>JACEFZ010009359.1:0-423130 GCA_014155875.1 Cepaea nemoralis
CAAGAAACACTACGCAGGAAGCCAAAGAAGATTGATAAACCAACACAGAACTGGCGTCGTTAGCCGCTACACGCTGCGGGATTTGCTGAGGAGGGGATCCGAGCACTTATGGACTGAATGGTTTGTTGTGCAATGAGGTTGATCTGTCGACTAACTAACTAACTAACTATCGTCTGTCAAGACGGAAAGGTGCCAATGTCCAAAAGATAATTCACATAACTGTTTGAATATGCATATATTTAAGCTTGAAGGATCTATCTAATTACTTTATTTTATGTTGAGCGAATTGTGCAGTATGTACCTGACGAGATGCAATGAAGTACAGTGGAGTCTGGATAAGTAGAAGTCACAGGGGCCAAAGCCATTTATTCTACTTATCCAGACTGTACACACATTTACACTAACTAATAACATGCAGTAGCATTGAGTAAAATGATTGTACCACTTAGGAAACTCAGTTAGTGAACACATAAATAGCAATAGAATATCAGAAATGTTGAAATGTTTCTTCTTCTTTTTCGTTCATCCGGAGTTTTTTTTCGGATGTGATTGCGTTGTGCCTGTTTACAGAAGAGCTGCGTTCTTGCGCCGTTAGGCCGACACATCCGACTTCTGCGGGCATTTGTTGACCGGGTTAACCTTCCCGGTTTTTTTTAGGACGTTTGACTCTCACTGGTGTGGTGTTATCTCCCATCCTAGCTGGCCCATATAGAACAGCCAAAGACATCCTGGTCAGCCCTCAAGGGAAGGCAGGGGCAGACCATGGGCATTCCCTGCCATCCAAGGAGGCTTCCATAATTGCAGAGCCAACACATAGCGCTCTGGTACTGGGCTCACCCAAGGAATCGTCACGTCCTGCACATGGCTGCTTAGCCTCACTTCCGTATATTGGGCCTTCCGTTCACCATAGGCTGTTCTTCCGGAAACCAGAAGAAGGCAGTGTGCAGATGACATCCACACAGTGAGCTTTCGATTCGGACTTTCCGCGCAATGGATTTGCTATCCGAGCAATATTCCATTTCGTGCCACTAGGACACTTTTTCCACCTTTTATGAAGCTCACACAGTGAGCTTTTGATTCGGACTTTCCACGTAATGGATTTGCTATCCGAGCAATATTCCATTTCATGCCTCTGGGAGGCTTTTGTAACCGACATACCTGTGGTATGAAGAGTGGCAGTCTGAATACTTCTTCATACACCTTTAAATTTCAACCTGTATGTAGTTAAAGTAAGCTGCGGTCAACTTGAGCTTGATATCTCCATAGAGCTTGTCCTCAAATGAAGCAGGTGTGGGCCAAAATAGCTTTCTCTGTTCTGCATATATTGGGCAATCCTGCAGCAAATGTTTTGCTGTCATTTTTCCAGTTCGACAATTACATTCATCGGTATCTCCTATTTTTAGTTTATTGAACAAGTGGTATTTCAGCCTGTTATGTCCTGTGCGGAGTCTGAAGATTGCTACTTGTTCTCTTCGGTCGAGTTTGTAATATGCATCATCCTTCTGGTGGCCTGGATGCTCTGATTCCCATTTGGTTTTATAGGTGCTTTTTATCAACCTCTTTGCCTCATTATAAGTTATGTCTATGTCAGGCTGTGGTAGTCGTCCGCCCTCTTTTGCCAGTCTGTCAGCCTCTTCATTTCCAGGTATACTGCAATGTGATGGGATCCACTGTATTACAACTTTTTTGGATTTCTGGCTTAGACCATGGAGTGCTGCTCTTAGGTTAGCTATTTCTGTGCTGTTATTGCTCTTCAGTATTAAGACAGCTGACTTTGCATCTGTGAAGATAGCTATTTGCTTCTCTTTATTTTCCTCCATCAAGAGCATTTCTGCTGCAGTTTTCAGAGCCTCTACCTCTGCTTTGAAGTTACTTGAAAACTTTCCAGTTGCCACTGAATGTGTTTTTTTCACTCCATTTTTTAAATTTAGGAGAATTCCTCCTCCTCCATTCTCTATTGAATTTTTGGCTGATCCATCTGTATATGCATGGGTCCAATTGCTGCTTGGGTAATGTTCTTTTATGTAGTTTAGGGTTATTTCTCTTCTTTCGGTTTCATGCTGAGTGTTCTTTTTCTCAATACCAGGAATGTTTTCTATCATCTCAGGCAGTTGCTGCTGTCTCCAAGCTGGGAAGTTGTGTGCATAGTAAATGGGCTTGACTGTTGATATGTTAAGTATGGGATCTGCCCTAATCTTTCCTTTTGCAGTTTCTACAAAGTTGCTACGCTTCAGTCTTCCTTTTCCAAAACCATTAAACCTGTTATACATAGGGTGGTCTGTCAATCTTCTAAATTTTTCTGCTTGTTGCTGGGCTCTGCTATCTCTTCTGTCCTGCATTGGTTGTAAACAAGTGATCTTTTCTAGTTCATTAATAGGCGTTGTCTTCAGGCTTCCAGTTATGATTCGCATTCCTTGGTTTTGGACTCTACTTATTTTGTTAAAGTTTGACTTAGCTGCTGTTGCCCAAGCTGCAATGCCATATTCCAGTACTGGCCTCACCCGTCCAGTATATAGCTTCTTGAGAACTTTCTCATATGCTCCCCACAGTGTATCAACAAGCTTATTCATGATTGCCATTCTTTGCCTTGCTCTTGTTCGATTTTTCTCAACCTGTGTCTTCCATGTCAGGCGACGATCAAAGGTGACTCCGAGATAGTTTGGATTTTCTTCATGGCGCAATATTTTTCCATTCAATACCAGCTTAGGTTGCTGAGTTTTATTTGAGAGGGAGAACACTGTGCATGTTGTTTTCTCCTCACTTATCTTCACTAGCCATGATTTTGACGTCCTCTAGTGCTAATAAGGCTTGCTGTATTCTGCTGTTAGCTGTACTAATATATTCTTCAGATGTCCATATGGCTAGGTCATCTGCAAAGGATGATGTGTGTACTCTGGCTGGAACATTTTCCATGATGTCGTTTATATATGCTAGGAATAATGTTGGTGAAAGAACTCCTCCTTGGGGGACACCTTGCTCCAACAGCATCATTTTGCTGGTTTGTCCTTGTACTTTTGTCCTGGCAGTTCTGTTCTCAAGGTAGTGGCTGATCCATTTGTACATTTTCCCACAAACATGCATTTTTTGCAGTTTTACTTTCAGTCCTTCCTTCCATACTTTATCAAATGCTTTTTCTAAATCTATCCAGGCCGCTAGTGTGTGCTTTTTCTCTTGGAAGGCATCCTCTATTTCCTGAGCTATATAAGTTATTTGATCTTCAGTGGATCTGTACTTTCTGAATCCTGCTTGGTGTGGTGTTAAGAGTTTTTTTTCTTCCAGATGCCATGTTAGCCTTCCATTGATAATGCGTTCCATTAATTTCCCTACACAGCTAAGTAGACTGATAGGTCGATAGCCATTTGGTTCTTCCAGGTCTTTTCCTTTCTTTGGGACTGGTATTAGTATAGCTTCCTTCCATGCCTGTGGGACTATTCCCCTCTTCCAGCTGTAATTTAGGACTGCTAGTAGTTTCTTTTTTGCCTTTGTCCCTAGTCCTATTAGCATTTTATTTGTGATTCCATCCTTTCCTGGTGATTTCTTTTTCAGGGTATTCATTGCCTGTTCCATTTCTTCCATTGTTAGATTTGCCATCATATATTCTGCTGCTGTCTCTGTATATCTATGATGTATCTGTTTATCTTTGATTGCTTTCTTCTGTTCGGTTGTAATATCAATGTGGTTTGCACTGGCATAGTGTTCCATTAGTTCATTTGCAGCCTTTTTTCCTGTAAGCAAGGCATTTCCTTGTTTAATTGTTATTTGTTTGTTTCTAGGTCCTTCATTGTTCATGGCTTTCACTAGTTTTCATAGTTTGTTTCCATCCCTGTCAAAATTCAGGTTTTCTGTTTTTTTCCCTCCAACGATCTCTTGTTGTTTGATTTACTGTTCTTTTATATTTTGCTGAGATGGCTTTGAGAGAGGTATTCGCTTCAATTGTTTGTTCTCTCTCTGCTGTCTTCCTGGCATCTTCAACTTTGTCCTCCAAACTTTGTAGTTCTTCAGTCCAGTATGGTTTGTAATTTTTCCTCGCTCCTCTTGGAATGGACTCAGTGGCTGCCTGTATTATTGCTCTGTTTAGACTTTCCACCATTTGCTTCATGTTGCCATATCGTGTATTTATGTTTTCACAATATTTGTCTGTTAGTGTGGCAAATCTGTCCCAATCTGCTCGTTTGTAATTCCAGCGGGGCAAGGGCTTTTGCTCCTGTGGAACATACTCCATATTCATTACAAGCTTGATTGGTCTGTGGTCACAACCTGCTAATTGGTCCAGCACATGGCGGTCGATTTTGTGGAGGATGTCTCCTGTGCAGAAAGCTAAGTCTGGAGTAGAAGTGGTAATCCATCTTCTGGAGTAGAAGCTCGGTGTGTCATCCGCTTTGTTGAGTAGATGGAGATTTGAGTCTATTTCCCAGTCCTCCACTCCATCTCATCTTTTGTCAGTATCTGGGTATCCCCATCTTTCTGAACGGCTATTAAAGTCTCCGACAATAATGCAATTTGTGTCAGTTATTTTCATGTTTGAGAGTGTAAGATCCTTATCTGCTGGGCTTTATAAAGATTGTAAATACTTATTTTCACGTCCTTTATCATTATATCAACACCTATAATTTCTGTTTGGTTGTCAGAGATCACAGATACTTCGCTGCAAGGTATTGTATTTTGTGTAAGTATTAGAATTCCTCCTTTATGTCTTTCGCGGTCTAAACGTGTGGCCTGATATCCCCTGACTGAAAATTTGCGCTTGGCGTTGAGGTGTGTCTCTTGAATGCATGCCACATCTATTCTATCTTTATGAAGACGCTGTGTCAGCGATTCTTTCTTGTTATAAACTCCTTCGGCATTCCACTGTAGTATGTTGAGTGTCCTTGGTATTTGGTCAATAGCTCTTAACCTACTCCTCTGTGCCTTGACTCCACAGCACAGGGGAAGGTGACCACCAGTAGTCATGGGTGGACCCCCTCGAGGCAGGGGGCCCGGCACTATCACCGCCTGATGGGACTTCACGGGATTAGCACCATAACGATTAATTTTCATCTGTGGCATCATGAAATGATAAAGTTACGTTGCACTTCTTTGTCAAGCCTGTGGCTCAGTACATCCGATTTCGACAAGCATTTTTCGGGATGCTTTCCCTAGCCTTTGACTGTCCCCAGTCTACCTACAAGGCAGCAGGTTTGTGCGTCATTTCGTCTGGTCCCTCTCCCTTGACCTGTCCGACATGAGTGACCCTACCAGTAGCTGTGCTACCGTCGGCATAGCTCTTGGGGTCATTGGAACGCGCAAGCCCCTCTACCTCGTCAAGGTGGACGCACGGCAGAGGGGGTTGAAATGTTTAATTTTGAGAATTTCCAAATTAATTACAGAAAAATTCTGTGATTTTGCTTTGCTTCTTGACTTGTGAAAAATGTCTCCCCATGGCCTGTTTAAAGGCCCAAAATGGTGAGACTGCATCATCTGAAAATCCAGTCTGCATCATGTAAATGTCAATCCATGCCAAAATATCTGACTGCGATACAGGTTGTGCTTGCAGCCCGCAGTCATCCACATCCGCAGAATTATATTTGGCTAAAGCAGGTCTTCTATCCATGAGTGAGTCGTTGCTTCGTCGACTGACTGTTTCACTCCACACACATTTTAGTACGTGATGCAATGTCGTTTGTTTTAAACGATCCGATCCAACCAGCCAGCATTACAATTCCAGTCTGTCTGACCTTCAAGACGTGCAAATTCTTCTGCTTTCGCAATAAGACCCATTTATTTGTACAATTGCCGATCTAATCACATGAACCAATTTAAAAGGGCAGCATCAACAAAATCACATGCGGCAGTTCTAGCTCGCTGTCTGTCACCGTCAATTTGACATTAGAAAAACAATTGTTTGTAGTGGTCTTTATGCTTTAATATGCCGGAAAGTGTTGATGTTGGAATACTAAATTCTCTAGCTATATCCACTTTCTTCTACCCACTGTGTTCAACCTCTTCCAACAGCTCAACTTTTCTTTTTCTGCGAACCATGACCACGTTTGTGTGGGTGGTTGTAAGATGTATGGTTGGTGAGGGGACATGTGAGTGGGCGGTGGGATGTGTGGGGAACAGTGGGAGAATGGATGTGCTAGTGAGTATGTGTGTGTAAAAGAGAGAGAGTTGAATGCACGCAAGTCATGTAACATGCTATTACTATTACATATTTTATGTGTATTTTCATCTTCATATTACCATTTTGAATGCCACTTTATTGCATCACCTTTAATATGAACACATGTACATTACTGTAGAGAGTGAGAGAGTTAGTGAGTGCGTGTATGAGTATGTGTGTGTAAGAAAAATGAGAGAGTTGAAATGCATCACTATTTTTTTTATGCTACACTATGTATACGTACAATTTTTTCTCAAATGTTTTACTTTTTGTGAGAATGCTCACGATAGTCATCAGTGTATGTGTGTGTGTAAAGTGTGGGAGATTGTTCATACTAGTTTAAGTGATTATGTAAGGCATCATGTCTAGATGTGAGAAAGTGTGTGTAGGGGACATATGTGTGCGGGGGATGCGGGTATGAGTGAGGGATGTGCCGGTAGGTGGAGATGTATGGGTGGGTGTGTGTGTGTGTGTGTGGGGGGGGGGGGGGGTGGGGTGGGGTGGATGGTAGGAAGTGTGTGGGTGTTGGTGGGTGGGAAATGTGTGTCCGTAGTTGGGTGCGGGGTGTGAGCAGTTGGGGGATGAGTGTTTGGAGATGTGTGTGGGGTGACGTGTGTTAATAGTGAAGGATGGGATGGTGGTTGAGTGGGTGGGGTGTGTGCAGGATGTGTAAGGCTGGGTATGTGGGAAGCTGGGGTGGGTGGGGGATGTGTTTGGATGTATGGAGGGTATTGGTGTATGGGTGGGTGATATGTGTGAGTGGGTGGGGATATGTGGGTGGAAAGAGGTTGTGTGGGTGGGTGAGGGATGTGTCTCATAACATTGTAATATGCATTGTTTATGTTTACAACATTCATTTGACAATGCATTTTCCTATGTGAATGCATCATGTACTATTGATGAATGAAAGATGAGTGATTGGAAGGGCCGAATGTAAGACAGGCCTGCGTGCCCAATTTGTAACCCTTTTTTAATAAAGTTGAATTGAATTGAATTTTTAAAGTTAAAGTAGCAAGCTTTCGTCCACTAGCCGCCATTTCTGACATGTAGCGAGATATCGTATGTGCCATATTGATTTTTGGTCTCCGGGCTGACTAAAAAGAATTCTGTCGCAAAACAATTTTGTGTGTGTGTGAAATGAACAGTTCGACTTAACATGAACACATATAGTCGGTAGTCATATTATTTATGTTCGACAAATCCGAAAATTTGAGTTAACCAAACTCGACTTATCAGGACTTTATATACAATGATAAAGAAGGATAATGGCCGGGATGAAGCCAGTAACGTCGACTTAAGAGAAATTCTACTTATCCGAGTTCGTCTTAAGTGGGCTCGACTGTAAATGGCATTGTCTATGCTTTTACCTTCCACAATGCCCATCTCTGATTTCTTATTCTTCTCATTTAGTAGTTTAGATACATGAAACATTTGTAATTTACACATGTCTATTTGGACCCCATGGCAGTTCTAGGGTTAACAGCAGATATAATAGTAGTAGTAGTAATGGTGGGAGTAGTAGTAATCACCATTTAATCCAGAGTTGTAGTGGTGCTTCTCATGTAACAAGTCTTCATTGTCTTGCATTGCATGCATGCATGCATGTGGTGTCTACATTTGCTACTATTCCAGTATTGTGTTGATGAAAATGAAATGTCTGTCTTGGGGGAATCTCCACTCTTTTGTCATCTTCTGGTTTGTGGGGAGTGATGGCGTCACAAAAGGGTTTCTCAGATTGCCTTCCCACGTTTTCAGTGGTGTTTGTGAGATATCAATAAACCCCCTTCCCCACAGTAAATGTGTCTGGGTTGCATGACCATTAGGAGTTGGTGATGTCACAGCAAACAACGATATGACAGGTGAGTGGTGTGGCGTGGAGCATCAGCTACAAAATAGAACGGCGAGCGATGCTGGGTGCGTCAGCTATAGTGTAACACACGCCACCCGAGCTTGGAGAACACAAGACTTGTGAGATCATCAGTTGTCAGATTCTGTGCGATCACGGATGACAAATGGCTGCTCACTAAGTCCTCAAATTGCTCACTCAAACACACATGTATGATGATAAGACACAGACACAACCCAAAAGAAATCAACACAAAGCACTGAACTCGATCCACCAAAAGAAAAGCAAAACATCAAAATGTAAGCGACACAGTAAAACTGTAACAGACACAGCATGCACACACAAAGAAAGCAATAACTGAAAAATGACAAGCATTGAGACAATCATTGAAGTGACATAACCACTCAAACTGACACAACGAATGAAATCAACACAAAACACTGAACCTGATCCCCCAAAGAAAAACAAAACATCCAAAAAGTAACTGACACAGTAAAATTAACAGAGACACACACACAAAAATCGACAACCACTGAAAATGACAAGCAAAGAAGTGACCTGACAAGACAGACACAACCAAAAGAAAACAAAACAGCCAAATTTAACAGACACAGTAAAACTGTAACAGACACACACACACAAGAAATTGACAACCACTGAAAAATGACACAACCACTGAAAAATTTCAAGCATTGAGCCAACCAAAGAAGCGACATAATCTGTAAAACTGACACAAACACTGAAAACTGACACAACAGACTGACGCAATTAAAAAAATGATATGTAACCGACACAGTAGACATGTAACCGACACAGTAGACATGTAACCGACACAGTAGACATGTAACAGACACACACAGACATCGACAACCACTGAAAAATGACAAGCACTGAGACAACCAAAACGATTCAAACTAAACACTCAAACTGAGGTAAAATGGTGTCTGTTACATTTGGATATCTTGCTTTCCTTTCGGTCGTGTAAGTGTTTTCTCATTGTTTTGTGTCGATTTCTTACAAGACTGTTCGGGCTCTGCATTTTGTGTTGATTTCTATGGCTGTGTCAGTTTGAGTGGTTAGGTCACATATTTGATTGTCTTAATGCTTGTCATTTTTCAGTGGTTGTGTCATTTTCAGTGATTGTGGATTTCTTTTTGTGTCTGTTAGTTTTCTGTGTCAGTAGATTTCTTGTTGTGTGTGTCTGTTAGTTTTCTGTGTCAGTAGATTTCTTGTTGCGTGTGTCTGTTACAGTTTTCTGTGTCAGTGGATTTCTTGTTGTGTGTGTCTGTTACAGTTTTCTGTGTCAGTGGATTTCTTGTTGTGTGTGTCTGTTAGTTTTCTGTGTCAGTGGATTTCTTGTTGTGTGTGTGTGTTACAGTTTTCTGTGTCAGTGGATTTCTTGTTGTGTGTGTCTGTTAACAGTTTTCTGTGTCAGTGGATTTCTTGTTGCGTGTGTCTGTTAACAGTTTTCTGTGTCAGTGGATTTCTTGTTGCGTGTGTGTGTGTTACAGTTTTCTGTGTCAGTGGAATTCTTGTTGCGTGTGTGTGTTAGTTTTCTGTGTCAGTGGAATTCTTGTTGCGTGTGTGTGTTAGTTTTCTGTGTCAGTGGAATTCTTGTTGCGTGTGTGTTACAGTTTTCTGTGTCAGTGGATTTCTTGTTGTGTGTGTGTGTTACAGTTTTCTGTGTCAGTGGATTTCTTGTTGTGTGTGTCTGTTACAGTTTTCTGTGTCAGTTACTTGTGGATGTTTTGCTCGTGTACCCACTGTTGGTGTCAGTTCACTGTTCAACATCCACACACTGAAACAGATTGACACCCACAAAAACAGATCAGTTCCTCAATCTTTAATAATAATGAACAACTGGAAACTGTAAACACAGAATCAGTGTTAGAGAATATATGCAAGACACCATACATCGGCCACGTGCACATCAGGTGCCATCATAATCACGCCTGGACACAGTACATCAGATGCCATCATAGTCACAACTGAACACAGTATATCAGGTGCCATCACAATCACGCCTGGACACCGTAAATCAGGTGCCATCATAGTCATGCCTGGACACAGCACAGCGGTGTGATGTCATGAATGCGCGTACACACACACTACACCAGGTTGGACGGTGACAGGTCATCATGACACACTTCATGGATGTCACACGAGGGAACCCCCCCACCCCCAAATGTGTTTCCACCATGCAGCAAATTATCTCTAGTTTTCTAGTTTATCTCAGTTTTCACACATCGTTATCTACACACACAGTGTCCTCACACATCGTATCTACACACACTGTGCCATCACACTCACAAATAAATTATGCTTTCACATGTACTACCCACAAACACACCACGTCCTGACACTCACTGTCCGTACACAAAGGATGAGCGGACTCTACGAGACGATCTCCGGACAGGCTGCTGCAGCTTGCTGCGCTCTGTGCTGGCACTCTGCGACCTTGTGTTGTATGTCAGCTCACGCTGGCTAGACTGCCGGCTGCATCTGGACTTTCGCAGATAAGGTGTCCGGGACTTGAAGAACTGGCAAGTGCTGAAGGCAGACATGAGATTAGCAATCACATCTCATAAATACAGCAACAATCTAACATGAGATTAGCAACCACATCTCATAAATACAGCAACAATCTAACATAAGATTAGCAACCACATCTAATAAATACAGAAATAATCTAACATGAGATTAGCAATCACATCTCATAAATACAGAAATAATCTAACATGAGATTAGCAACCACATCTCATAAATACAGCAACAATCTAACATGAGATTAGCAACCACATCTCATAAATACAGCAACAATCTAACATGAGATTAGCAACCACATCTCATAAATACAGAAACAATCTAACATGAGATTAGCAACCACATCTCATAAATACAGAAACAATCTAACATGAGATTAGCAATCACATCTCATAAATACAGAAACAATCTAACATGAGATTAGCAACCACATCTCATAAATACAGAAACAATCTAACATGAGATTAGCAACCACATCTCATAAATACAGAAACAATCTAACATGAGATTAGCAACCACATCTCATAAATACAGAAACAATCTAACATGAGATTAGCAACCACATCTCATAAATACAGAAATAATCTAACATGAGATTAGCAATCACATCTCATAAATACAGAAACAATCTAACATGAGATTAGCAACCACATCTCATAAATACAGCAACAATCAATCAAATAAAGTGTTCTATACAACAGCCTACCCCAACACACATTCATGCCCAATCGTGACGATGGGTTGCACTGAGGGATCTTTGGTATAAGGCAACAAGCCAGTCGGTCATGATTGCATCTTATATGTAGGTAGATATCCTTCAGCAGTTGTGAACTGGACACACTAACATATCTGTAACACTCTAGCATGTCTGTAACACACTCCAGCATGTATGTGACACTCTAGCACAGTGTTTCCCAACGTGGGGCCCACGCCCCACAGGGGGGCAATTCGATTGTTCAGGGGGGCAATTCGATTGTTAAGGGGAGCAATTCGAAAATGGACTTGTCCAGAGTTTAAGATAACCGTATGGCAACTCTCAGTCGCTACTCGAGCTGGGCAAATGTCCAGTATAAGTCAGATCTATCCGCCATGTTAGTAGCCGTGATTTCATTGTAAGACGCTAAAGGCAAACTACTGGTTATACTGGGCTGGCACTAAGCATTTTGCGCTATTTGTTCTGAATGGTGCGAAATGCTTAATGCCGGGATCTCAGTTTCTGCAGTGTTTCGCAGTAACGCTCAGCATTCACCGTTGGTGTTAATTTGAAATAAGCGTCTGTTAAATTGTTGTAAAAGTCTTGTTGTTTTAAAACATATATACATTGTATAAATATAAGTGATATAGAAATGGTATGTAAATTCAATTGGTAATTTTTATTAATTTCAGTTTTAGAAGCATAATTTTCCAGAAACATTTGTCAAATGAAAAAGTATGGTGAGGTAAATGTGCCATACATAATTAAATATCATTTTTAGTTTACATTTACTCCAGTTCATATTATATTTTTTTTTAGTTTTTAATTGATCTTATATTTATTTATTTCAGCCCATAGTGAAATGAGTGGTGCAAGCAAGAAAACAATTTGTCAGTATTCGGAGGAATATTTAAAATTTGGTTTCATATCCGCTGTCCACGATGAACGGTCACCTTTTTGTCTTTTATGCCAACAATGCTTGACCAACGAATCAATGAAACGAGGTCATCTTGAGGCGCATTTGAAGGCGAAACATAATGCTCATATTAATTCAGATTTGAATTACTTTCAAACTTTAAAGAAAGATTTTGAAAAAAGAGTAACATTAGTCTCTATTTACTGCTCATAATGCAACTATCAATCGTAATCTTGAGGCTAGTTACCAAATTTCATTACTTATAGCTAAATTAGGGGGTTCCAAATGTTGCTGTATGTAGCCAAGGCGTGGTGTTGGGGTGAGAGCACATTGCTTAAATACCTCAATGGCTCGTGAATACATAACCTATGCAGCAAAAGTCCAACTCCTGGCCTTCACGCGGCGGACCTGTTTAAACTAACAGGAGAAGGGGCGACGGCGAATCTCTGGCGCCGGAAAATAACCAGTATGCTCTAGATGTGTATGCACGTACATGCATGCGCAGACAGGTGTGTGTGCGTGTACACATCTACACTCGAGTGAGACCACAGTCTGCTCTAGCAAAGAAAGGTGCTGAAGTCGGAGGCAACCAGCCAAGAGGCGCACCACAGAAATCAGGATGCCACGCAATCACGCAAAATGGAATATGTCGACTACTGCTAATCGTTATGGTGCTCGCCCTGCTTTGGACCCCCAGGCAGGTGCAGTGCCGGGCCCTATGTCTCGAAAGGGTCCAACCCCAACTACTGGAGGTCCTTCTCAGATGTCCTGTGGAGCCAGGGGACATGAGAATAGGATGACTGGCCTTACCAAACGAAGACTTAAAATAATGCACTGGAATGCGGAGGGAGTCAGCAACAAAAAAATAGAATTAGAAAAAATCTTGGACCAAGAAAAAGTAAGCATATGTTGCTTGCAAGAAACTCACCTCAATGAAAATATAGCCTTCAAAATCAGAGGCTACCAGTGTTACCGATCTGACCGAAAGGACAGGCAAAAAGGTGGGATACTGACCCTTGTAAGAAATAACATCATGGCCTCCCAAATCAAAGTCTACATGGAAGGGGCTGAGTATCAGACACTTAAACTTAAGACAGGTAATACAGATCTACATCTGATCAATTACTACTGTCCAAGTGACCGCCCACAGGCACTGGACACACTACCACTAAAAGAAAAAATGATTGTGTGCGGCGATTTCAACAGCCACTCGCAGAGCTGGGGCTATGATCACATGGACCAGAGAGGAGAGAGACTGGAAGACTGGCAAGATGAGAATAGATTCATGTTGATTAACAAGCCGTCCGACCCACATACTTTCTACTCAAGATCATGGCACTCTACAACTACACCTGACCTGGCTTTTCATTCACCAGACCTGGAGTGGAACATTACACGAATTGTTGGGAAACAACTTGGTGGCAGTGACCATCGGCCAGTCTTTCTAACCGTAGAAAATGAGCTTGTAAGTGAAAGCAGCACCCTCTCGAGGTGGAACTACAAGAAAGCAGACTGGGCAATGTACAAGCATCGCACCAGCATACTGGTTAGAAACCTGAACACTGAGAAAGACATAAATAAAGCAGTTGAAGAGTTTGGGAAATGCATACTACAGGCAGCGCGAGAAACAGTACCAAGAGGAGCCCGTAAACAATATAAACCCTACTGGAGTAGTGAACTGGAACAGTTGCATAATGATGTTGAAGTGTGTAGAAAGCAAGCAGAGGCCACACCCAGCCAAGAGCACCACAATAAATTCCAGCATGCAAAAGCCAAATTTCAAAGGGCCAAGCTGCAGGCTAGACGGAAAAGCTGGCAGGAGAAAACGGAGTCTCTGAACTTTGAAAGAGACACAAGGAAATTGTGGAAGCTAATAAAACAGCTTAATGACGAGGGCACAGGGAGAAACACAAAAATTGCGCTACATAAAGATGGAAAAATCTTAACAAGAAAGCAAGCAGCTGACCATTTTGCGGACTCGTTCGCACAAGATAGCAATATCAAAATTAGTCCAGAGAAACAACAAGAGATTCAAGAGAAACGACAACATACAGGACAGAAGGAAATAGTACATGAGGTTCTGGAGGCACCCATCACAATCAGCGAACTGGAGCTAGCCATATCAAAACTGAAAATGAGAAAGTCACCAGGAGCTGATGGTATCTCCAATGAAATGATCAGGAACCTAGGAACAGAGGCCAAAACAAAGCTGTTGCAGATCTTCAATAACAGCTGAACCTTAGGCAGTGTTCCACAAGCCTGGAGAGAAGCAATCATGATACCCCTCCTAAAATCAGGGAAAGATGGTTCCATTGCCTCTAGCTACAGACCAATTAGCCTCACCAGCTGTCTCTGCAAAACACTGGAGCGCATCATCAATCACAGACTGCAGTGGTACATTGAAAGTAAAAACATCCTTGTGCCACAGCAGGCTGGCTTTAGGCAGTGCTACTCTACGGAAGATCAGACAACCTACCTCTCTCAAGAAATTGAGGATGCATTCCAAGAGAAGAAGCTGGTGCTTGCGGCATGGATAGATCTGAAGAAAGCCTTTGATAAAGTCTGGAAAGAAGGTCTGATGAAGAAACTGAGAAACTGCAAAGTCAATGGAAGAATGTACAAATGGGTGAAAGCATACTTGCACAACAGAAGAGCCCGAGTACAGATAGACGGACTCAAGAGCAAGAAAGTACTACTGCGTCACGGTGTCCCCCAGGGCGGAGTCTTGTCCCCCACACTTTTTCTAATCTTCATCAATGATCTTGTTGCTCACCTACCGCATGGAATTAAAGCGGCAATGTACGCTGATGACCTGGTTCTATGGAGCACAAATGAATATGCATCAGTGGCCACCAGATTGCTACAAAGAGCTGTAGATACATTTGCTGCATGGGCAAATAGATGGTGTGTCAGCATAAACACTGACAAGTGCAGCACCACCCTATTTACCCTCTCTCCAAAACAAAAGGCAGGGATCATCCAGATAAATGGAACACCCCTAAGAGAAGATAAAGAACCAACATACCTTGGAGTAACATTTGATGGCAAGCTGACATGGAGAAAGCACATCAACAAAGCAGTAGCAAAAGCCAGAAGGAAAATAGCCATCCTGAGAAAGCTAAGTGGAACCACATGGTGAGCCAGTACGAAAATACTTAGCAAAGTTTACCAACAGAGCATACGACCACACCTGGAATATGGGTCAACTGCGTGGTGTTCAGCATCAAAAACCACACTACAAGAGCTGGACAAGGTGCAAAATCAAGCACTTAGAGTCACCACAGGAGGGATGAGATCAACCCCTATAGTGGAAATGGAGAAGATGGGGAGGACACAGGCACTGAGTGAGCGCAGAGATACGAAAACGCTAATACAAGCAGAAAAGTTCCTCAGCTTGCCAGGCCACCCTATGAAGAACAGATTTGAAAACCTAGCTATGGGGCGGTTGAAAAGAAGTAGTTTTATCCACCAGGCCAAACGACTCTGCAGAGAAACCACTGATCTGCCCACAGTTGGTATCCCCCTAACAACTATTCCAGAGCGAACTCCATGGAAAGATGAGCATAGACTATCGTTACAAATCCAGACAAAAGTGAGAGGAATATTTGACAAGGAAGAACAGAACAGTGTGCAGCGCAGAATAGCCACTCTCAGCTTCCTTGATGAAGAATACCCACAGGATCTCTGGATCCGAGTCTACACAGATGGGTCAGCACAAAATGCTGTTCGAAATGGAGGAGCGGGAGTGTACACAGAATACCCAAATAATACTAGGGACACAGCCAGAGTTCCGACAGGAAAGTACTGCCATAACTATGATGCCGAAATTGAGGCAATCAAGATAGCAACAGAGAAATTACTAAATAACAGCAATGGTACACAACCTGTGGTGCTACTAACAGATGCAAAATCAGTACTCGAAGCGCTCCTCTCTGGGAAATTGCCAGTACTAAGGACACTACTTTCTGAACTTAGCAGTCAGCATAAAGTCACCATACAGTGGATACCATCCCACTGTGGAGTACCCGGAAAGACAGAGCTGATCAATTGGCTAAGGAAGGAGCCAAAGAAGAACAGCCTGATGTGCCCGTTACATACCACCAAAAGAAAAGAATGATCAAATCAGCCAGAAAGCCACCAAAACCTGCTCAAGATGACTACCACGTTATGGACAGACCAGAACAAGTCATTATTCTGCGCCTCAGAACAGGACACAATAGATTACGCAACCACATGTATACAAAATTCAAGATTGGTGAAACAGCCATGTGCACATGTGGATTGGCGTCGCAGACAGCAGAGCACATACTCCAAGACTGCCCAAAATATAACATATCTAGGCAAACCTTCTGGCCTAGAGAGACGACAGTGGAAGATAAACTCTATGGACCACTGTGTGAACTGAAAATAACAGTTCAATTCATGCAAGAGACGGCATTGCAGATATAGACATATTTCAAGCGAACGAAAGAAGAAGAAGCTAAATTAGGAAAAGTCATAGGGGAGAATTTAATCAAACCATCAATATCAGAATTTCTTAAAACGGTTCTGGAAAAAGATGACAAAGACTTTAAAGCTATGCCACAAAGTAACAATACTGTTAGCAGAAGAATAGACGAAATGAGTGAGGATATTGAAATACAACTTGTTGAAAAGCTGAAAACAAGAAAATTCTCGGTGCAAATGGATGAATCAACTTTGAGAGACAGTGAGGGCGTACTTATAACTAACATAAGATGTATTGATAAAGGTGATTTTGCTGAAGAAACGATGTCCTGTAAATCATTAGAAAGCACCACTACCTCCAAACATATATATATATATAGAAAGCTAAACAATGACTTAGATGTCAATAATATCCATCCATCATGTGCCATGCCGGAAAGCCTGGACGGTCATGACTCGCCATTTCTCTCGATCACCAGAGTCGTGGATCAGCTCATTGTTCCTGTCTCAACCATGCTATGTGGCCAAGTCATCCAGGTATTTACTTCTCGGTCTTCCCCTTGGTCTGTTCCCTTCGATCTTGCCAGTTGTCACCAAGTTCTCCAATTCATTTCTTCTCATAACATGTCCAAAAAATTTTGACAGTCTACGTCTAATTTCTCTAATCAATTTACGATCTTCATTTGTTTCTTGAAGGACTTGTTCATTGGTCTTTCTGGCTGTCCATGGTATTCTTTGCATTTTCCTCAGAAACCACATTTCTACAGCCATCAGATGTTCTTCAGCTTGACTGCTCGTTGTCCAATAATATACCAATGACTGCTCATTGTCCAATAATATACCAATGAAAAATATAACATCTTGTGCTGCAGATGGTATTCCTAATATGATGGGGAAGGAAAATGGTGGCTTAAAATTTATGAAAGATGAGAATCCAGAAATGCTTCTTGTGCATTGTGTTATTCACAGGGAAAACCTGGCAGCTAAAAACATTTTGCCTGTTCTAAATGAAGTACTAAATTTAGTTATAAAGTGTATCAATACTATAGAAGCTAGTGCCAACTGTGAACGTCTCTTAAAGTTATTTTGTGAAGAACAAAATAGAGACCATGTGAGACTTATACTTCACACTGAAGTAAGATGGCTCTCAAAAGGGAACTGCTTGAAAAGATTTATGGAACTATTTGATACTCTTAGTGATTTTTTAAGCGACAAACCTGAAATGAAAAATATGTTAACGGTCGATGGTAAGGCATTTGTGAGTTATTTAGCCTTTATCTTTGAAAAACTAAATATATTAATTAAACAACTTCAAGGAACAAATAAAACTCTTGTCGATGCAAAAGCGAAGATATTTGGTTTCATTACCTTTATTGAATTATGTCAAACATATATTTACAACAAACATTTTGTAAAGTTTCATTGGCTCCAAAAATGTGAAGTGACCGATACCGCTATATATGTTATTGTCGACCATCTGAAAATTTTATCGGCTGATTTAAAAGAAAGATTTTCTGATTTGAAACAAATTGATTTCCCAACTTGGATAATGCAGCCAATGTTAATGGATTTGTCTGATATTTCAAATATGCAGTATCAAGAAGAACTCGCAGAAATGCAAAATCGTGAGTCAATTAAAACTTTATTTAATTAATATAAAAGGAGCGGTGGCATGGCTTTGTGAGGAAACTGAAATAAAATATCCAAATGCAACCAAATGTGCAAGAGAACTATTGTCTTTTAGATATTATGTTACCGTTTCCATCTTCATATTTAGCTGAATGCGGATTTAGTACCATAAATGATTTGCTGCTTAAAAAAAGAAAAAAAAGAAATCGGCTGTATATAACAAAACGGGGAGACTTGAGACTGAAGTTAACTAAATTGGAACCTGACATAAAATCCCTTTGCAGCAAGCATCAAGCGCAATGATCTCACTAAATTTAAATAATAAATAATTACTAATAATTAAAATAATATAGAAAAATTTTCATTAAAATTATTTTGTACTTGAATTTCAGTTCTCAGTTATATATTTTGAAAATTTACTTACTGTGTTTGCTCAATAATTTCCTGGTGATTTCTTCCTAAAACCTATCATTCAAGTTTCTTTAGTGAACATTTGAATTTTTGAATATTAAAAATTATGTATATGGTTTTTTTGTGTGTGTGTGTGTGTGTGGGGGGGGGGGGCCTAAGAATTTTAGAAAGGCTTAAGTGGGGCGTAGCACAAAAAAGGTTGGGAAACACTGCTCTAGCATGTCGGTAAGACTAGCATGTCTGTAACACACTCCAGCGTGTCTGTAACACACTCCAGCGTGCCTGTAACACACTCTAGCATGCCTGTAACACACTCCAGCGTGCCTGTAACACACTCCAGCATGCCTGTAACACACTCTAGCATGCCTGTAACACACTCCAGCATGCATGTAACACACACTAGCATGTATGTAACACACTCTAGCATGTCGGTAAGACTCTAGCATGTCTGTAACACACTAGCATGTTTGCAGTACTACAGTTTAGTATCTGTTATGTGTATGGTTAACTAACGTATCTGCAGACAGACAGACAAAACAAACAACAAACTTGTACTTTCAAAGCATCACAAATTGGGCATGCAGGCCCGTCTTACATTCGACCCTTCCAACCACTCATCTTTTGTTCATCATTGTGCATGTTACATTCCCATTTAAAAAAAAATATTGTCAAATGAATTTTGTAAGCATAAGTGATGCATGCATATAATCATATCATGAGACAGGCAGGCACACATTTATGAACACATACATACAATCCAGCATGCATGCATACATACATACATACATACATACATACATACATACATACATACATACATACATACATACATACATACATACATACATACATACATACATACATACATACATACATACATACATACATACATACATACATACATACATACATACATACATACATACATACATACATACATACATACATACATACATACTACATACATACATACATACATACATACATACATACATACATACATACATACATACATACATACATACATACATACATACATACATACATACATACATACATACATACATACATACATACATACATACATACATACATACATACATACATACATACATACATACATACATACATACATACATACATACATACATACATACATACATACATACATACATACATACATACATACATACATACATACATACATACATACATACATACATACATACATACATACATACATACATACATACATACATACATACATACATACATACATACATACATACATACATACATACATACATACATACATACATACATACATACATACATACATACATACATACATACATACATACATACATACATACATACATACATACATACATACATACATACATACATACATACATACATACATACATACATACATACATACATACATACATACATACATACATACATACATACATACATACATACATACATACATACATACATACATACATACATACATACATACATACATACATACATACATACATACATACATACATACATACATACATACATACATACATACATACATACATACATACATACATACATACATACATACATACATACATACATACATACATACATACATACATACATACATACATACATACATACATACATACATACATACATACTACATACATACATACATACATACATACATACATACATACATACATACATACATACATACATACATACATACATACATACATACATACATACATACATACATACATACATACATACATACATACATACATACATACTACATACATACATACATACATACATACATACATACATACATACATACATACATACATACATACATACATACATACATACATACATACATACATACATACATACATACATACATACATACATACATACATACATACATACATACATACATACATACATACATACATACATACATACATACATACATACATACATACATACATACATACATACATACATACATACATACATACATACATACATACATACATACATACATACATACATACATACATACATACATACATACATACATACATACATACATACATACATACATACATACATACATACATACATACATACATACATACATACATACATACTACATACATACATACATACATACATACATACATACATACATACATACATACATACATACATACATACATACATACATACATACATACATACATACATACATACATACATACATACATACATACATACATACATACATACATACATACATACATACATACATACATACATACATACATACATACATACATACATACATACATACATACATACATACATACATACATACATACATACATACATACATACATACATACATACATACATACATACATACATACATACATACATACATACATACATACATACATACATACATACATACATACATACATACATACATACATACATACATACATACATACATACATACATACATACATACATACATACATACATACATACATACATACATACATACATACATACATACATACATACATACATACATACATACATACATACATACATACATACATACATACATACATACATCATACATACATACATACATACATACATACATACATACATACATACATACATACATACATACATACATACATACATACATACATACATACATACATACATACATACATACATACATACATACATACATACATACATACATACATACATACATACATACATACATACATACATACATACATACATACATACATACATACATACATACATACATACATACATACATACATACATACATACATACATACATACATACATACATACATACATACATACATACATACATACATACATACATACATACATACATACATACATACATACATACATACATACATACATACATACATACATACATACATACATACATACATACATACATACATACATACATACATACATACATACATACATACATACATACATACATACATACATACATACATACATACATACATACATACATACATACATACATACATACATACATACATACATACATACATACATACATACATACATACATACATACATACATACATACATACATACATACATACATACATACATACATACATACATACATACATACATACATACATACATACATACATACATACATACATACATACATACATACATACATACATACATACATACATACATACATACATACATACATACATACATACATACATACATACATACATACATACATACATACATACATACATACATACATACATACATACAGACAGACAGACAGACAGACAGACAGACAGACAGACAGACAGACACACACACACACAGACACACAGACACACAGACACACAGACACACAGACACACACACACACACACACACACACACACACACACACACACACACACACACACACACACACACACACACACACACACACACACACACACACACACACACACACACACACACACACACACACACACACACACACACACACACACACACACACACACACACACACACACACACACACACACACACACACACACACACACACACACACACACACACACACACACACACACACACATACATACATACATACATACATACATACATACATACATACATACATACATACATACATACATACATACAATCCAGCATACATCATTTACCCAAACTCTCACAGTTGTGCACCCACTCGATAACACACAAAATACACACTCCCTCGCTTACACATATACTTTCTCACAATCACAAACTCACTAACAAATGTTTATACATACATACATAATACATACATGCATGCATACACACACACACACACACATACATACATGCACACAAATGACTGGCACCTTACCGTCTTGACAGACGATAGTTTGTAAAATGGAGTTATACCTCTCCATAACACAAAGCCTAAACTGAATTTAGAGACCATGTGTTGCCCATGCAGCATGATCCCTCTCTCTGCCTGTCTAGCGTACTCCACAGGAAAGGTAACACCAATACGTCTGGAACAAGACAAGCTGCAGTATCAGCAAAGCAATGCTCTAACTGTCCGCCTGTCAGAGCTTCGATCCTAGACCAGTTGCCAACCAAGGCGGCCTGGTCTGCCATGACATTAAGCCTAGGTTGCATTTCCTCACACTAGGGTAAGGCTTGGATCCCCCCCCCCCCCTCCCAATGCGCCAGACACCATTGGCACAATGTGGGTTGTCAGGTTTGGTAAGCGCCGCCCAACATTCGGTGCTAACAGAAAGCAGGTAGTACCGTCTACTGTCATACAGTAACTCAGTCATATCTGACTAAGACCTGACTATATACATACATACACACACAGACATACATAGAAAGAGTGTGTGTGTGTGTGTGAGAGAGAGAGAGGGGGGGGGGGGAGAGAGAGAGGAGAGAGAGAGAGAGAGAGAGAGAGAGAGAGAGAGGGAGAGAGAGAGAGAGAGAGAGAGAGAGAGAGAGAGAGAGAGAGAGAGAGAGAGAGAGAGAGAGAGAGAGAGAGAGAGAGAGAGAGAGAGAGTTGGCTGTACCTGATGTGGTCACCCACTTCCCAGTCCCACATCTGGAACCGGCAGCCTTGGTCTTTGTGTGGACACTCTCTGACACCCAGATATCTCTGCATCTCGATGATGTCCTCTGGGATACTGGGCCTGGATACAGAGATAACATGTTTGTCATACAAGATGTTCACAACCATCAACATGATACAGCATGAATGAATGAATAAATGAACATCTTTATTTTCAAAGGGTGAAGAATTGGGCACGCAGGCCCGGCATACAAGATGTTCACAACCACCAACATGAGGCAGCATTGTCATACAAGATGTTCACAATTACCAACATGATACATCACTGTCATACAATATGTACACAACCACTAACATGATACAGTACTGTCATACAAGATGTTCACAACCACCAACATGATACAGATACAAGATGTTCACAACCACCAACATGATACAGATACAAGATGTTCACAACCACCAACATGATACAGATACAAGATGTTCACAACCACCAACATGATACAGATACAAGATGTTCACAACCACCACATGATACAGATACAAGATGTTCACAACCACCAACATGATACAGATACAAGATGTTCACAACCACCAACGTGAGGCAGCACTGTCATACAAGATGTTCACAACCACCAACATGATACAGATACAAGATGTTCACAACCACCAACATGATACAGATACAAGATGTTCACAACCACCAACGTGAGGCAGCACTGTCATACAAGATGTTCACAACCACCAACATGAGGCAGCACTGTCATACAAGATGTTCACAACCACCAACATGATACAGATACAAGATGTTCACAACCACCAACATGATACAGATACAAGATGTTCACAACCACCAACATGATACAGATACAAGATGTTCACAACCACCAACATGATACAGATACAAGATGTTCACAACCACCAACATGATACAGATACAAGATGTTCACAACCACCAACATGATACAGCACTGTCATACAAGATGTTCACAACCACCAACATGATACAGATACAAGATGTTCACAACCACCAATGTGAGGCAGCACTGTCATACAAGATGTTCACAACCACCAACATGATACAGATACAAGATGTTCACAACCACCAACATGATACAGATACAAGATGTTCACAACCACCAACGTGAGGCAGCACTATCATACAAGATGTTCACAACCACCAACGTGAGGCAGCACTGTCATACAAGATGTTCACAACCACCAACATGATACAGATACAAGATGTTCACAACCACCAACATGAGGCAGCACTGTCATACAAGATGTTCACAACCACCAACATGATACAGATACAAGATGTTCACAACCACCAACATGATACAGATACAAGATGTTCACAACCACCAACATGATACAGATACAAGATGTTCACAACCACCAACATGAGGCAGCACTGTCATACAAGATGTTCACAACCACCAACATGATACAGATACAAGATGTTCACAACCACCAACATGATACAGATACAAGATGTTCACAACCACCAACATGATACAGATACAAGATGTTCACAACCACCAACATGATACAGATACAAGATTTCACAACCACCAACATGAGGCAGCACTGTCCATGGTCAATGTCAACCACTGATCTGGTACTGTCCCAGAGAGAAACCCGCCACACAGGCAAGCTAGTGCCAACACTGGTCAACTAATCTGGTACTGGTGACAGTTCATACCTCAGCACAAAATCATCCAACAGTTGGCAATGCTAAATCTAAAAATGTAGCTGTGCTTCCACTTAAACCCAACAACAGTGATCTCCATTAGAGCCCACTGAAGACAAGGCCAAGCAGACTGTTGTGTAGTCACAGAGAATGTTGGGCAAACCGTGACTTCAGGAACAGATGAAGACGAGGTCAAGCAGACTGTTCTGTAGTCACAGAGAATGTTGGGCAAACCGTGACTTCAGGAACAGATGAAGACGAGGTCAAGCAGACTGTTCTGTAGTCACAGAGAATGTTGGGCAAACTGTGACTTCAGGAACAGATGAAGACGAGGTCAAGTCGACTGTTCAGGAACAGATGAAGACGAGGTCAAGTTGACTGTTCAGGAACAGATGAAGACGAGGTCAAGTCGACTGTTCAGAAACAGATGTAGAACATGGTTGGTGACAGCTCAGATGTTTTGTGAAGATAAACACAACATGGCTGCCAAAGCTGGTGACACAATACAGTTAGATACAACCATCAGCAACAATGACGAGTCACTCACACAACTAACAGCATCTGTTCATGGACATTTCCTACGCATTGTGAACATAAAAAATTCGCTTAAAAGTCAACAGGGTCGACTTCATTGCACTGGTTTCTTATTTATCCCATATGGCTCGGTCCCTTTCTGCAGCACGGAAAGCGTCACAAAACACACAAACTACATAGCTCCAGGGATGACCCCTAGGAGTCTCCAAAAAACGCACTCCTGAACCGAAGGATGCGGCCTGGAATCGAACCCATACCCTTTGGAGCTCGAGGCAGACAGCTTGACCACTTCACCACGGAGACTCCCTACTGTGAACAAGTTTGCGAGGAAGTTCAATGTGTCCCCACACATTGTAGATGCAGAAAACTCACCTTGTTTTGTGGGAAGGCTGAACATTTCCCACACAAAGTATCCCCACATATTGTGGATGCAGAAAACTCACCTTGTTTGTGGGATGGCTGAACATTTCCCACACAAAGTGTCCCCACACATTGTAGATGCAGAAAACTCACCCTGTTTTGTGGGAAAGCTGAACGTTTCCCACACAAAGTGTCCCCAAACATTGTAGATGCAGAAAACTCACCTTATTTGTGGGAAGGCTGAACGTTTCCCACACAAAGTGTCCCCAAACATTGTAGATGCAGAAAACTCACCTTGTTTGTGGGAAGGCTGAACATTTCCCACACAAAGTGTCCCCACACATTGTAGATGCAGAAAACTCACCCTGTTTTGTGGGAAGGCTGAACGTTTCCCAAACAAAGTGTCCCCAAACATTGTAGATGCAGAAAACTCACCTTATTTGTGGGAAGGCTGAACGTTTCCCACACAAAGTGTCCCACACATTGTAGATGCAGAAAACTCACCTTATTTGTGGGAAGGCTGAATGTTTCCCACACAAAGTGTCCCCACACATTGTAGATGCAGAAAACTCACCCTGTTTTGTGGAAAGGCTGAACGTTTCCCACACAAAGTGTCCCCAAACATTGTAGATGCAGAAAACTCACCTTATTTGTGGGAAGGCTGAACGTTTCCCACACAGTGTCCCCAAACATTGTAGATGCAGAAAACTCACCTTATTTGTGGGAAGGCTGAACGTTTCCCACACAAAGTGTCCCCAAACATTGTAGATGCAGAAAACTCACCCTGTTTTGTGGGAAGGCTGAACGTTTCCCAAACAAAGTGTCCCCAAACATTGTAGATGCAGAAAACTCACCTTATTTGTGGGAAGGCTGAACGTTTCCCACACAAAGTGTCCCACACATTGTAGATGCAGAAAACTCACCTTATTTGTGGGAAAGGCTGAATGTTTCCCACACAAAGTGTCCCCACACATTGTAGATGCAGAAAACTCACCCTGTTTTGTGGAAAGGCTGAACGTTTCCCACACAAAGTGTCCCCAAACATTGTAGATGCAGAAAACTCACCTTATTTGTGGGAAGGCTGAACGTTTCCCACACAGTGTCCCCAAACATTGTAGATGCAGAAAACTCACCTTATTTGTGGGAAGGCTGAACGTTTCCCACACAAAGTGTCCCCAAACATTGTAGATGCAGAAAACTCACCTTATTTGTGGGAAGGCTGAACGTTTCCCACACAAAGTGTCCCCACACATTGTGGATGCAGAAAACTCACCTTATTTGTGGGAAGGCTGAACATTTCCCACACAGTGTCCCCACATTGTAGATGCAGAAAACTCACCTTATTTGTGGGAAGGCTGAACGTTTCCAACACAAAGTGTCCCCAAACATTGTGGATGCAGAAAACTCACCTTGTTTGTGGGAAGGCTGAACCTTTCCCACACAAAGTATCCCCACATATTGAGGATGCAGAAAACTCACCTTATTTGTGGGAAGGCTGAACGTTTCCCACACAAAGTGTCCCCAAACATTGTGGATGCAGAAAACTCACCTTATTTGTGGGAAGGCTGAACGTTTCCCACACAAAGTGTCCCCAAACATTGTGGATGCAGAAAACTCACCTTATTTGTGGGAAGGCTGAACATTTCCCACACATGGGGCATTTGTGCATGTCAGGTTTCAGGCAGCCATTGTCTAGGTACAGGCAAGATGTGCACAGTCGATGCTGACAGCTCCCTGACACCATCTCCAGCTTGGCTTCCATGCACACAATACAGTTATATCTGTGAGAAAACATGGACACAATACAAGTATATCTGTGAGAAAACATGGACACATTACAGTTATATCTGTGAGAAAACATAGACACAATACAGTTATATCTGTGAGAAAACATGGATACAATACAGTTATATCTGTGAGAAAACATGGACACAATAGTTATATCTGTGAGAAAACATGGACACAATAGTTATATCTGTGAGAAAACATGGACACAATACAGTTATATCTGTGAGAAAACATGGACACATTACAGTTATATCTGTGAGAAAACATAGACACAATACAGTTATATCTGTGAGAAAACATGGACACAATACAGTTATATCTGTGAGAAAACATGGACACAATAGTTATATCTGTGAGAAAACATGGACACAATAGTTATATCTGTGAGAAAACATGGACACAATAGTTATATCTGTGAGAAAACATGGACACATTACAGTTATATCTGTGAGAAAACATAGACACAATACAGTTATATCTGTGAGAAAACATGGACACAATACAGTTATATCTGTGAGAAAACATGGACACAATAGTTATATCTGTGAGAAAACATGGACACAATACAGTTATATCTGTGAGAAAACATGGACACAATACAGTTATATCTGTGAGAAAACATGGACACAATAAGTTATATCTGTGAGAAAACATGGACACAATACAATTATATCTGTGAGAAAACATGGACACAATACAGTTATATCTGTGAGAAAACATGGACACAATACAGTTATATCTGTGAGAAAATATGGACACAATACAGTTATATCTGTGAGAAAACATGGACACAATACAGTTATATCTGTGAGAAAACATGGACACAATAAGTTATATCTGTGAGAAAACATGGACACAATACAATTATATCTGTGAGAAAACATGGACACAATACAGTTATATCTGTGAGAAAACATGGACACAATACAGTTATATCTGTGAGAAAACATGGACACAATAGTTATATCTGTGCGAAAACATGGGCACAATACAGTTATATCTGTGAGAAAACATGGGCACAATAGTTATATCTGTGAGAAAACATGGACACAATACAGTTATATCTGTGAGAAAACATGGACACAATACAGTTATATCTGTGAGAAAACATGGACACAATAGTTATATCTGTGAGAAAACATGGACACAATACAGTTATATCTGTGAGAAAACATGGGCACAATAAAGTTATATATGAGAGAAAACATGGACACAATAAAAATATTCCTGTGGGAAAACATGGACACAATAAAAATATTCCTGTTGGAAAACATGGACATGATACAAATATTCCTGTTGGAAAACATGGACACAATTATTCCTGTGGGAAAACATGGTCATGATACAAATATTCCTGTGATAAAACATGGACATGATACAATTATTCCTGTGAGAAAACATGGACACGATACAATTATTCCTGTGAGAAAACATGGACACGATATAATTATTCCTGTGGGAAAACATGGACACAATAAAAATATTCCTGTGAGAAAACACGGACACAATACAAATAAGAACATTAATTACTAGAATATATCAAACAAGTTATAATATAACATCGCTATCTACAGATGAAATCACAATAGAAGAATTAGAAGTATTGGAAGAATTTGGAGTAGATATATTAACCAAAATGTTGAATGATATTTACAGCAGTGGATATTTACCAAGTGATATGCTGAAATCTGTATTTATAGCTATACCAAAAAGATCAGGAGCAATTGATTTTCGTACAATTAACCTCATCCACCATGTCACTAAGCTTCTACTCAGAATTATAAGAACAAGAAAGAAAATAAAAATGGAAATTAGTGAAGAACAGTATGGATTTATGGAAGGAAAGGGTACAAACAATGCAATTTATACATTATGGACACTAATAGAAAGGTCAATAGAGACACACAAAGACATATATTTGTGCTTCATAGATTTATACTAAGGCATTTGATAAAGTAAATATGATGAACTTATTTAAATGTTGGAAGATATCAACATTGATGGGAAAGATTTAAGAATAATGAAGAATATTTACTGGAACCAAGTAGCAGCAATTAAAATGAAAAATAAAGAGGGCATACAGCTAGGAGTACAACAGGGTGTGTCTTGTCACCCGATCTCTTCTCCCTATATAGTGAAGTAATAATGGAGAGAGATCAAAGAGACACCAGGTATACTAATCGGAGAATATAATATAAACAATATACGCTATGCAGATGACACAGTATTGGTGGCAAATAATGCAACACACCTACAACAATTGTTGGACATTGTAGTAACAGAGAATGCAAAAAAAGGACTCACCTTGAATATCAAGAAAACAGTAACAATGGTAATAAAGAAAATGATAACACCAAAATGTGACATAGAAATAGAAGGAAATAGTCTTAACCAAGTGGATAATTTTAAATACTGAGAGGCATTTAAACAGCTTTCTTCTGTCATATGATGAGCAGAGAGGCATTAGAGAACATCGTGACAACTGGAGAGATCAAGGGGAAGAGAGGCAGAAGCAGATATGATGCTGGATGGATTGAGACGGTGACATGGAAGAACATCATCAGCAAAGTGGATCCAGAACACCAAAGGCCGAGATCTGTGGAGAGCCATGAGCGCCTACGCCAGCTGGCAGGGCACTTGATGATGATGATCTACATCACGTCATTACATGCACAGCAATGTGTTAAATACATGTACAGATCAACCTTAACACACAACAATGTTATATATTCAAGCGCGTACGCGCACACACACATACATACAGCTGAGTAAATGAATGGCAAAGAGAAGTGCAAATGGTCAGCTCTACAAGCACACACACACACACATACATACAGCTGAGTAAATGAATGGCAAAGAGAAGTGCAAATGGTCAGGTCTACAAGCACACACACACACACACATACACAGCTGAGTAAATGAATGGCAAAGAGAAGTGCACCCAGTCAGCTCTACAAGCACACACACACACACACACATACACAGCTGAGTAAATGAATGGCAAAGAGAAGTGCAAATGGTCAGCTCTACAAGCACACACACACAAACACAGCTGAGTAAATGAATGGCAAAGAGAAGTGCACCCAGTCAGTTCTACAAGCACACACACACACACACATACACAGCTGAGTAAATGAATGGCAAAGAGAAGTGCAAATGGTCAGCTCTACAAGCACACACACACACACACATACACAGCTGAGTAAATGAATGGCAAAGAGAAGTGCACCCAGTCAGTTCTACAAGCACACACACACACACACATACACAGCTGAGTAAATGAATGGCAAAGAGAAGTGCAAATGGTCAGCTCTACAAGCACACACACACACACACATACATACAGCTGAGTAAATGAATGGCAAAGAGAAGTGCAAATGGTCAGGTCTACAAGCACACACACACACACACAGCTGAGTAAATGAATGGCAAAGAGAAGTGCACCCAGTCAGTTCTACAAGCACACACACACACACATACACAGCTGAGTAAATGAATGGCAAAGAGAAGTGCAAATGGTCAGGTCTACAAGCACACACACACACACACAGCTGAGTAAATGAATGGCAAAGAGAAGTGCACCCAGTCAGCTCTACAAGCACACACACACACACACACATACACAGCTGAGTAAATGAATGGCAAAGAGAAGTGCAAATGGTCAGCTCTACAAGCACACACACACAGCTGAGTAAATGAATGGCAAAGAGAAGTGCACCCGGTCAACTCTACAAGCACACACACACACACAGCTGAGTAAATGAATGGCAAAGAGAAGTGCAAATGGTCAGCTCTACAAGCACACACACACACACACACGCACACACACAGCTGAGTAAATGAATGGCAAAGAGAAGTGCACCCGGTCAACTCTACAAGCACACACGCATGCACATACACACACAGCTGAGTAAATGAATGGCAAAGAGAAGTGCAAATGGTCAGCTCTACAAGCACACACACACACACACATACACAGCTGAGTAAATGAATGGCAAAGAGAAGTGCAAATGGTCAGCTCTACAAGCACACACACACACACACACACACACAGCTGAGTAAATGAATGGCAAAGAGAAGTGCAAATGGTCAGGTCTACAAGCACACACACACACACACACACACACAGCTGAGTAAATGAATGGCAAAGAGAAGTGCAAATGGTCAGGTCTACAAGCACACACACACAGCTGAGTAAATGAATGGCAAAGAGAAGTGCACCCAGTCAGCTCTACAAGCACACACACACACATACACAGCTGAGTAAATGAATGGCAAAGAGAAGTGCAAATGGTCAGCTCTACAAGCACACACACACACACATACATACAGCTGAGTAAATGAATGTCAAAGAGAAGTGCACCCAGTCAGCTCTACAAGCACACACACACACACACACAGCTGAGTAAATGAATGGCAAAGAGAAGTGCACCCGGTCAACTCTACAAGCACACACACACACACACACAGCTGAGTAAATGAATGGCAAAGAGAAGTGCAAATGGTCAGCTCTACAAGCACACACACACACACACGCACACACACAGCTGAGTAAATGAATGGCAAAGAGAAGTGCACCCGGTCAACTCTACAAGCACACACGCATGCACATACACACACAGCTGAGTAAATGAATGGCAAAGAGAAGTGCAAATGGTCAGCTCTACAAGCACACACACACACACATACACAGCTGAGTAAATGAATGGCAAAGAGATGCGCACCCGGTCAGGTCTACCAGCACACACACACACACGCATGCACACACACACACATACACAGCTGAGTAAATGAATGGCAAAGAGATGCGCACCCGGTCAGGTCTACCAGCACACACACACACGCATGCACATACACACACAGCTGAGTAAATGAATGGCAAAGAGAAGTGCAAATGGTCAGCTCTACAAGCGCACACACACAGCTGAGTAAATGAATGGCAAAGAGATGCGCACCCGGTCAGGTCTACCAGCACACACACACACGCATGCACATACACACACAGCTGAGTAAATGAATGGCAAAGAGAAGTGCAAATGGTCAGCTCTACAAGCGCACACACTCACGCACACACACAGCTGAGTAAATGAATGGCAAAGAGATGCGCACCCGGTCAGGTCTACCAGCACACAATCACAAGTGACAAGATGACATTGAGTTGTGGCCAGGGTCTCTATTTTACTAAGTATTCTGTGGCTGTGCAGAAGGATCCTTGGTCTCCAAAGAAAGGCTATGAAAAGACTGCATGTTTCTGACAGGATCCATTCATTCAAATATGTGACAATAACAAATGCTATGAAAAGACTGCATGTTTCTGACAGGATCCATTCATTCAAATATGTCTTCTTCTTCTTCTTCAGCATTCCGAGCCATTGAGGTTCTTTGCTGCAAATACAATCTGTCTCCATTCGTCTCTCTGGTGGACCTTCTCTTGCCAGTCGTTGATTCCAAGTGCTATGATAACAAATGCTATGAAAAGACTGCATGTTTCTGACAGGATCCATTCATTCAAATATGTGACAATAACAAATGCTATGAAAAGACTGCATGTTTCTGACAGGATCCATTCATTCAAATATGTGACAATAACAAATGCTATGAAAAGACTGCATGTTTCTGACAGGATCCATTCATTCAAATATGTGACAATAACAAATGCTATGAAAAGACTGCATGTTTCTGACAGGATCCATTCATTCAAATATGTGACAATAACAAATGCTATGAAAAGACTGCATGTTTCTGACAGGATCCATTCATTCAAATATGTGACAATAACAAATGCTATGAAAAGACTGCATGTTTCTGACAGGATCCATTCATTCAAATATGTGACAATAACAAATGCTATGAAAAGACTGCATGTTTCTGACAGGATCCATTCATTCAAATATGTGACAATAACAAATGCTATGAAAAGACTGCATGTTTCTGACAGGATCCATTCATTCAAATATGTGACAATAACAAATGCTATGAAAAGACTGCATGTTTCTGACAGGATCCATTCATTCAAATATGTGACAATAACAAATGCTATCTTAGATTCCATAGAATAGGTCACTCTAGCATTCTGTGGACAGCAATTGGTTGATATTATCTTGTCTTTGAATTAAATTCAATTACTTGGCATACAGTAAGTAATGTTTTTTTTCTCTAGCGCTGTTCACATTAGTTACCCAATATTTTGAGATGGATCTTTGAATCTCCAGCTTCAACTTGTGGTAGAAAAAAAATATTTCTGCAAAGATGTTTCATCTTTGTGATTCGAAATCCAAAATGTCAGCGCCACACATATCGATCAGACTAGTGTAAATACTTTTTACACTTAAAACGTGCTATTTGAACTACTAAAGTTAAAGATACAAGATTAAAGTTTATTAATGATTTATCTGTATACTTTTACTATTGTTTATCATTTAACATGACCAAACCAAACATATTTTTGAAGTCAGTTTTCGCATCCGTCTACGACCCGTTTGAGAAAATTTCGTACAGACTGGCAGTACTATAATTTATTTTAGAATTAACTGTAAATGAGAAAATACTGTTAGATGAGTATTTTTGAAATCTGCAGCATTTGTCTTGTATTTGTGCATCTCTCATTATTGTTCATCAATAGTAGTGTCTGTTGGAGACATTTCTCCACATGGACCCCAGCATGCCTGATAATTTTTGTAAGACTATTGACATACAACCACCAGGATCAAATTAATTAATTAATATTATTATTATCTTGTGCTGGGCTTAGAATTGTTACTTGTAGAAACTTCTCACTTCAATGATTAGGAGTCTCCGTGGTGAAGTTGTCAAGCCGTCTGACTCGGGTTCTGAAAGTTGTCGGTTTCTTCTTCTGCGTTCATCCGGAGTTTTTTTTCTTTTGGACGTGATTGCGATTTCAGAGAAAGCAGAGATGCGTTCTTGCACCGTTCGGCCGACGCATCCGACTTCTGCGGGTGTTGTGGGTTTGATTCCGGGCCGCGTCCTTTGGTTCACGAGTGCATTTTTTCAGAGACTCCTCTGGGTCGTCACTGGAGCTGCGGAGTTCGATGCTTTCAGCAGTTTGCTGTGGAAAGAGACAGCCATATGGGATAAAACTCTGGTGCAATGACTCAACCCTGTCAACTTTTAAGCGGTTTTAAGAAACTTCTCACTTCAATGAGGTAAGGATTAGTTAACAGTTTTCAAGAACTATCCAGACATGCAGTGTCTATTTTGAAAACAATTTAGAAAACTTTAATGATATTAATAATACCTAGGAACACTCAGCGCTGATAATCAAACACAGCATTGATGAACACAATACAATGTCTCTCATGTGTTTATGTTTATGAGATTTGTATACATGTATGTTGTTAATAATTAAATTATTAATAACATTCGACATGTATACTGTAGGCACTACTTTTTAGTTTTGCTGAATTTTACTGAAGATTTTTTTGTGTGGTCAATTTTGCGGTTTCTTGTTTCTCTGTCTCCGATTTAATGACGTTTAGAGTACTCATGGTGTTAAATTCCCCGATTATTTTAAGATCGAGTTAAAACAGACGCTAATTACTTAATATAGTTTTTCCCTCCAAGTTTTGTGGTGTGCATTTCTGGCGCTTCGACAATCCTTGTTACACCGGAGAACCAGGCTGTCTATTCTAAGCGGTAAGTAAACCTGTAAATACCGTTTTATGAGACTTACTACATTGTTATACTATGCATTATTAAATTTAGCATCCATTTTTATGTTAATTTTGTAATTTTTGACCATTTAAGTTGGTAATCAATGTCACACTGAAATTATGAAGATCGCATGCTGTAATGCAGTTTTTCAATGGCGGGAGATGGCAGTTTTTCTTGTCATACTCCAGCTAGGAACATTTAATATTGTTATGGAATATTCAGAGCGACTACAATGATAATTTGAATAACGAAGACACAAACCATATAGAGTACGATTTATTGCCTGGAACATTTCGCTGCATCTCGTCAGGTACTTACTGCAGATGTCGCAGAACCCTAACCTTCAATACCCATGATTGTATTTATGTGTAATTTTTCATTACTCTACAAGGACCAGATCATTGATAATTTTGCAACTTTCCAACAGGACTTATTTTGACAAACTGCATCTACGATGGCGGTCTCGCGCTGACAGACCGCGAGGTCAGACGTCATCACATCGTGGATTGGAGATGTATATATCTGTGTGTGCACGTATACATATAAACTGCCAGAGTTATCTGTCCTTGAGTTACACAGTGGCAGTGGTAATATCCCTTGGCAACAGTGTAACCAATAGTTGTGTGGGTAGGTAGGGTCACAAAAAGTGAAAGGGTCAAATTCGTTTTTTTCTATATCTCTATATTAAATGATAAACTGAAACACAAACATTAATATCTCCCCTTAGAATTAACCTACAGACTTGAATAAGGTACCGTTGGGTTTGTTTTGTCAAGAGCTATCCAACTATGCAGGTTATATCATTAAAACGCAATTTAGAAAGAAATTGATGAAAGGAGCTCGAGACTGCACTTGAAACCATTGACCTGGTTTGTATCAACAGGGGCTGTGTCACCAGGAAAGCAAGCCGCCCAGGTGATGAGGACAGTGCTATTGATCTGGCGCTAGTTTCTCCTTCACGCACTACAATGTGTAGATGGGGTGTCCTAGGGTACCACGGCAGCGACCACCACCCTTGCAGCATGTTGGTGGAGAAAGGCAGAACCAGACAGCACAAGTCAACGGTCAAGACTTTCCAGTATGACAGTACAGGGCAAGATGTAGTGAGTAAAATAAGGCATGACAAGCGCAGAAAGTTTCAGGGCAGGAAAAACAGCTGGGAGCAGCCACCTTGGTGGAATTTTGAGGTGGAGAAGGCCTGGATGGATAAGCGTAGTGCTGTAAGGAAATGGTAAAACGCCAAGATGAACAGAGTTGCCCATCTTGGTCCCAGCACACACTTAGAAAGAGAGATGCACACAAAAGTAAGCTATTTAAAAAACTGGTTACGGTGGTTAAAGGTGAAAAATAGGCAGAGGTATGTCAAAGAGTAAGTACAGACAAGTCACTGAAATTGTTCTGGCGACTACATAAAAGCATGAGTGGGGTAGTCAAGAATAAGAGAATTTCTGACTTCCAAGGTGCTGACATCTGGCAAAGGCCTGACGAGGACAAGGGCAAAGCCCTCATCGAGCGCTATCTAGAGCAGAGCAATCAGGCAGACATGAGAGGCCAAAATCTTGCCAAGGAGGTCACTTCAGACAGGTGGAAGGAAGAGAACATTTCGGATGAAGACACAGTGACAGTGAAAGAAATCAAGGCTGTGCTTAGACAATCAAACAACAGCACTACCAGGGCCAGATGGCATAAGATATGATGTGTGTGTGTGTCGTATTCTCCATCCAGCGGAGAGCCGCAGTGACTGCCTCCACCTCCATTCTTAAGCTGGATGTTGTGGTATCATATGCCAGGCTCTCCTGCCCCAAACATCGACCATTAGCTTTGGCTATGAACCCCCAGCCACTTCTCTCACCTCTTGACACCGAACCATCTGTGTAGATAATCACATCACTCGAGTGAGCATTGTCCTGAATTAGTTGCTGGATTTCCACTTGCGTGGCCCCAGCTGAATGTGATTATAACTCTGCACAAGTCTGACTGCTCCGCTGGCACTCTGACCCACTCCTCTCCACGCCTAGTGTTCTCCAAGGGGCACACCTGTCTGATCGTATCCTCCGCCTGTGCCATCCATGATTTCCCTCTTATCAGTCGCTGACCCTTAACTGCGTCCAGCGCTTCATGCAGTGGGTGGTCTGTGTCTGCAGCTACTCTGAGGTATGCCTTCGCCTGCATCATCTTGAGCCTACCAGCAACAGTCGGCAGACCAAGGATGTAACGCATACACACTACTGGGGTGTCTCTAGTGTATCCCAGAATGACCCGCATAGCTTCATTCTGTATGCGCTCTAACTTCACCAGCTGACTCTCTGAGACAGTGAGCAGACCTAATCCATAATCAATTACTGAGAGGATCAAGTTCTGGTATAGTGTGAAAAGCATTCTCTGCTCTATGTCCATTGCAGCCATAGTTTTAAGTGCATTGAGTCCCTTTTGAGATCTTGTCACGACCGTCTCCACATGGTCCTTGAAGGATAGGCTCCTGTCAAATGTGATCCCCAGATACTTCAGTTTGTTCTCTCTGCTGACATTTCTACCATCTATCGCGACGCTTGGGACATCAGCTCTTACAATAGCCTTGCTTATAATGAGCACATAGACCAGGTTATAACAAAGGTCAAGCGGGGTTTGGCTAGTTTAGTTTAGTTAGTTTAGTCGATGGATCAATATCATGGCACACGGGTGCAACCCATAAGTGCTCCGTTCTCCTAACTCAAATCTGAGTCTGGAGAAACTCAGCTCAGTGCATGAACTCCGTAGCGCCGGCGAGTATCCTGAAATACTTTGGGTAGATTTTTAACTCAAAATTTTGCCCGAGCAGCGCCATTAGGCTACTCTTTTTCGATTTCCAACTGCCAAGGCATTTTTTACGTGCGCAACAATACACACGGGCGTCTGATCTCACTACCCAGAGACCAGGGGAAATCTTTGTTACTAGAAGTCCACGAGAAAAATTCCCGGTCATCACCAGGACTTGAACCCGGGACCTCCAGCACTCGAGGCGGACACCATACCTCGAGACCACGCAGCCCCCTGGGGTTTGGCTGCGATGCGGATGATGGCAGCAGCAAACTGTAAGCAGCGCCATCTATGCCTCCTATATGAGGGGCTGGTCATGTCTGTTTTTGAGTATGCGATGGCAATCCTGACTCTCAGCCGTAAGCAGAGCACGTGCCTACCTCAGAGTAAACGCAACGGAGTGACTATTCGCAATGGAATTGCGAATAGAGAAAAATTATATTCGCAATCGAAGTAGGTCACGTGATTATTTCTGTGCATGTGTCCATATTACAATATTTTATTGATCTGTTAACGTGTCCTCAGTAGCGTAGTGGTTAGTGTCTCCGCCTGTCACGCGGGAGCTCGAGGTTCGATTCTCCGACGGGGAGGCAACTTTTTTCATTTTCAGGAATTAGGTGACACCAATGCTAGTCTGATGATTTCGCTTTAGGCATATGTTTTCTACGGATTTTGTGTATTAGGTGTTGTTTATCTTGCTGCACAAGAACCTGCACACTTGTCTTTCTGTTCTTATCTGTCCTCTACTTTTGTTGTCTTGTTCTCTCTCTCTCTCTCTAAGTCTCGATCTCCCACCTCTCCCTTTCTTGTCTTTACCACTCTTTAATGTCTTTCAATACATCTTTCTCATATCTCTGTCTCTCACACTATCTTCGTTATCTATCTCTCTCCTCTCTCTTTTCCACCTGCTTCAGATATACCGGGTTTTCCTGCACTTTATATGCGTAGCAAATTAATGAGGCCAGTCAATCGAAAGCCTGGTGTTTGAATTGCCTAATCATGTCTCTCTGAGGCGAAGCATATTGCTGACTGTCAGTACTGTCAGCTTGGACCAGAACAGAGTCACTCAGAGAGGATGCAATGGAGGCCATAGAAAGTGTCAAATTGAGAGAATCATCACTGCTGCGATATTATCAGGACATAAATAGTAGGACGGTAACGTAAACAAACATGGATGCCTGGTATTGTAACAGTAAGTGTACAGAAACGAAAGTTAACAATTCTTGAACTCGCCTGGGGACAGAATTATTTATAGGGATCGTTATTTGTATTGGGGATACCTGTTCTAAAAAATTATTCTTGATATTTAAACAGGACTAACGTAAAATGTAAAAATAAAACGGGATGCCAAAAGAACGGACAGAAGTAAGAAGAAGAGTGATTCATTAAAAAATACAGAGAATTCGGCAGAATTAAACTCGCAACAGTGAACATTCCTATTTAAATTAACCACCTTCTTAGACTTCTTAATGGCCCAAACTAAAATTGACTAGTGAGCAGACGCTGTGACATGTTTGTTACTTCCCGCAATTCGATTGCGAATATAATTTTTTTCTATTCGCAATGGAATTGCGAATAGTGCCTCCCTAAACGCAAACACACAACATCCACTGCATAGTGAAATTAGGAAGGTGAAGGGCAGCAGGTTAAAAAGAGGAAGGTCGTGGGTGGGTCAAGCTGAAGACATTCTTCAACAGGTGTGTTCACTGGAGGACTTAGAACCTGGCGAGGAGTGGGTACAAGTGCCAACAGATTTCTGTACGTCCTTTTCAGTTTGCATACAACTATACAGAAAATGCAGACAAGAAAATCCGGCTGCTGTGGAGGCGGAAGTACAAGCGTTGATTTTCGAGAATTCGGTAGATGTAATGCTGTCATCTACACAGATGGGCCTTTACGGCTCAGGCCAGAGGGAGAATTGTCAAGGAGGACTCTGGTGCTTTTGTTGAGACCACAGGTAGCCTGACTATGGAAGTTATGGCAGTAAGTAAAGCAATAACATAGCTCGAGACACAGACATTCAATAGGGCATGTTTCCTTAGCGACTCAATGAGCATGATCAAGAGGATAGCGATGTGGTGCATCTGAAGAGAGTGGTTGCTGTCTCTGAAGCGGTCTTGGCTGACAAAAATTAGTTTCATCTTCGTGGCAGGGTATGCGGGAGTACAAGGAAATGAGCGGGCTGTCAAGCTCGCAGGTAAGGCTATGGTGGAGGGCAGACGCGCTATGGATCAGGCTGACATTCTGAATGCTCTATGAGAAGTAAGACGTGCCAGAACCAAGTGATGACTGCGAATCTACAACCATGGCCAGACTGAGAGAACAGCAAATTAAAAGAGGGGTGGCCAAAGAAGACCACTACGCAGGAAGCCAAAGAAGATTGATAAACCAACACAGAACCGGTGTCGTTAGCCGCTACATGCGAGATTTGCTGAGGAGGGGATCCGAGCACTTATGGACTGAATGGTTCAATGTGCAATGAGGATGATCTGTCGACTAACTAACTTAGAAAGAAAATATTAAAGTGGCTATCTGTATCTAATCGCTACAATGTCCTGTATGTGTGGTAATTCTGTTATGTAAAGGTGCACTACTCAAAGTAGTACTTTGTGTCATGTTATATTGTTTACATTTCCACAGCTTTACCGCAGTTCCACCCAATTTTATTCATATTTTCACTATCTGTTTAGTTAGTACCGGCTCCGTGGCCAAAGGCTTGCGAACGCGGTTAGTGAGCCGGCGCCGGATACCAGGCGTTCGAAACAGCTGGGACCGATTTGTGCAGCAGACCGTGTTGCGTTGTTATAACATGCTGGTATGGGAGCCGGTCGTTCAGAAAGCAATGGCAAACTACTGAACATAACACTTGCCTAGTACATCAACAGCAGCTGAAAAATGCTGGTGTTGACTGCAACGTCCCGCTAAGGGGTACGCAACAATTTATTTTTTTAAATTATATACTAAGATAAAATACAAACACAAATCACATGATGCGTCTTTACTCTTTAGTGTTAGTTAAAATTACAAAGAACATGCCTATTATCCTGTACCTTTTTTCGTGATTACTTTGTGCGGCCAGCAGAGAATCCATCATGCTGGAGGACATGTTGACAGCGAAGAGAGAATCACTTAAATTCCGTGAACAAAAACAGATAAAACTAGACACAGTCTTGAACAGACGACCAGGCCCGCGCTCAGCTCCCCGTCACGTGACTTCCGGCGGTGTCGCCGACAACAATCACCCGGTGCACACTATTTCATCTTCGGCCTCTATTATTATTATGTCACCATCGATTTGAGCGAGTGTACAGCTACTTGAAGTTCTCTACATTCTCCGCAGAAACAGTGTACAAGTATGCTCGCCTCAACAAATCACTGAGTTCTGAAAAGACCACAACCTCGGTACTTGACAACCCAGAGAATTACGTGAGGAACTTATCCTCATACGTACTGAACAACATTGAAACTGAGCCCTTCCATACGGATTAAAATTCTGCATAAAACCCAAACACGTTAACTGTATTGAGTCGCAAGCACAGTTTGAAATGTTGTTTGATCAAGTCTCCAAGTTATCACCTACTTCTGCTGAGTCGGGCGGATGGCTGAAGGCCAAACTGGTAGATTTAGAACACCAGTGCCGCACAACACCCTCTAAGTCAGTGGTTCTCAACCGGTGGGGAATTCCCCCCCCCCCCGGGGGGGGGGGGGGGGGGGATTTTAGGGTTTCCAGGGGAGAATGAAGACATTTCAAGATCGCATTAATACAAGAACCGATTACTTGATATTGTTTTTCCTTTCATACTTTACAGTTAAGTATGTCTCGTCCTTCTAAAATTCATTTTATAAAGTCAGTAGACCCACAAATCATGTTTTATGTGGATGTCTAGACTTGTTTTAGTATGTTCTATTAAATTTACCTTACATTTTTACGTATACTGTATAGGGGTGGGGGATTTTAATATAGGAAATATGAAAGGGGGAATGACGTTCTGAAAATACGGTGAAGGGGGGAGGGGCACGATCGAAATTTTTTATAAGAAAGGGGGGGGGGGGGGAATGACGTTCTGAAAATATGGTGAAGGGGGACACGGACCAAAAAAGGTTGAGAACCACTGCTCTAAGTAAACAGACATGTCCCCTGACCAACGAACACCTTACCGCATTAAAAATATTAAAGGCTAACAATCAATCAATCAGTCAATCAGGTGCCGTCTCCGCAATGAACGTTGGCTGCAATGGATCTCCAACACTGTCTGTCTCTCTGCATTTGATTGTTTTTGTTTCCATGAAATCTCCCCCGATGTGTCTCCACCTTGCAGTGGTGGGGGGGGGGGGGGGGGGGGGGCTTGCGTGCCCCATTGACCCCATGTGCTATATCGATGGAAGAAAAAATTACATATCGGACAGCTTATGGGATAGGGGCCAGACTAAGCGAGACACAACCTGCTGCTCTGCAGGTAGACTGACGTTAGCAGTCAAAGTTTACATCAGGCGCACGAAGGCAGAAGTTCTTGGTCCGGACACATACTATAAGGCTCTCTGTCGAGTGTTGTGGCTGAACGCCTCTAAGCCATAAAACGCTCGGATGTGAAAGCCTGGCCGATACACACCTACCGAAAAATGGAGGTGAGATTCTGAACACGCTACATGCCAAGTCCAGATACTTGTCCGAAGGCTCTCAGCTGGGAGATATGAGGGGTCCCCGGATGAGAGGCCCTGGCGTTTTTCTCGCTCACCTCTGCACGGAGGTAAGGTGCTGAGCCGGCAGCACATGTAGCCTACCTCGTGAGCGAGTACTAAAAGGTAGAAGAGGTGCCCCAGTCGAATGAAATTGGTTACGAAAACTGTTTGTATTTAACTCATAGAGAGTCTAGATAAAGGTAGAAAAAAGTCTCAATAACACGAAATGGAACGCACGGCTAGCGAATCCATTGCGTGGCCCGAAGTCCAAAGCGAAAGCTTACCTAGTGGATGTCGCCCGCAGACTGACCGTTCCTGGTGTGTGCTTGAGCGACCAGTGGCAAGCGAAATGCCCAACACATGGAAGTGAGGAATTAAAGCAGCCATGAGCAGGACGTGGCAAGTCCTCGGGTGAGCCCAGTCTCAGAGCAATATGTGCCGGCCCTGCAATTATGGAAGCATCCTTGGATAGCGGGGGAATGCCCATGGTCTGCCCCTGCCTTCCTGGTGGGGAGCATCTCATTTAATTCATATAAGTAGTCATATAAGATCCCGTTCCCGTTCCCGACTGTCTGTCTGTCTGTCTGTCTGTCTGTCTGTCTGTCTGTCTGTCTGTCTGTCTGACCCTGCTTCACCCAGTCCCTGGTGGGGAGCATCTCATTTAATTCATATAAGTAGTCATATAAGCTCCCGTTCCCGACTGTCTGTCTGTCTGTCTGTCTGTCTGTCTGACCCGGCTTCGCCCAGACCCTGATAGGGAGCATCTCATTTAATTCGTATAAGTAGTCATATAAGTTCCCGTTCACGACTGTCTGTCTGTCTGACCCGGCCCGGCTTTGCCCAGTCCCTGGCGGGGATCTGTCTGTCTGTCTGTCTGTCTCTCTGTCTGTCTGTCTGTTTGTCTGACCCGGCCCGGCTTCACCCACCCCTGATGGGTAGCATCTCATTTAATTCATATAAATAGTCATATAAGTTCCCGTTCCCGACTGTCTGTCTGTCTGTCTGTCTGTCTGTCTGTCTGTCTGACGACCCGGCTATCTATCTATCTATCTATCTATCTATCTATCTATCTATCTATCTATCTATCTATCTATCTATCTATCTATCTATAGCCAGGGGACTTAACCTAAGATATAGGATTGCTACTAAAAGTTAAAAAGTTATGTCCCTTTATATATCTTTTCTTATGTTAAGTCATGTAATTTAAATATTAAATTTTAGCAAGTAAATAGCTGATTCTACAGTACCAAACTATGACAGTTGCCTGCACGTGAATGAAAAGAAGACGTTTAGAAAATTTCATCTCAATCGGATGGACCTTTATCGAACGCATCCAATACATCCCCACCCACCCACCCACCCACATACATACATTATGTTTTATATATATATATATATATATATATATATATATATATATATATATATATATATATATATATATATATATATATATAATTGGCACCTTTCCGTCTTGACAGACGATAGTTTGGTACATTGTGCTTCAAAAAGGCTTAATAACTACGACCCATGGCGGTGGCGAGTGTGGCTGGTAAGGCCAATTCTTGCTGCAAATGTTTGCCCACAGTAGATGCATGTGAAAACATGGTCATTTCCACCATTGTGCACCATCTTACGTCTCTCACGCTCTGTGTGTGCTTTATCTGCAATCATTTTCTCCTTTGTCTTTATTCCATTTCTGATAGTTGCCCTCCATGCAACACGTTCAGCGGCGACTTGCTCCCAATGTGCATTATCAATGCCTGTATCAATCATGTCCCGCTTACACACATCTTTGTATCGTAGCAGAGACCGACCCTGAGATCTCCTACCCGTCTGTAATTCACCAAAAAAGATGTCCTTTGGTATTCTACCATCATCCATCCTCCTAACATGTCATATCCATCTAAGTCTACGAAGACTGAGCATGGAATACACCGTCACACAACCTGAAGATAGATGATAAGAGTTAGACAGGTATAGAGAGTTCAGACATGGAACAAACAAGGTCGCAAGTTGGCGAATATGTTAGTTAGTTAGTTATTATTATGTGTTAATGTGAGTACAGACATATTGTATCACAAACATCTACACGTGCTTGTGTTATAAATTATGGTATGCCTTGTCTGTGTTAATGTGAGTAAAGACATATTGGTTATTAATAGTAGTATAGTAGTAAGACTCTTTCAGTCATGTAGGACTATACTAGAGTTGTGCCGCTGGGGAGGTACCTGACAGTACCGCTGGTAACTGTATAGTCCAATGCGAGAGTGACAATCTCTGTCACAGTTTCCGCATCTGTAAGTCGAGGCTGGTCCCGTAGTAAGTGACTGCATTTTAATGCCTGTGCCGCCTATCCTCAGTTTGCTGGATCAGTTAGTTAGTTAGTCGACAGATCATCCTCATTGCACATCGAACCATTCAGTCCATAAGTGCTCGGATCCTCTCCTCAGCAAATCCCGCAGCGTGAATCGGCTAACGACGCCAGTTCTGTGTTGGTTTATCAATCTTCTTTGGCTTCCTGCGTAGTGTTCTTGTTTGGCCACACCTCTTTTAATTTGCTGCTCTAGCAGTCTGGCCATTGTTGTAAATTCACAGTCATCACTTGGTTCTCGCAAAAGTCTTACTTCTCGTAGAGCATTCAGAATGTCAGCCTGGTCCATGGCGCGTCCGCCCTCCACCTTAGCCTTACCTGCGAGCATGTCAGCCCGCTCATTTCCTTGTACTCCCGCATGCCCTGACACGAAGATGAAACTAATTTTTGCCAGCCGAGACCGCTCCAGTGGCAGCAACTATTCTCTTGTTCATTGAGTCTCTAAGGAAACATACCCTAGTGAATGTCTGTGTCTCGAGCCATGTTATTGCTTTACTTACTGCCATGACTTCCATAGTCAGGCTACTTGTGGTTTCAGTAAAAGCACCAAAGTCCTCCTTCACAATTCTCCCTCCGGCCCGAGCTGTAAAGGCGCATGAGCTTCTCACATGTCGGACGACCGACCCATCTGTGTAGATGACCGCATCACCGTCTAGCGAATTCTCGAAAATCAATAGTTGGCGAATATACATAATAATAATACTCGTAGTTAATAGACCCCTGTCTTTTGTTTGCTGTAACGTAGTGTCTTCCCAGTGTTTTATATGATGTGCTTTGTGTATTTGCTTGCTGATGAAGGCTAGTCGCCGCAGCGTCCTATATTTTCCGTAATTGTGTTATGTAAAGCTGAAAACCGTAAACGGATTAGAGAAATTATAGTATGTCCACATTTGTTTGCCTTCATTCACGATCAATTAATAATTATTTTGAAAACTGTCTGTTGCATCGTTATGAAATTTTTCCAGCCGTCTTATATTTACCCCCACCCAAGGAATATGTCTTTGATAGGTCCAAAAGCAACTTAAATCATTGAAAGCGGCAACATTTCTTTGATGTTTTGGGGGAAATGTAGTGAATTCACGCTAACAAACTAGTCTTACAGTAAACCGCGTTATTTCTGGTAAAGACACAAGTACAAGGCTCGTATGGGAGTGGGTGCAATAAAAAAAGTAGCTTAAAGTAGCATTGCACCGGGTTTTTATCCCATATGGCTCAGTCTCTTTCCGCAGGGCGGAAATCGTGGCACAAAGCACGAACTCCGTATCTCCAGCGACGACCCTCTGGAGTCTCCGAAAAAATGCACTCGTGAAATGAAGGAATCGAACATACAACCCTCGGAGCCCGAGTCAGACGGCTTGACCACTTCACCACGGAGATTCCCGAGAGGGGTGCAATGTGTAATATTAGTAAAGACAGAGAATTTACAGAGGCATGGGGTAAATAATGTGTAAATTGACAGGAAAGTAGAAGGAATATATTCCTTACCTTATATTTCATTTCCTACTTGTTTCTTCAGCTGCTGGTTAATAATTATACACAAGTATTCATGTTACTAGGATGCATTTAGCTTTTTATATTGAGCTCGTGAAAGCTTCCAAATAGCTGTGCGTTAATGTGCGTATGAGTGACCAGAAATGATACCGCAATTTAATCATCATGTTTCCATTTTTAAGGATCTGTTCAGCTGTCTGTGTAGTTTGTTCACACGTACACATGGGTGACAGACCCGCCTTGAGTCTTCGTGAAAGATTGTCTAATCTGCTGTTTACTGTTCAGAGACGGAACATGATATTAATCAGGTTTCATGAAATAACCCACATTTTGAGACACCTCTGAACAGTCTTAGTTTGAACAACGCGGGGGGTTGGCAAAAGGCCAATCCTGTGAAAACACGTACAATATTCGAAATTGAGCCCTGATTGTCTGGCTACGCTGTAATACATTTAAAATTATGAATTTCATGTCAGACCCGTAAATTATATATCTCATATAAACAAACTTGAAAATCTGCTGTAAAATCTCCAGAACAAAAATGCTTTTTGTTGGGTGGACATAATGATAAGGTTATATACTAAATTTCATAATTTTCCCTCAGTTGGTTACTGAGATATTGATGTTTATATTGCGGCAAACAAATGTGGACATATTATAGACGTAGACAGTATTGTGGACACGTTATGAGAAGAAATAAATTGGAGAACTTGGTGACAACTGGCAAGAATGAGGGGGAAAGAACAAGGGGAAGGCAGATGAGTAAAACCCTTGATGGCTTGGCCACGTGGCATGGTCGAGACAAGAAAACTGAGGTGATCCACGACTCTGGTGATCGAGTGAGATGGCGAGACATGACTACCCACGCTTATCGGCATGGCACATGATGGATGGATGGAAGGCTGGCGGGTTGTCGGTGAGATGTTGGTGACAGGACAGGTAGGGCGAATTGATCTCAGCAAGTTAATCCACATCATCACTAACTGAGAACGGTTAAACTACACACATCAGCTGGCGGTCTTCGCACCACTGCTGGGCTACAACTACAACCACGGCACTTATATAACGGCTGTACCCTGATTACAACAACCACTGCTGGGCTACAACAACCACTGCACTTACTGTCTCCCTGACAGCTGGACGCCACACTGTACACACCACAGCTACAACAACAGAACCGGAGAACCCACTTGAGAACTTGAGACACTTGTCACTTGGCTCGGCTATATAGACATAGTCACGGTATATATACTAGCATATATAGAGAATATTTTAAATTTGGGTATTTACCTGTGAAACAATCACAGTTGGATACAGCTTGACAGGACAAATCCAACGTATGTCGTTGATTGAAGACTATACGTCAATTCTAAGCGGAGTTATTCATATTTATTATTTTTGTGCCGTAGTCTACAACCAGGAAGTGCAGAGGAATTTAAAGAAGCAGGAGAAGTTTTATCGCGAACCAGTAAATTCGGTGCTGAGAACTTCTGCCTTCTATTACTGTGGCTTGTTTATTTTTAAACGAACAATATAGTACCATTAGCAAGTTCCATCGTGCCACAACCGGAAATGAAAACCGAAATCATATACGGAATAATACCACCATGATTCACCTTGTCCCGGAAAATTCTATCTAATTTACCATGCATTCTTTCGACATCATTTATTCATTCAAACCTCACGTGATAATAACAAACGTCATCCTGGGTTTTCCAGGAATGGTTTGCTTAATATTCCGTGCACAGCGGTTGGTTGAAAGCATCGTAACCTTTTATATAAATAAGAATATATTTCATACTTACCGTAATTAATATTTTTTTACGCTGTAGTTAGAATGTCTTCAATTATATATGTATTTTTGAATTCTGCATACAATTTTAAATATATCTGGAAAGTTTATTGCGATGTGGATGAAAAACAACATTTTCTGCGAAGATTTGTTTTGGTTCTTTGTGCATATTGATCAGATTGGCATGTGCACTTTGTAACACTATTATGGCGCTGTAGTTAGAATGTCTTAAATTATACATGTATTTTTGAATTCTGCATACAATTTTAAATATATTTGGAAAGTTTTATCGTGGTAATTGCTTGCGATGTGGATGAAAAACAACATTTTTCTGCGAAGCATGCTTTGTGGAAGGGGAAACGCAAGGCCATGTGCGTTGGCGACAGCGCATGCGCATACCGATCGAAATGGCATGTACACTTTCACTTTTCAACACACAAAACGTGCAATCTGACCTACTTTAGTTAAAGAGAACACAAGTTTAAAGATTAATAATAATTTATTTGTATACTTGTGCTATTTTTTAATCATTTAATGTGACAGAACACATTTTTGAAGTCAGTTTTCATAATCCGCTTATGACCCGTGTTGGTTGAGACCAACCTCGCGCGCAGAGAAAAATGAAAACGGCACACTGAACCGTAAATAATTTTGTTCTGGCACTTTCAATAGAAAACCATAAAGTGTAGATGGATCTTCGAATTCTGTATTCAATTTTACAGAAGTTGGAAAGTTTCATCGCTAAACTTGCTTCAATTGTGGTTGAAAAACAGGCGAAAATGTTACAATCATGAAACCCAAAACGGCGGCTTGACTATATAAATATCTATGTAGAGCAAGCATTGTGTTATCGCTAGCGTAGTCGTAAGCATTCTGCCTGTCACGCGGGAGGCCGGGGTTCTGTTCCCGGCTGGGCATTGTTTTAAATTAAAATTTTTCACAAAATTATTAGGTGATATAATAGAAACTATTAAACATTACGAACTAAAATATATAGAACTAAGAAACTGGAAGTTTGTGAATAAAGTGTGCTCTATGGATCTGTGCAAGCTGCCGACTGCCGGGGAGCGCATCCCACAGAGGCAGCGGAATGATCACGTATCGGAATCGATGAATCCAATAGATGTCTTTGTTTAATGTGAATTTTAATTGCCATATAAAATATTGCCCCTGAATCAGTATAGTTTCATCGCTAAACTTGCTCGAATTGTGGTTGAAAAACAGATTTTCTGCGAAGATGTGACTTTGTGAATTGGAAACCCACGGGTCATGACGGCCGCCGCATATCGATTGCGCTACACTTTTCAACACACAAAACGTGCGATTTGACCTACTAAAGTTAAAGAGAACACAAGTTTAAAGATTATTAATAATTTATTTGTATACTTGTACTATTTTGTAATCATTTAACCTGACGGAACATACTTTTGAAGTCAGTTTTCATATGACCGTTTGAGACAATCTCGCACACACACACACACACACACACCCACTGGTGGAGGTAATCGGACACACTGGAGAGTTCCACTTACGGGTGAATAGCATGAAAAATCGCAACTCGTCTCACCTTCACAAAATTGTGAATATCTTCACTTAGAAGTGACATACAGGCATCATTGAGGTACCATTAGATTTTGAATTTCAAGGCCTATCTACTATGGTGGTCTCATTTGTAAATACTCAAAATTAAAATGATGATAGGGCTCGCTACATATATCATTGCATCCGGGGTGGCGAGGCCTAACTTGACGTATTATCTATTTTTCGATAGGATGTGCCATGACCTAATTAACAATAAGAATGGCCGCCAATTATTTATTATTCATTAAAATTCTGTCACATCGCTAACAAACCTGACAGAATGTATACTTTATTGTGCATTTTGGTAACAGGAAAGTAAAAGTCACATTCCTCTTTCTTTAGAATGTCGACAGGATCGAGAAGATCGACTTCATTGCACCAGGTTTTATGCCATATGGCTCGGTCTCTTTCTGCAGGGCGACCTGCCGAAAGCATCGCACAAAGCACGAGACTCTCAGAGTCACCGAGAAAAATGCACTCGACTTTTAAGACTTTTCGATAGTATGTGCTGTGACCTAATTAACAGTTATAAATACCAGCCCTTTTATATTAAATAAATGTCATTTGAAATGTTCGTTGTTAGTGAAAGAACAATTCATAAAAATTTACTCACATTGCCTTAATGTAACCACTGCACCACATCTTTCTTTTGTTGATTAAATATCTTGCATTAATGCAAGTAAATAAGTTTGTAAGCATAAATTAAGCAGTCACTTTCGCTAATAATTGATTTCTACTTCTGCTCTATAATTACACTATTTTTACACTTTTTCATTACACTTGAGCATAGCCTACGATGGGTAGCGTTGTGGTATTCCGGTGTGATAATTTGGCGTGTCCAGTGTGTGCCGCGTGGTTACACACCCGCTTCACACGCGTGATCCGGGGCTTGTTTCCGGATCCGGTCAGGGATATGCACTACTGACGAGCTCAAACGAGGGCGAAACTTGAGTATAGTGCTTCCATGACGTGGATAGGCCTTAGGTTTGTACCGGAATGCGATCGGCGTTGCCAGTAGTGGGTTGTGCTCAATATTTACACTATTTTTAGTTTAGAAACTAAACTAAACTGTTCTGTATCTAAAATAATTAAATACTAACTTTAAAAAAAAATAAATTATTTTATAGTGTTGTATTTAGATTTAAAATAATAATGTACTGCTGTGCTGCTTAGAAAAAAAGTACTCCTTACACTACTTACAGATTTACATACGGTGTCTGAAAACTGGCTTTAAAAATTATTTTCAGTTATGTCAAATGCTGAAACATTATACAAGAACACATAAATTACTGCTACAAATGAAACTTGTATTCTGTTTAATTTTAGTAGTTAAATTGCCAGTTCTAATTATAAATAAATAAAAGTCCACTATAGTTTAGTACTATTGTACGGGCACCACCATCTTGAATTTTATGTTATGACTGCCATATCTCATTTTCATGGTTGTGCTAAATATCTTTTCCTGAACGCTATTGAAAGCCATGATTGTTGAAACTCTTCATATATGTGTAAAATTGTATGGAGAATTCAAAAATGCAACAAAAAGTCAAGGTTGGTTTAAAATACAGGAGTTATAAGACAAATTAGCTTACTGTGGATGAATATACTTCAAGAAATCCAAGAGAAGAAAGTTTCTCAATGGCAAACACTTGCAGTTTAGCAGATGAACCGCTACTACAGTTATTAGAGTTGTTTCCCGCAACATCGTGACACGTTGGTTTTGAATACATTGAATCAATTGAGACATGGCTAAAAACCAGAAATGACTGGAGGGTCGCTAAAAATCTCTCTGGAAAAAAGATTTATGCCTTCCCCTCATACTAACCATGTTCAGTAACTGACATTGCTATATATATGGTATACAGGGTATTTTAGTATTAATATTATTAAAAAGTTAATAATTAATAACTATTAATTACTATTATTAATCATTATTATATGAATATTAATAATTATATTATTCTTAGTATTGACTATTATAGTTTAGTCTTATTGATTACACAGAGTGCTACTAGCTGCCTGTACCCTGTAGTACTGTAACCACTGACACAGATTGCAGCAGCAAGCATATACAGTAAGTTACATATTAATGTTATTTATTTAGGTTATGCATTCTACCCCAGGTACTTTAGTTAACTGTTTCTTATCTCTTGTTTTTAAATTATGCAACTGCACAGCTGGATATCACTTGAAGAATGCACTCCTCATTCATTCACATCCATATCTCAATTGTAAGCTAAGGTATTCATTTCTAATAATGATAGTGTGTGTAAATACTATTTATATTATTAGTATCACTCATTGATAATGTGTGTGTAAATATTAATATTATTATTAATGTGTGTATTTAAATAATATATTATTAGTGTTGATGATAATGTATGTGCAAATAATATATTATTAGTATTAATGATAATGTGTGTGTGTAAATACAATATTAGTATCAATGATAATGTGTTTGTGTAAATACAATATTAGTATCAATGATAATGTGTGTGTGTAAATACAATATTAGTATCAATGATAATGTGTTTGTGTAAATATAATAGTAGGCCTCTTTCAGTCCTGTAGGACTATAGAGTTGTGCCACTGGGGAGGTACCTGACAGCACCGCTGGTGACTGTATAGTCCAATGCGAGAGTGACCATCTCTGTCAGTTTCTGCTTCTATAAGACAGTAAGTGACTGCGTTTTGAGCCTGTGCCGCCTATCCTCAGTTTGTTGGATCAGATTGCGCTCAAAGAGCACCAGTCCGTTTCGTACATCTCTTCTCCATGAACATCTGTCTGTTGCAACTCTTTCCCACGTGTCTGGTGGATCTATGCCAAGAGTTTTCATATCTTGTTTACACACATCCCTATATCGCATTTCTGGTTGACCTCTTCCCTGTGGCTAGTTCTCCGTATAAGAGATCTTTGGGAATACGTTCATCGTCCATTTGAGATATGTGGCCCAGCCACCAGAGGCATCTCTGCTTGAGGAGGGAGTGCACTGTGGTAATATCCGCTCTTTCAAGCACATGTTTGTTATTTGGTTTTTCTACGATATGCCCAAGTTACGTCTCAGACGTCTCAAGTTACGTCTCATGTGGAAGGAATTCAACTTTCTTTCATGTTGTGAGTACAAGGTCCAGGATTCAGACCCATAGAGTAGTGTGCTAACAACACAAGCTTTATATCCTTGAACTTTTGTACGCTCTGTTCGTCTGTTGTTTTCCCAAACTCTCGTAGTTAGCCTGGAAAGTATTGTAGCTGCCTTTCCAATGCATCTGTCGATTTCAGTCTAAGGAAAGATTGTCTGATATTATCGATCCCAAATACGCAAACTCATGGACAGCCTTCAGTTCGTAATTAGAAATTTTGATTGATGGAGGCACACCAGCATCTTGTTCCATCACCTATGTTTTATTTAGGCTGATGGTGAGCCCAAAGTCTCTGCAAAACGATCTATGAGCCGTTGGAGATCTTCTGCTGCATGAGTAGTCAGTGCTGCATCATCTGCAAAATGTAGTTCTCTTATGCATCTTGATTTTATTTTGGTCTTTGCCTTGAGTCTTTATGGGTTATAAAGTTTGCCATCAGATCTTGTATGGAGGTATATGCTTTCAGTGGCAGTCCCAAATGCCTGCTGGCAGTCCCAAATGCCTGTCTTAAGAGAAAGGAGAAAGAAGATACCAAAAAGTGTAGGAGCAAGCACACAGCACTGCTTTACTCCGCTGCTGATGCTGAATGACTGGGATGTTGAGCCGTCACATAAAATGGTTTTCCATTGCATGTTTTCGTGAAATGATTTAATGAGACTTAGCAGGATGTGTGAACTGGACATCCTATCTTCTCAAGGATTTTAAAAAGGCCGTCTCTGCTCACGAGGTCAAATGCCTTTGTGAGGTCGATGAAGGCAATATATAATGGCTTCCTCTGTTCTCTGCACTTCTCTTGGAGCTGCCGGAGTGAGAAAGTCATATCGATGGTGGACCTGTTGGGTCTAAATCCACACTGTGATTCGGGGTAGATTCTTTCAGCAAGAATGTGTAATCTTTTTAGGAGCGAAAATCTTGCCTGTAATGCTGAGTAGGGAAATGCCATGATAGTTGTTGCAGTCGCTTCTGCCACCTTTGTTTTTTATAAATGGTAACAATGTTTGCAACCCTCATATCTTGTGGTGCTGATTTTCCTTTCCAGCAGAGCTGAATTATTGCATAAATTTCTGGGGTGATTGTTTCTTTGCCACATTTTAAAATTTCAGGTGGAATACTATCTTTTCCTGGTGCCTTGCCGGATTTGAGAGTGTTTAGTGTTTCGCTGATTTCTGTGAGGCATAGTTAGTTATCCAGGGCATGCATGGTGGACTGTTGTTCAATGGCTTCCAGAGCTTCTTCTCCGACACTGTTCTCCACTGAGAATAGCTCTGAGTAGTGTTCTATCCAGGGATCCATTTGTTTCGCTAAATTTTTTGTGTGATTACCCCCTCTGTTGATCATAAAGGGGCCATCTTATTTTTTGATGGGCCAACAGCTTGCTTGATGCCCTCGTACATTCCTCTTATATTTCCAGTGTCTTCACAAGTTTGAATTTGAGCAGACAGCTGTAGCCAGTACCTGTTCGCATATTTTCTAGCGGTCTGTTGTGCTCTATTTCTGATCGTTCGCAGTGCCTGCAATGTTTTCTCTGAAGGTGATGTTTTATACACTGAGAATGCGTGTCTCTTTATCTCCAGGACTGGGAGCATCTCTTCAGAGTGTGCTTCAGACCAGTCGGTTGACTTAGTTTGCACCTTGCCAAATGTTGATAGTGCTATATTGTAGATGGTGTCGTGCAAATAACTCCATCTCTCGGTGGCAGTTCCATTTGTGGGATCAGGCAGAGTCCCCACCAGAGCCTGGGTGAATTTATTGACCTTCACTTTGTTTTGGGTGCCGATGGTGTCAATGCGTGATCTTCCTTCTATTCTGTTTCTGTAGATTCTCGTAGGCTTTATCTTCCTTGCTGGAGATGAGTGAATGATCGGTCTTGCAGTCAGCACTATGATAGCTATGAGTCAGCCGTACATTGCGGAGATTACTGCATTTAGTGAGCACCATGTTGAGTCGGATTTGTCCTTAGGGTTTACTCCCGAAGCCTTTCCCATCTGGGTATACCCGCAAGGCAGCGGAGGTTTGAAGTTCAGACTTTCCTATCTTAGAGGGGACATCAACCAAGGCTAACGAGCCTCCTCTGCCTGGGAGCCGGGAATCAATAAGGAGGAAAGTCTTCCATTCTTCCTTCCTGGCAGTGACCATACTGATCAGATGACCATAGCCATTGTCTCCATTGAGAGATCCTCTGCCCACCGTCGCTGACTTCTTCTTCTGTGTTCATCCAGAATGTTGCGTTAGGCATAATTGCGTTGTGCCTGTTTACAACAGACCTGCAATATTTGAACCTTTCGGCAGACACATCTGACTTCTTCAGGCATTTGTTAGCTGGGTTACCTTCCCTGGTGTTTCGTAGGACGTTTGACTCTCACTGTTGTGGTGTTATCCCCATCCCAGCTGGCCCATTTTGAACAGCCAAAGACATCCTGGTCAGCCCTCAAGGGAAGGCAGGGGCAGACCATGGTCATTCCCCGCCATCCAAGGAGGCTTCCATAATTGCAGAGCCTACACATAGCGCTCTGGTACTGGGCTCACCCAAGGAATCGTCACGTCCTGCACATGGCTGCTTAGCCTCACTTCCGTATATTGGACCTTCCGTTCACCACAGGCTGTTCCTCCAGAAACCAGAATAATGCAGCATGCAGATGACATCCACACAGTGAGCTTTCGATTCAGACTTTCCACATAATGGATTTGCTATCCAAGCAAGATTCTATGTCGTGCCACTGGGATGCTTTTTCCACCTTTGATGATGCCCACACTATGAGCTTTCGATTCAGACTTTCCACATAATGGATTTTCTAGCCGAACAGTATGGAGTTGACATTTCTCCATTCCATTGACACTGTTTGTGTCATATCTTCCTTCTTTTATGTAATACCATTCTTGTGAATATGTTTCCTGCAGTGAACACTTTCTTGTGAATATGTTTCCTACAGTGAACAATTTCTTGTGAATATGTTTCCTACAGTGAACAATTTCTTGTGAATATGTTTCCTACAGTGAATACTTTCTTGTGAATATGTTTCCTGCAGTGAACAGTTTCTTGTGAATATGTTTCCTACAGTGAATACTTTCTTGTGAATATGTTGTCTGCAGCGAACAATTTCTTGTGAATATGTTTCCTACAGTGAACACTTTCTTGTGAATATGCTTCCTGCAGTGAACAATTTCTTGTGAATATGTTTCCTACAGTGAATACTTTCTTGTGAATATGTTTCCTACAGTGAACACTTTCTTGTGAATATGTTTCCTACAGTGAACACTTTCTTGTGAATATGTTTCCTACAGTGAACACTTTCTTGTGAATATGTTTCCTACAGTGAATACTTTCTTGTGAATATGTTGTCTGCAGCGAACAATTTCTTGTGAATATGTTGTCTGCAGTGAACACTTTCTTGTGAATATGTTTCCTACAGTGAACAATTTCTTGTGAATATGTTTCCTACAGTGAACACTTTCTTGTGAATATGTTTCCTACATTGAACACTTTCTTGTGTATATGTTGTCTGCAGTGAACAATTTCTTGTGAATATGTTTCCTACAGTGAACACTTTCTTGTGAATATGTTTCCTACAGTGAATACTTTCTTGTGAATATGTTGTCTGCAGCGAACAATTTCTTGTGAATATGTTGTCTGCAGTGAACACTTTCTTGTGAATATGTTTCCTACAGTGAACAATTTCTTGTGAATATGTTTCCTACAGTGAATACTTTCTTGTGAATATGTTTCCTGCAGTGAACACTTTCTTGTGAATATGTTTCCTACAGTGAATACTTTCTTGTGAATATGTTGTCTGCAGCGAACAATTTCTTGTGGATGTTTCCTACAGTGAACACTTTCTTGTGAATATGTTTCCTGCAGTGAACAATTTCTTGTGAATATGTTTCCTACAGTGAATACTTTCTTGTGAATATGTTTCCTGCAGTGAACACTTTCTTGTGAATATGTTTCCTACAGTGAACAATTTCTTGTGAATATGTTTCCTACAGTGAACAATTTCTTGTGAATATGTTTCCTACAGTGAATACTTTCTTGTGAATATGTTTCCTGCAGTGAACAGTTTCTTGTGAATATGTTTCCTACAGTGAATACTTTCTTGTGAATATGTTGTCTGCAGCGAACAATTTCTTGTGAATATGTTTCCTACAGTGAACACTTTCTTGTGAATATGCTTCCTGCAGTGAACAATTTCTTGTGAATATGTTTCCTACAGTGAATACTTTCTTGTGAATATGTTTCCTACAGTGAACACTTTCTTGTGAATATGTTTCCTACAGTGAACACTTTCTTGTGAATATGTTTCCTACAGTGAACACTTTCTTGTGAATATGTTTCCTACAGTGAATACTTTCTTGTGAATATGTTGTCTGCAGTGAATACTTTCTTGTGAATATGTTGTCTGCAGCGAACAATTTCTTGTGAATATGTTGTCTGCAGCGAACAATTTCTTGTAAATATGTTGTCTGCAGCGTACAATTTCTTGTGAATATGTTGTCTGTAGTGAACAATTTCTTGTGAATATGTTGTCTGCAGCGAACAATTTCTTGTGAATATGTTGTCTGCAGCGAACAATTTCTTGTGAATATGTTGTCTGCAGCGAACAATTTCTTGTGAATATGTTGTCTGCAGCGAACAATTTCTTGTGAATATGTTGTCTGCAGTGAACAATGTCTTGTGAATATGTTTCCTGCAGTGAATACTTTCTTGTGAATATGTTGTCTGCAGTGAACACTTTCTTGTGAATATGTTTCCTACAGTGAACAATTTCGTGTGAATATGTTTCCTGCAGTGAATACTTTCTTGTGAATATGTTTCCTACAGTGAACACTTTCTTGTGAATATGTTTCCTGCAGTGAACAATTTCTTGTGAATATGTTTCCTGCAGTGAACAATTTCTTGTGAATATGTTTCCTACAGTGAACAATTTCTTGTGAATATGTTTCCTGCAGTGAACAATTTCTTGTGAATATGTTTCCTGCAGTGAATACTTTCTTGTGAATATGTTTCCTGCAGTGAACAGTTTCTTCCAGACACTTTGAGATCTTTTAATAAGATCATCAGATTCTATCAGTTATTGTCACCAGTTGAGTTGAGTTGAGCTAAGAACTGACATCACTGCACTCAGGACATTCCCATATGTGCTCAGTCCCCTCATTCAATGGCCAGCGAAGAGTCATACTACTAATCGTTCCCACCGCTATCTTATTAAAGGTCTCCTGGTCTTCCCTCTCAGTTTTGAGATTCTACCAGAACCCCTGCCAATCCCCGCAACCTCATTCTATCCACATACAGGTTCTCAGTCTGTTCCTCCACCTTCTCCCTTGTCCATAAGTAATAAACCACCAAAAGGTGCATTCCCTGCCAGCCTGTCAGCCTGTTCATTCCCCCACACTCCCGCATGGCCAGGGCAAAAAAATCCATACATTTCTTACAATCTGTGACCTCTAAAGCGAGGTGAGACATTCCACACGAAACATTCCTTGCTCCACTATACTAAGCATACTCCTTGAGTCTGTGATGAAGACAATGTGTGTTGGCGTGGTCTCCTCTGACCAACGGAATACCACTGTGAAACATGCAAACATCATTCTTGTCACGCAACACAGAGACCAAATTGTTAAATGCTGTTAAAATATACAGTAAACAGTATAGAACTGTGGTGAGAATAAAACAGTAAACAGTATAGAACTGTGGTAAGAATAAAACAGTAAACAGCACAGAACTGTGGTAAGAATTATTCAGTAAACAGTGTTCAGTGATAGAAGATAAAGTAATCTGCACATGTGATTCTCATGTTTGCAGGTTCAGTGATAGAAGATAAAGTAACCTGTACATGTGATTCTCATGTTTGCAGGTTCAGTGATAGAAGATAAAGTAACCTGTACATATGATTCTCATGTTTGCAGGTTCAGTGATAGAAGATAAAGTAACCTGTACATGTGATTCTCATGTTTGCAGGTTCAGTGATAGAAGATAAAGTAACCTGTACATGTGATTCTCATGTTTGCAGATTCAGTGATAGAAGGTAAAGTAACCTGTACTGTAACAATGCGCACACAGAGGACTAACAAGTTCTGCTGGGTTAATATAAATCAGGCTTTATTTGATTATGATGGCGGATACAAAATCCTAGTACAATTCAATCATGATGACGACTTCTCTTCCCTAGTCCAAGGTGTTGACTGACCACCCCAACAACAAGCCATGTCACGACTTGAGCATCTTTCTTCTCATTCCATCCTGATGCTCAAGCGTGCTGTAGCTTTGCACACCTAAACTAATACATTCTGCTACACCTTCCTATGTTTTGAAAAGACTTTTTTCCTTCAAAAGTCTTTACTCCTAATCCCTCTATCCTATACCTTCTCTCCTTACCTCCCACAATTTCTCTAATCCGCCCCAAACTATCTCTATTTTGAGTCAATATTTCATTTATTTGTAACTCTTCCCCCTGTCACATAGCAAACCATTATGAACATAACACAACATATATTATTTACATATCCTCAATAACATTTAAATCTCAACTTTATACAATACATCATAACACATATGGTTACCTTTTTGAAATACTTCTTCCTCTTTTCATAAGCAATCCGCTTAAACCCTGTTATCACGATCTCAAAATTTCAAAACGCCGTACTCTTTTGATACTAACTCCCTATTGTCATCACCAACAATATTACCTCCACATTACTACTTCTCCACTTTCAATCAACCTGAGAACACTCGCACATGATAGAAAGACAAGGAATCGGTGCGCACCGAAGATTCAAAGAAGTAGAACTCTTCCACACAAAAACCACACTCAGCTAAATCACACACACCTTTACCCCCCTATGTCATTTGAGACTTTATGTAATAAAGTCTAACAGAATTATATCTTCTACAGTTCCCTTATACCACTTATTATGGCAACAGTTTACGCTGCTATCTACAGCATCAAACACCAACCATCAAAAATATTATTCACTCCTACATGTCTATACGTTACAGACACTACTAATTTTATGGCTCTGAACCTTACCTCAACCTCGCATTGTAATGTCAACCACAAAACATATCCCGAGGACACAATTACCTCACCTCACATAATTAACCTTCTCTTATACCTCTAAATCTCGCCGAAAATTTCAGCAACCCCCTAATGTCCATTTATTATGGGCATTTTTACTAAAACCTCTACTTGTCAATTTATGCCGTTATCAACAGCAAGCATATACTGCCCCTGAACTCATATCTGTGACCTTCTAACCCCTCACTGTTTGCACTTGACGTTATTCTATCTCAGTCCATATATCACGGACCTCCCAAAACCCCATGTCATTTTATCTCTATTCGCTATAAGCCTTCTATACTGACACTGTCCATTTCTCCCCAACATACTTACTTCCCTTTTCTATTGTATCCAGAATATATAAAAACATGGATTCAATTCATGTTTTACTATTTGTCTTCACACTGTCTGGCGTAGCACGTTACCCACTTCTTCTTCTATAAGCCAGCAATCTCGTGTCTCTTATGAAAGTACCTCATGGCTCTAAATCCATGTTCTATACTTTCCCCCACATTTACCCCACTGTTATAGACGTTAGTCATGTCAATCTTTTCTTCTCCAATATGGCATATATTTCTAACACCTCATAGCCATATCATCAACCTCTCTATGCTGACTATCACAGCAAACTTGCTAACAGAATATACCCATGAACCTATTATTCACTAAGATAGTGTGTCTCTCTACTAGTCCTCAGTAGTTTATTACTATTTTCTGAACGAAGGGTACTATATAAAGTCCCGTGTACTGGACAAAACCATAACTGTTTGTAATTTAAATTTAACTTAACCAACACATTTATAAACAAGGTAATTCTTATTTAACACACAAGACATTTCACTTAAATTATGAGTTAAGCGAAATAAAATCACAACAGGACATCATACCCCCCCAAGTTTTTATACATCATTTATGTTTCCCCTCATATTAAATAAAGACATCAACTCATTCAAAGAAACAAATATTTCAAAATAATATGCCATACATCCTATCCATTGTTAGTCTCTTTTATGGACTAACAATAACTTATTTATCTATTTCAGAACACTCAACAAATTCAATCTTAAAAGCAAATGTCAATCATTCTACAAAACCAAGTCAATAAAAAAAATAATATAACATACCATATATGATGCATTGAAAACTCAATTTCAATAAAAACAGCTATCTTCCCACCAAAGAGAACGAGAACCTTTTTCAAAAAAAATAATTCACATAAAATTAACTACTTACTTTAAGTAACCAAACAACATTGGACTCTTCTACGAACCAATGTAATACATATCTATTCACTACAAACGCTACTCTTACAACCGTAATAAAACATTCAATGCTAGGCTGACTACCATGCATTAATCCCCAATATATATATATATCTGTTACTTACAGACTATATCATAGCGCAGAACAATATTTGTTCTTTCAACAAAAGTCATTAATCAACAAATGACCGTACTTTCTCTGGAGGTCAATCATTGATTCTCTCCCCTCACAATATTCTATCTTTTACAGACTAAATCCTAACACATCCCAATATTTGGAATATCAATCTAACCAACCACTGTAAACTACAGGTCAAATCATTTTATCCAGTACTAGTGTTTCCCCTAGATTTGCACCAAGAATTACTACAACTTCTTAATCATTACCGTTAACTACGGTATCTCCACTATGTTATCACCAGCAAAAAAAACTTGTCTATTTACTATAGACCTCATCTATGCTTCTATCTACTGTAGCAACAACTAATTCTACTTTTAAGTCTCTCTTCTACCCGACGCAATTAACTAACGTATCAGTACTTTCTAACATCTCACCACAACTACTCTAAGCTATCCTCAAGTCCCTCCTAGCATCTATAGTGCTCTATATATAATGCTCCGATGTTCATTTAGCTAATCTTGTTTACCTCACTATCTTTCACTCCTCCTCCTATTTATCGGAACTCTTTCAGAAACAGCAAACAACACCACATATTACTAACGACAGACCTCATTCCGATTGAGCAAACCATCTTCTCTCATTTCTCTCTATCAGGCATTCTTGCTTCGTTATGTCCCTACCAACAATACTAAATCTGTTTTATGAAACGTCATTCAGAATGTTAACTCTCTTTCCATCAACCTGTCATACAATTTTCATTAATTCCGTCCAACATCACCCCTTTCACTCATCATCCAGTCTTCGCATATTCTCACGGCATTCGTATTTTATGTTTGCTCAGACAGTGATACCCAACTTTGTTCTCAACTCACGACTATTCTCGCATCGCGACATCCTGACGTGTCCAAACAATTTAGACGCCAATTCAACATTCCAACAATCACTCACCACAGTCTAAGCGTGTCGATCTCCTCCACACACATTGACACAAGATATATCAAACGCGCAACTATTACTAATCGCTTGACGCATTTTATCCATGTACTCCACTTAGACGGCGTTTCAAAACCTCACTCCTACTTCACCCATCGCGACGAACACCTGTTTGTCTACAGTTATACTCACGTACAGACAACGCATAACCCGACGAATTACTCAACAGGACTTTCACAATTCGAGTGCTTTCTTATTTCTACTTTTCTCAATCATTCACTCGTTTTCAAGGGTCAGAATCTATATACTATCTTTCGCAACCTATATCTCTTTTATACACTAACCAGCACTATCAACGATCTCTCAGAACAAACCTCATTCCACGTGAGTCACTACCCTCAGTAACCATCATTCTATACTTCTCCACACAACAACTTTCTCAGATTTAATCACCTCTTCTTTCTTCGCAAGCATGACGTAATTACTTCATCCTCTTCACCAAGAACTCATATTCTTCAAGCATCAGTTTCCAGTCTTTTACTCTTAATACTCTCGCGCTCAACTGGCTATTTTACACAGGATACGCAATTCTTCCTCAATTTATACCTCCTCATCAGACACTCTCGGTTCTTTTGCCAATGCTACTATACCTACTTCTCAAATTACCAAGCGAAACTATCTCAGACATCACGTCATAGCCCTTCGTCAAACCATTTCCAGTACGAGCATTCATACTTAGTTTGTCTCTCTCTCTACTAATTCTGTGCTGAATCTGCTCTACTTTAATCACACCTGTTATACATCACTCATCGTGATTAAATCTCTCTATCTAGCCATTCCGGACAAGGGACATTTCAATTTCTATATTGTTTACTCTCCCCACACTACACTTAAACATAAGATATTCTTTATACGTATCCACGTAGAATATTCTATCAGTTGCCGCGACTCTCTATTCTCAACAACACTCCTATTGCCTACCCTGTACCATGTGATGCTACACCAAACAAAATTCATCTGTCTATTTTAGACAGCTCATATGTATCTGCTCAAACCGCAATTCTTCTCATAAGCTAAAACAATGTCATATGTCCTTCCTCACCCTCAGAATTTTAACAGTCATATAGCGCATCCAAGCCAAATATTTCATTGTCTCCCAGTACATTAGTGCTTCTTTCTTTCAATTATGTCATCTTCACTATCTGTTGTTAATCTGTTGTTAAAGTACTCAGGTCTTAAGGTCATATATTCTTCTAATTTTCTTAAGTCACTTTCTGTCGTCAAGTAATTTTCCGCTATCTGTCTATTATTCTTCTTCTTCTTAAATGCTTTCTTTCTATTTCCTTTATTTGCGTCAGTCTTCTCACTGTTTCCTAATCTCACATAACGTTTACATTTCTTCATCTCGTCTTCAGATGACACACTAATGATAGTTCCCTCATCAGACTCATAGTAGTATTTACCTGCAGACACGTCGATCCTATTCCCATAGTCAGCTTTAGAACGTCTGGCTTTCTTCTTACCTCTATTCCTCATACTCCGGTTCTGTACAACTCCCATATCTTTGTCTGAAATATTCTCTCCATAACCTGAACCCTCACACCTAATATTCCTACACCATTTAGGGATTAATTTAATGTCCATACCTGAGGAACTTGACATCTCAGTTGTACCTTTATTGACTATTAAACTGTTTATATTTCTTTCTCCAACACTTTTCCTCCTTAGTCTCTTTTCGTCTTTGGTTCTTGTCTGTTTATCTTTCTTAATTTCAACCGTGTCTCCCTTAGTCAAGTAAATTGGTTTTGACTGAATTTCTATTAAGTCAGTTTGACTTCCCTTCGTTACCTTGCTAGCCGGTTGTACCTGGACTTTTTTCTCTACTGTATCAACTGGTGTCTGCGTGTTTTCTTCTACCACCTCAATCACCTGTGTCTGAGTATCTTGGTCTATTTTCTTCTTTTCTTGTCTAAGAGTCAAATTCGCAACCAGCTTATTAGTTGAATTCTTACTTACGTTTTCTACTCTGTTCTTTGACCCTGACCTCAGATACTGTCTCCGTCTTTGTTCAAACCAGTCGTCACGTTTTTTCCTAGCAGTCTTGCTATGGGATGGCCATTTCCATAACTTATTGGAAAGGTCTCTCTCACGATATTTATACCAGTCCGACTTTTCACCATTACGTCTGTTCTCAGCATCTTTTACCCTATATATATCAGGCCTTGTTTCGTCATAATAACCAACCGCATAATCAAAACCATATTGTCTTCTGTCTTTATTAAGTAGTGACTGTTTCCTGTTTTTCTTTCCTACTCTACTGCCGTCTACCTTAAATCTATAAGGCTCTTGTCTAGTCGTTCTGTTCTGCAACGTTTCTACAAAATTTTCTACTTCACTTAACTGCTACTTTTAACTCTCCCAACCATGTACTGATACGTTTCAACTCTATATGTAGGTAATTCATACTTATTTCTCTGTAGTTTATATCAAGCTTAAAACAATATGCCTACTTCTTCCTCTGTATATTTCTTGATACCTGAAAAAAAAACTCGTCCTGAGCTTAGCTGAAATAATTTTCAATTACGTTTCTCTACTGTGCTGTGATGGGTCTGCCTGTTGCCAGTGAACCTTCTTCTGCCATGCTGAAATATTTTACTATACACTTATACAATCAAATTCACATTTGTAACAACCTAATTTAAAGATATGATCGTATTTAACTTACGCAATTCCTAATAATAATTGTTCAACCAGTCAATGGTATCTAAAATGACATTTAAAGTTTAACCAATTACCATTATTTCTGCTCTTGATCCAAGAAAGATGGATTCACCTATGTCCGCTGAAAATTTTCTTGCCAGGTAGAACCCAAACGTTAGGAGTCTGTATTAGTTGAAATCATCCAAACTGTCAACAACCAATGTTTCAGGCATCATCGGATTACTTCTCCCACACCACACAAGAAACTTGCAAGTCGTGCGAGAGGAAATGAACTATACATTTTATTGCCGTTGGCTCGTTACAATTACAAAAAACAGTCGCTATCAAATCACACACAAAGCCACAGAATTGCCTATCACTAGTTTCCTAACCCTATTGCTAATCTCTATCTAATTGGCTACAAAAACTCCTATCAACACTAAACGATCTGCTCTCTACGAAGTCAGTCCCCAGTCTGACTTTTCCTACACGCGTGGCTACACAGCACGCGGAAGGACCTTGATGCGTCCTTCGGCTTTTTGCGTGCTGTTACATTCAGCACGCTGGTAGCAGCCGTTCTCCTACTGAGTGGCACTCTTCTCCGTGGCTATCACGTAGGCGTGATTCTGTCGTGACCAGAGTACTGACTATCTGGTCGTTGCCTCCGTGTCTCATGAGAGAACTAGTTAATAGTCCCCCATTCTATCATCTACCCTGCCCTTATATCGGGGCACTGTATTACCTCTAATCTACTTGAGGTTGACCACTCTTCCCGGTGGTCTTCTATCTTGAGGCATACCTCCTGCCTTTATATTACAGTCTTTGACACACACCCTCCCCTCCTGTGTTGCGTCATCAACTTTGACTCATTGGTTGTGACGCAAGAGGTTTCTAAAAAATTAGTGTATCTAATTTTTGTCAAAGACTGCTGATAACCTGGCTTTGGGTAACTCAATAGACTTCTACTGACTATTGTCACAATGTAGTATCACTTTACTTGGCTACTGGCAATCGCCACAAACTTGTCTGGTTGGCGTGAGCCCTCTTCTCAATCGCAATATTATATTAATTGGAGGTATGTCTGAACCGGACCGTTGTCTTATAAGACCTGCCCTCAAATAGTAAATTAACTCACTACCCATACAAAGTTGACTTTCTTAGGGTCAACACATGAATTGCTTCATATCCCCCATATAATATTAAACAACCATTACACAAGCTGTGTGCGACAGGCTTTACCTATTTCGCTGCCGCGTGTAAAGTTATCTTTCACTGTTAAGTTAGTGTTTCGTTGTCTATTATGTCCCCTGACCCGGAGTTATCTCCCTTTGATCTACAAAAAATGTATGCAATTTATATGTTTGTTTTTCTGGTTGTTTGCGTGTTTGCGTCTAACTAATAGTATAATCTACCTTCTAACATGTGTATCTATCTATCATGTGTATGTAAGTTAGTTTTCAAGTGCCATAATTCGGTTAAATGTGGCCACAAACAAGTGTATAACATTAATTCGTGACTACGTTTCCGTCTTATGAGACTTAAAATACTTTCCTAAGATCTATATTAAACTACACACAACACATTCACGACAACACATTTTCAACATGACAACAAACATTTGACGCAGACAAAAAATAAAAAGTCGCGTTGAGCGGCAGAAAAAATCCGCTGACTGATCTCACTCTCTCTTGTATAATTTACATTTGCTCTCACTTTCACACTTCTGTCACACATCTTTTACCCTCACTTATGTCACACATCTTTTACCCTCACCATTATTTAAAAACCTTGGAGTGACCCTGTACAAGTTTGGCTCAGTTTGACAAAGTTGAGCTCAATGACTGTGCGTCAATTGCTGCACGAGTCATGTATTTACACATATTTACATGCAAGAAAAAAAAGGGTTGATGGTTTGTACCCCGGTATTACTAACTACTATATTCTACTGAAATAATACTCTAAATACTGACATACTAATACTAGTTCTATAAATATGTATTTAATGTGTTACCTATTTTAATTTAATTTGCCATATTAATCCTAATGTTTATCTAATTTAAGGGACGTAATCTAACTATTTAAAATGAAATTGATGTGAGATGAGTTATGTACCTTTATGAAATGGGTAATGTGAAATGTAATCAATTATGTACCTTTCTAACATGGGTAATGTGAAATATAACAAAATTATATGTTTTTAAATGGAAAAATATATTATTGATATTTTTACTCTAAATGGTGTAAATGATGTATGTTTAATTGTATAATCTTTTTATCCTATGATAATGATGTACATTAATCCTAATACTACATGATCACGTTTGTTAAATGGACTGGTTCATTAAGATGGGATGAACTCAAATGAAATGAAACAAAGTGAAATGTAATAAACCTAAATGGTACTAACACTATCTAAGCTTTTTATTCTAGTTTACAATTAGCTGTTATTATGGTTAAATTACTATCCTATTCTACTTTTAAGGTAAGTAAGTGGGTAAATTAATGATCTATCTAATTAATCCTATCTAAACTACTTTAAAAAAATGAAAACTATTATATTGTCTAAATCTAAATGTAAATTAAAGTGACCTAATCTACCTATAATTTATCACTATATTAAAATGTTATAATACATATCACAATAAGTTTATATATACATAGTATTTAAATACCTCAGGTTAGTCGTTGCCCTAATGTTCAGAAATTGCTTTCATTGGCATACTATATATTCACACTTGTCCTGGGTATATTAAACATGTTACACAGTCATACTTGTGTCCTATGGGTATTGCACCTGTAGAGTTCGATTGTGTCGTAGACCAGTATTTTCGTGTCTGTATTTATGTAATGTTCTGACACTGTTATTCTCTGCTTAACACAAATGGAATCAGGAACACCACTCCGGTAACACAGGTCACCTTGTTTGGCACTTCGGCATACACACGAGTTTTCAACTCAACTGTTGTTCACCCTGGTTCACAGAGCAGCAACAATTACCAAATAGTAAACGACACGTTATTTTTGACAATTTGGTACAATCACAATAATATGCCCACGTACAAACAGAATATAATTTAATTAATGTTAAATGTCAATGTCCTGTCTTCGTTCTAACGTTTTATGCCTTTCGTCCCTAAACTAGTTTAATCTATGGAAGTTTTGTGCAGACCAAGCCTAATTTGCATAGCCAAAAGTAGTGCCATCGCAACGGTAAACAAATAGAAAAAGTACGAAAAACATTCAATAAATGCTTTTAAATAAATAAAAATATAATAATATTGTTTAAATAAATAAATATATTCATTCACTAACTTAAATAAACAAATAATAATTAATATAAAGCACAGATTCAGGCGGGCAGCAGCTTGGCGAATTGTAAACACTCAAATGCTGATTGCGAATGGCGTAGAACAACTGCTTGTCAATCGCGCTACGTCAGAGGCGCAGCGCTATTTTTAGCTTGCACAAATCGATAATGTTGCTGGCTTGTGTATCGCTCCGCCATGAATCACATTTGATAATTATTCATAAACAAATAAATAATTACATAAATCAATGAAAGAAATTAATAATATCAATACTTACAACTTCGAAGACCACATGATTTAACTAAATAATATTTTAATAAGCACAAATAAGCATTATTTTGTTACGATAGGCACAGTTTACCTCGCAACTCGTTCTAGTCTGCACACGTCATCGTCACTGACCCAAATTAAACCTGTAATTTACTACTAGCAACCTTAGTCAAGAGCCGTGGGTCGGTTTATTAGCTTGAACGTTTGTCCAAGCCACACTTCTGACACCACATTAATCCTTGCCTGTCAACAACCAATGTTTCAGGCATCATCGGATTACTTCTCCCACACCACACAAGAAACTTGCAAGTCGTGCGAGAGGAAATGAACTATACATTTTATTGCCGTTGGCTCGTTACAATTACAAAAAACAGTCGCTATCAAATCACACACAAAGCCACAGAATTGCCTATCACTAGTTTCCTAACCCTATTGCTAATCTCTATCTAATTGGCTACAAAAACTCCTATCAACACTAAACGATCTGCTCTCTACGAAGTCAGTCCCCAGTCTGACTTTTCCTACATGCGTGGCTACACAGCACGCGGAAGGACCTTGATGCGTCCTTCGGCTTTTTGCGTGCCGTTACATTCAGCACGCTGGTAGCAGCCGTTCTCCTACTGAGTGGCACTCTTCTCCGTGGCTATCACGTAGGCGTGATTCTGTCGTGACCAGAATACTAACTATCTGGTCGTTGCCTCCGTGTCTCATGAGAGAACTAGTTAATAGTCCCCCATTCTATCATCTACCCTGCCCTTATATCGGGGCACTGTATTACCTCTAATCTACTTGAGGTTGACCACTCTTCCCGGTGGTCTTCTATCTTGAGGCATACCTCCTGCCTTTATATTACAGTCTTTGACACATTATTTCTGCTCTTGATCCAAGAAAGATGGATTCACCTATGTCCGCTGAAAATTTTCTTGCCAGGTAGAACCCAAACGTTAGGAGTCTGTATTAGTTGAAATCATCCAAACGATTACGTAATTTCAGAGAGCTTCTTCTTCCAACGTCTGAAGTTTCAGTACCTTCAGCCCCTGGGTGGGCCCCTACCAGACTTCAGCCTTCTTTTCACCTGATAACAGGGCACATCAAAGCGACGTCTTGAAAACTGGTCTAGCTCAATAAAGCGATTTGACTTTGGGTCCCCTCTTCAGCAGGTCGGCAACCCAGTTTGCCCAACCACCTCCGAGGGTTCCCTAACGATATCGCCTTTGTTGAAAAACATTCTGATTTATTAGAGCTAACACGAGTGAAAATTTTTCTTACTTTCCAACCAAAGGAGCAATTGGCTTGATTCTTCAGGCACCCAAGGTCACGGTTCAGTGAAGATAACGGCTTTGAGTTCGTTTTAGGTAGTCTTGATACAAAGAAGGTAACCACTCTCTCAGAACAACGTTTCCATTGGACTCAAGTTGTTTATATTCGTTTTGAAATTTCTTTGCTCCTGAACCTGGACAATCTTAGCATGTGTCTGGCTGACCTTCAAACATAAGGTTAACAAACGGCTGGAACAGATGACAAATCGAGCGTCATGGCCAATTTTGATGAAAATTACGTCGCCTCAGGTGGCAAAAATGTGGAACAGCTTCCCTCCACTGGTAACTATGTTATGTAGATGGTTCCATCTCAAAATCTTGATTTTAATTTGGTTAGTCCGAAAAATGCTTCAAATTTTTGACTTCCAAAAAAAGAATGGTCCGGTCTTAGACTTTTGTTTTGAAGGACCTAGAGAAAACTTGTTGGTTGTTCATATTTTTATTTTCTCAGTAGGGTGGTAACAATCTCATAGAAGTCCGCTATGGCAGGCCGGTTTCCATACTTCACATTGTGGCCGCGGCATTATCCAAAAATCGAGGTGCTGGTCTGCGGCACCATTTTAATCCTCCTGTAACAATGCGCACACAGAGGACTAACAAGTTCTGCTGGGTTAATATAAATCAGGCTTTATTTGATTATGATGGCGGATACAAAATCCTAGTACAATTCAATCATGATGACGACTTCTCTTCCCTAGTCCTAGGTGTTGACTGACCACCCCAACAACAAGCCACGTCACGACTTGAGCATCTTTCTTCTCATTCCATCCTGATGCTCAAGCGTGCTGTAGCTTTGCACACCTAAACTAATACATTCTGCTACAGTACATGTGATTCTCATGTTTGCAGGTTCAGTGATAGAAGATAAAGTAACTGTACATGTGATTCTCATGTTTGCAGGTTCAGTGATAGAAGGTAAAGTAACCTGTACATGTGATTCTCATGTTTGCAGGTTCAGTGATAGAAGATAAAGTAACCTGTACATGTGATTCTCATGTTTGCAGGTGGTTTTGTCCATCATGGCATTCACTTTCTTGCTTCCTGCCTTCCTCCTGCTGTCCCTTGTGTCTGAGAGTATACAACAGCCTCCAGGGGTCCCTCCACGCCAGCAGCCTCATCATGGTGAGCCACTGCAACAACAGCAACCACCCCATCATCATCAGCAACCACCCCAGCAGCATCAGCAACCTCCCCAACAGCATCAGCAACCACCCCAACAGCATCAGCAACAGCACCAGCAGTCAGCAGAAACACAGGGACACAGTGAACAGTCTCATCAAGCAGGAGAACATGGACATCATGGCAGACCACTGGAGTTTGCATCAGAGTTTCACAATCGGGAGTATGTATACTGTTAGATTCACTTGATCTTATTCTTGTTTTAATTCACTGTTAGATTCACACTATCTTGTTTTAATTCATTGTTAAATTCATATTAACTTGTTAAAGTTCACTGTTAGATTCACATTATCTTGTTAAAATTCATTGTTAGATGCACATTGTTAAAATTCATTGTTAGATTCACAATATCTTGTTAAAGTTCACTGTTAGATTCACATTATCTGGTAAAAGTTTACTATTACATTCATATTATCTTGTTAAAGTTCACTGTTAGATTCACATTATCTTGTTTTAATTATTGTATTTTTGTTGCATATGAATTACTGAACGTTGCAGTCAACACTAGCATTTTTCAGCTGCTGTTGATGTACTAGGCAAGTTTTACATTCAGTAGTTTGCCATTGCTTTCTGAACGACTGGCTCACATACCCCGTAAGTTACCAGACCAGTGCGGCACGATCCACTGCCGAATCTCGCGCAGCTGTTTTCTTCACGTGGATATATAAGCTTATGAACAACGTTGTTAACCCCTTGGCCAGGGAGACTGGCTAGATTCTTTATTAGATTCACATCTTGTTTTAATTCATTGTTAGATTCACATTATCTTGTTGTAATTCACTGTTAGATTCACATTATCTTGTTAAAGTTCACTGATAGATTCACATTATCTTGTTTTAATTCATTGTTAGATTCACATTATCTTGTTTTAATTCATTGTTAGATTCACATTATCTTGTTTTAATTCATTGTTTGTGATGCTGTAAGTTATTGTAACATATGTGATATGTATGTGATGTATTAATTATATGTGAGGACAGTTACTGACATGGCAGAGCCAGTGAGTGAAGTTATATGTGAGGACAGTTACTGACATGGCTGAGCCAGTGAGTGAAGTTATATGTGAGGACAGTTACTGACATGGCTGAGCCAGTGAGTGAAGTTATATGTGAGGACAGTTACTGACATGGCTGAGCCAGTGAGTGATGTTGCTAGAGAACTTGTGCATCATTTGTGTGGTCTAGGTTTGAGTCTTCCACAGTCGCATGTCATTGTGGTAACCGCTGCAGCCCTGCAGGTGTCCAGGAGGACAGGCACTGGTCACCTGACAGCATATTGTTGTAATCTAGTATATGTGAACATCTAATATGTAACAGCCCAGTATAGTATTTGTTGTAATCTAGTATATGTGAACATCTAATATGTAACAGCCCAGTATAGTACTTGTTGTAATCTAGTATATGTGAACATCTAACATGTGACAGCCTAGTATATTACTTGTTGTATTCTAGTATATGTGAACATCTAACATGTGACAGCCCAGTATAGTACTTGTTGTAATCTAGTATATGTGAACATCTAACATGTGACAGCCTAGTATATTACTTGTTGTAATCTAGTATATGTGAACATCTAATATGTGACAGCCCAGTATAGTACTTGTTGTAATCTAGTATATGTGAACATCTAACATGTGACAGCCCAGTATAGTACTTGTTGTAATCTAGTATATGTGAACATCTAATATGTAACAGCCCAGTATAGTACTTGTTGTAATCTAGTATATGTGAACATCTAATATGTAACAGCCAGTATAGTACTTGTTGTAATCTAGTATATGTGAACATCTAATATGTGACAGCCCAGTATAGTACTTGTTGTAATCTAGTATATGTGAACATCTAACATGTGACAGCCCAGTATAGTACTTGTTGTAATCTAGTATATGTGAACATCTAACATGTGACAGCCCTGTATAGTACTTGTAGTAATCTAGTATATGTGAACATCTAACATGTAACAGCCTAGTATAGTACTTGTTGTAATCTAGTATATGTGAACATCTAATATTTAACAACCTAGTATATTACTTGTTGTAATCTAGTATATGTGAACATCTAACATGTGACAGCCTAGTATATTACTTGTTGTAATCTAGTATATGCGAACATCTAACATGTGACAGCCCAGTATAGTATTTGTTGTAATCTAGTATATGTGAACATCTAATATGTAACAGCCCTGTATAGTACTTGTTGTAATCTAGTATATGTGAACATCTAATATGTAACAGCCCAGTATAGTACTTGTTGTAATCTAGTATATGTGAACATCTAATATGTGACAGCCTAGTATAGTACTTGTTGTGATCTAGTATATGTGAACATCTAATATGTAACAGCCCAGTATAGTACTTGTTGTAATCTAGTATATGTGAACATCTAATATGTGACAGCCTAGTATAGTACTTGTTGTGATCTAGTATATGTGAACAGCTAATATGTGACAGCCTAGTATAGTACTTGTTGTGATCTAGTATATGTGAACATCTAATATGTAACAGCCCAGTATAGTACTTGTTGTAATCTAGTATATGTGAACATCTAACATGTGACAGTCCATATAGTACTTGTTGTAATCTAGTATATGTGAACATCTAATATGTGACAGCCTAGTATAGTACTTGTTGTGATCTAGTATATGTGAACATCTAATATGTGACAGCCTAGTATAGTACTTGTTGTGATCTAGTATATGTGAACATCTAATATGTGACAGCCCAGTATAGTACTTGTTGTAATCTAGTATATGTGAACATCTAATATGTGACAGCCTAGTATAGTACTTGTTGTGATCTAGTATATGTGAACATCTAACATGTGACAGTCCATATAGTACTTGTTGTAATCTAGTGTATGTGAACATCTAATATGTAACAGCCCAGTATAGTACTTGTTGTAATCTAGTATATGTGAACATCTAACATGTGACAGCCTAGTATAGTACTTGTTGTAATGTAGTATATGTGAACATCTAATATGTGACAGCCCAGTATAGTACTTGTTGTAATCTAGTATATGTGAACATCTAACATGTGACAGCCCAGTATAGTACTTGTTGTAATCTAGTATATGTGAACATCTAACATGTGACAGCCCTGTATAGTACTTGTTGTAATCTAGTATATGTGAACATCTAACATGTAACAGCCCAGTATAGTACTTGTTGTAATCTAGTATATGTGCACATCTAACGTGTAACAGCCTAGTATAGTACTTGTTGTAATCTAGTATATGTGAACAACTAATATTTAACAGCCTAGTATAGTACTTGTTGTAATCTAGTATATGTGAACATCTAACATGTGACAGCCTAGTATATTACTTGTTGTAATCTAGTATATGTGAACATCTAACATGTGACAGCCCAGTATAGTACTTGTTGTAATCTAGTATATGTTAACATCTAATATGTAACAGCCCAGTATATTACTTGTTGTGATCTAGTATATGTGAACATCTAATATGTGACAGCCCAGTATAGTACTTGTTGTAATCTAGTATATGTGAACATCTAACATGTAACAGCCTAGTATAGTACTTGTTGTAATCTAGTATATGTGAACATCTAACATGTGACAGCCCAGTATAGTACTTGTTGTAATCTAGTATATGTGAACATCTAACATGTGACAGCCTAGTATATTACTTGTTGTAATCTAGTATATGTGAACATCTAATATGTAACAGCCCAGTATAGTACTTGTTGTAATCTAGTATATGTGAACATCTAACATGTGACAGCCCAGTATAGTACTTGTTGTAATCTAGTATATGTGAACATCTAATATGTGACAGCCTAGTATAGTACTTGTTGTAATCTAGTATACGTGAACATCTAACATGTGACAGCCTAGTATAGTACTTGTTGTAATCTAGCATATGTGAATATCTAACATGTGACAGCCTAGTATAGTACTTGTTGTAATCTAGTATACGTGAACATCTAACATGTGACAGCCCAGTATAGTACTTGTTGTAATCTAGTATATGTGAACATCTAACATGTGACAGCCCAGTATAGTACTTGTTGTAATCTAGTATATGTGAACATCTAATATGTGACAGCCCAGTATAGTACTTGTTGTAATCTAGTATACGTGAACATCTAACATGTGACAGCCCAGTATAGTACTTGTTGTAATCTAGTATATGTGAACATCTAACATGTGACAGCCCAGTATAGTACTTGTTGTAATCTAGTATATGTGAACATCTAATATGTGACAGCCCAGTATAGTACTTGTTGTAATCTAGTATATGTGAACATCTAATATGTGACAGCCCTGTATAGTACTTGTTGTAATCTAGTATATGTGAACATCTAATATGTGACAGCCCAGTATAGTACTTGTTGTAATCTAGTATATGTGAACATCTAATATGTGACAGCCCAGTATAGTACTTGTTGTAATCTAGTATATGTGAACATCTAATATGTAACAGCCCAGTATAGTACTTGTTGTAATCTAGTATATGTGAACATCTAACATGTGACAGCCTAGTATAGTACTTGTTGTAATCTAGTATATGTGAACATCTAACATGTGACAGCCAGTATAGTACTTGTTGTAATCTAGTATAATGTGAACATCTAACTATGTGACAGCCCAGTATAGTACTTGTTGTGAATCTAGTATATGTGAACATCTAATATGTGACAGCCCAGGTATAGTACGTGTTGTAATCTAGTATATGTGAACATCTAACATGTAACAAGCCCATAGTATAGTACTTGTTGTAATCTAGTATATGTGAACATCTAACATGTGACAGCCCAGTATAGTACTTGTTGTAATCTAGTATATGTGAACATCTAACATGTAACAGCCTAGTATAGTACTTGTTGTAATCTAGTATATGTGAACATCTAATATGTAACAGCCCAGTATAGTACTTGTTGTAATCTAGTATATGTGAACATCTAACATGTGACAGCCCAGTATAGTACTTGTTGTAATCTAGTATATGTGAACATCTAATATGTGACAGCCTAGTATAGTACTTGTAATCTAGTATATGTGAACATCTAACATGTGACAGCCTAGTATAGTACTTGTTGTAATCTAGTATATGTGAACATCTAACTATGTGACAGCCTAGTATAGTACTTGTTGTAATCTAGTATATGTGAACATCTAACATGTGACAGCCCAGTATAGTACTTGTTGTAATCTAGTATATGTGAACATCTAATATGTGACAGCCCAGTATAGTACTTGTTGTAATCTAGTATATGTGAACATCTAACTATGTGACAGCCCAGTATAGTACTTGTTGTAATCTAGTATATGTGAACATCTAATATGTAACAGCCCAGTATAGTACTTGTTGTAATCTAGTATATGTGAACATCTAACATGTGACAGCCCAGTATAGTACTTGTTGTAATCTAGTATATGTGAACATCTAATATGTGACAGCCTAGTATAGTACTTGTTGTAATCTAGTATATGTGAACATCTAATATGTGACAGCCTAGTATAGTACTTGTTGTAATCTAGTATATGTGAACATCTAACATGTGAACAGCCTAGTATAGTACTTGTTGTAATCTAGTATATGTGAACATCTAATATGTGACAGCCCTAGTATAGTACTTGTTGTAATCTAGTATATGTGAACATCTAACATGTGACAGCCCTAGTATAGTACTTGTTGTAATCTAGTATATGTGAACATCTAATATGTGACAGCCCAGTATAGTACTTGTTGTAATCTAGTATATGTGAACATCTAACTATGTACAAGCCCAGTATAGTACTTGTTGTAATCTAGTATATGTGAACATCTAACTATGTGACAGCCCTAGTATAGTACTTGTTGTAATCTAGTATATGTGAACATCTAACATGTAACAGCCCAGTATAGTACTTGTTGTAATCTAGTATATGTGAACATCTAACTATGTGACAGCCCTAGTATAGTACTTGTTGTAATCTAGTATATGTGAACATCTAACTATGTGACAGCCCTAGTATAGTACTTGTTGTAATCTAGTATATGTGAACATCTAACATGTGACAGCCCTAGTATAGTACTTGTTGTAATCTAGTATATGTGAACATCTAACATGTAACAGCCTAGTATAGTACTTGTTGTAATCTAGTATATGTGAACATCTAACATGTAACAGCCTAGTATATTACTTGTTGTAATCTAGTATATGTGAACATCTAACTATGTGACAGCCCAGTATAGTACTTGTTGTAATCTAGTATATTGTGAACATCTAACATTGTGACAGCCCTAGTATAGTACTTGTTGTAATCTAGTATATGTGAACATCTAATATGTGACAGCCAGTATAGTACTTGTTGTAATCTAGTATATGTGAACATCTAACATGTGACAGCCCAGTATAGTACTTGTTGTAATCTAGTATATGTGAACATCTAATATGTAACAGCCCAGTATAGTACTTGTTGTAATCTAGTATATGTGAACATCTAATATGTAACAGCCCAGTATAGTACTTGTTGTAATCTAGTATATGTGAACATCTAATATGTGACAGCCCAGTATAGTACTTGTTGTAATCTAGTATATGTGAACATCTAACATGTGACAGCCCAGTATAGTACTTGTTGTAATCTAGTATATGTGAACATCTAACATGTGACAGCACTGTATAGTACTTGTTGTAATCTAGTATATGTGAACATCTAACATGTAACAGCCTAGTATAGTACTTGTTGTAATCTAGTATATGTGAACATCTAATATTTAACAGCCTAGTATAGTACTTGTTGTAATCTAGTATATGTGAACATCTAACATGTGACAGCCTAGTATATTACTTGTTGTAATCTAGTATATGTGAACATCTAATATGTGACAGCCCAGTATAGTACTTGTTGTAATCTAGTATATGTGAACATCTAATATGTGAACAGCCCTAGTATAGTACTTGTTGTAATCTAGTATATGTGAACATCTAATATGTAACAGCCCAGTATAGTACTTGTTGTAATCTAGTATATGTGAACATCTAATATGTGACAGCCTAGTATAGTACTTGTTGTAATCTAGTATATGTGAACATCTAATATGTAACAGCCCAGTATAGTACTTGTTGTAATCTAGTATATGTGAACATCTAATATGTGACAGCCTAGTATAGTACTTGTTGTAATCTAGTATATGTGAACATCTAATATGTGACAGCCTAGTATAGTACTTGTTGTGATCTAGTATATGTGAACATCTAATATGTAACAGCCCAGTATAGTACTTGTTGTAATCTAGTATATGTGAACATCTAACATGTGACAGCCAGTATAGTACTTGTTGTAATCTAGTATATGTGAACATCTAATATGTGACAGCCTAGTATAGTACTTGTTGTGAATCTAGTATATGTGAACATCTAATATGTGACAGCCTAGTATAGTACTTGTTGTAATCTAGTATATGTGAACATCTAATATGTGACAGCCCAGTATAGTACTTGTTGTAATCTAGTATATGTGAACATCTAATATGTGACAGCCTAGTATAGTACTTGTTGTAATCTAGTATATGTGAACATCTAACATGTGACAGCCCAGTATAGTACTTGTTGTAATCTAGTATATGTGAACATCTAATATGTACAGCCCAGTATAGTACTTGTTGTAATCTAGTATATGTGAACATCTAATATGTTACAGCCCTGTATAGTACTTGTTGTAATCTAGTATATGTGAACATCTAATATGTGACAGCCCAGTATAGTACTTGTTGTAATCTAGTATATGTGAACATCTAACATGTGACAGCCCAGTATAGTACTTGTTGTAATCTAGTATATGTGAACATCTAACATGTGACAGCCCTGTATAGTACTTGTTGTAATCTAGTATATGTGAACATCTAACATGTGAACAGCCCAGTATAGTACTTGTTGTAATCTAGTATATGTGAACATCTAACTATGTAACAGCCTAGTATAGTACTTGTTGTAATCTAGTATATGTGAACATCTAATATGTGAACAGCCTAGTATAGTACTTGTTGTAATCTAGTATATGTGAACATCTAACATGTGACAGCCCTGTATATTACTTGTTGTAATCTAGTATATGTGAACATCTAACATGTGACAGCCCAGTATAGTACTTGTTGTAATCTAGTATATGTGAACATCTAATATGTGACAGCCCAGTATATTACTTGTTGTAATCTAGTATATGTGAACATCTAATATGTGACAGCCCAGTATAGTACTTGTTGTAATCTAGTATATGTGAACATCTAAACATGTGACAGCCTAGTATAGTACTTGTTGTAATCTAGTATATGTGAACATCTAACATGTGACAGCCCAGTATAGTACTTGTTGTAATCTAGTATATGTGAACATCTAACATGTGACAGCCTAGTATATTACTTGTTGTAATCTAGTATATGTGAACATCTAATATGTAACAGCCCAGTATAGTACTTGTTGTAATCTAGTATATGTGAACATCTAACATGTGACAGCCCAGTATAGTACTTGTTGTAATCTAGTATATGTGAACATCTAATATGTGAACAGCCCTAGTATAGTACTTGTTGTAATCTAGTATATGTGAACATCTAACATGTGAACAGCCCTAGTATAGTACTTGTTGTAATCTAGTATATGTGAATATCTAACATGTGACAGCCTAGTATAGTACTTGTTGTAATCTAGTATACGTGAACATCTAACATGTGACAGCCCAGTATAGTACTTGTTGTAATCTAGTATATGTGAACATCTAATATGTGACAACCCAGTATAGTACTTGTTGTAATCTAGTATACGTGAACATCTAACATGTGACAGCCCAGTATAGTACTTGTTGTAATCTAGTATATGTGAACATCTAATATGTGACAGCCCTAGTATAGTACTTGTTGTAATCTAGTATATCGTGAACATCTAACTATGTGACAGCCCAGTATAGTACTTGTTGTAATCTAGTATATGTGAACATCTAATATGTGACAGCCCAGTATAGTACTTGTTGTAATCTAGTATATCGTGAACATCTAACATGTGACAGCCTAGTATAGTACTTGTTGTAATCTAGTATATGTGAACATCTAATATGTACAGCCCAGTATAGTACTTGTTGTAATCTAGTATATGTGAACATCTAACATGTGACAGCCCAGTATAGTACTTGTTGTAATCTAGTATATGTGAACATCTAACTATGTGACAGCCCTAGTATAGTACTTGTTGTAATCTAGTATATGTGAACATCTAATATGTGACAGCCCTAGTATAGTACTTGTTGTAATCTAGTATATGTGAACATCTAACTATGTGACAGCCCAGTATAGTACTTGTTGTAATCTAGTATACGTGAACATCTAACATGTGACAGCCTAGTATAGTACTTGTTGTAATCTAGTATATGTGAACATCTAACATGTGACAGCCTAGTATAGTACTTGTTGTAATCTAGTATATGTGAACATCTAACATGTGACAGCCCAGTATAGTACTTGTTGTAATCTAGTATATGTGAACATCTAACATGTGACAGCCCAGTATAGTACTTGTTGTAATCTAGTATATGTGAACATCTAACATGTGACAGCCCAGTATAGTACTTGTTGTAATCTAGTATATGTGAACATCTAACATGTGAACAGCCCAGTATAGTACTTGTTGTAATCTAGTATATCGTGAACATCTAATATGTACAGCCCAGTATAGTACTTGTTGTAATCTAGTATATGTGAACATCTAACATGTGACAGCCCTGGTATATTACTTGTTGTAATCTAGTATATGTGAACATCTAACATGTAACAGCCCAGTATAGTACTTGTTGTAATCTAGTATATGTGAACATCTAATATGTGACAGCCCTGTATAGTACTTGTTGTAATCTAGTATATGTGAACATCTAATATGTAACAGCCCAGTATAGTACTTGTTGTAATCTAGTATATGTGAACATCTAACATGTAACAGCCTAGTATAGTACTTGTTGTAATCTAGTATATGTGAACATCTAACATGTGACAGCCCAGTATAGTACTTGTTGTAATCTAGTATATGTGAACATCTAACTATGTACAGCCAGTATAGTACTTGTTGTAATCTAGTATATGTGAACATCTAACATGTGACAGCCTAGTATAGTACTTGTTGTAATCTAGTATATGTGAACATCTAACATGTGACAGCCCAGTATAGTACTTGTTGTAATCTAGTATATGTGAACATCTAACATGTGACAGCCTAGTATATTACTTGTTGTAATCTAGTATATGTGAACATCTAATATGTAACAGCCCAGTATAGTAACTTGTTGTAATCTAGTATATGTGAACATCTAACATGTGAACAGCCCAGTATAGTACTTGTTGTAATCTAGTATATGTGAACATCTAATATGTAGACAGCCCAGTATAGTACTTGTTGTAATCTAGTATATCGTGAACATCTAATATGTAACAGCCCAGTATAGTACTTGTTGTAATCTAGTATATGTGAACATCTAATATGTGACAGCCCAGTATAGTACTTGTTGTAATCTAGTATATGTGAACATCTAACATGTGACAGCCCTAGTATAGTACTTGTTGTAATCTAGTATATGTGAACATCTAACATGTGACAGCCCTAGTATAGTACTTGTTGTAATCTAGTATATGTGAACATCTAACATGTGACAGCCCTAGTATAGTACTTGTTGTAATCTAGTATATGTGAACATCTAATATGTGACAGCCATAGTAGTACTTGTTGTAATCTAGTATATGTGAACATCTAACATGTGACAGCCCAGTATAGTACTTGTTGTAATCTAGTATATGTGAACATCTAACATGTGACAGCCCTAGTATAGTACTTGTTGTAATCTAGTATATGTGAACATCTAATATGTGACAGCCCAGTATAGTACTTGTTGTAATCTAGTATATGTGAACATCTAATATGTAACAGCCCAGTATAGTACTTGTTGTAATCTAGTATATGTGAACATCTAATATGTACAGCCCTAGTATAGTACTTGTTGTAATCTAGTATATGTGAACATCTAATATGTGACAGCCCAGTATAGTACTTGTTGTAATCTAGTATATGTGAACATCTAATATGTAACAGCCCAGTATAGTACTTGTTGTAATCTAGTATATGTGAACATCTAATATGTGACAGCCCTAGTATAGTACTTGTTGTAATCTAGTATATGTGAACATCTAATATGTGACAGCCCTAGTATAGTACTTGTTGTAATCTAGTATATGTGAACATCTAACATGTGACAGCCCAGTATAGTACTTGTTGTAATCTAGTATATGTGAACATCTAATATGTGACAGCCTAGTATAGTACTTGTTGTAATCTAGTATATGTGAACATCTAACATGTGACAGCCCAGTATAGTACTTGTTGTAATCTAGTATATGTGAACATCTAACATGTGACAGCCCAGTATAGTACTTGTTGTAATCTAGTATATGTGAACATCTAACATGTGACAGCCCAGTATAGTACTTGTTGTAATCTAGTATATGTGAACATCTAATATGTGACAGCCCAGTATAGTACTTGTTGTAATCTAGTATACGTGAACATCTAACATGTGACAGCCCAGTATAGTACTTGTTGTAATCTAGTATATGTGAACATCTAATATGTGACAGCCCTAGTATAGTACTTGTTGTAATCTAGTATATGTGAACATCTAACATGTGACAGCCCAGTATAGTACTTGTTGTAATCTAGTATATGTGAACATCTAATATGTGACAGCCCAGTATAGTACTTGTTGTAATCTAGTATACGTGAACATCTAACATGTGACAGCCTAGTATAGTACTTGTTGTAATCTAGTATATGTGAACATCTAATATGTGACAGCCTAGTATAGTACTTGTTGTAATCTAGTATATGTGAACATCTAATATGTGACAGCCCAGTATAGTACTTGTTGTAATCTAGTATATGTGAACATCTAATATGTGACAGCCCTGTATAGTACTTGTTGTAATCTAGTATATGTGAACATCTAATATGTGACAGCCCAGTATAGTACTTGTTGTAATCTAGTATATGTGAACATCTAACATGTGACAGCCCAGTATAGTACTTGTTGTAATCTAGTATATGTGAACATCTAACATGTGACAGCCTAGTATAGTACTTGTTGTAATCTAGTATATGTGAACATCTAATATGTGACAGCCCAGTATAGTACTTGTTGTAATCTAGTATATGTGAACATCTAACATGTGACAGCCTAGTATAGTACTTGTTGTAATCTAGTATATGTGAACATCTAATATGTGACAGCCCAGTATAGTACTTGTTGTAATCTAGTATATGTGAACATCTAACATGTGACAGCCCAGTATAGTACTTGTTGTAATCTAGTATATGTGAACATCTAACTATGTGACAGCCCTAGTATAGTACTTGTTGTAATCTAGTATATGTGAACATCTAATATGTACAGCCCTAGTATATTACTTGTTGTAATCTAGTATATGTGAACATCTAACATGTGACAGCCCAGTATAGTACTTGTTGTAATCTAGTATATGTGAACATCTAACATGTGACAGCCTAGTATAGTACTTGTTGTAATCTAGTATATGTGAACATCTAACTATGTGACAGCCCTAGTATAGTACTTGTTGTATCTAGTATATGTGAACATCTAATATGTGAACAGCCCAGTATAGTACTTGTTGTAATCTAGTATATGTGAACATCTAAATGTGACAGCCTAGTATAGTACTTGTTGTAATCTAGTATATGTGAACATCTAATATGTGACAGCCCAGTATAGTACTTGTTGTAATCTAGTATATGTGAACATCTAATATGTGACAGCCAGGTATAGTACTTGTTGTAATCTAGTATATCGTGAACATCTAACATGTGACAGCCCTAGTATAGTACTTGTTGTAATCTAGTATATGTGAACATCTAATATGTGACAGCCAGTATAGTACTTGTTGTAATCTAGTATATGTGAACATCTAACATGTGACAGCCCAGTATAGTACTTGTTGTAATCTAGTATATGTGAACATCTAACTATGTGACAGCCCTAGTATAGTACTTGTTGTAATCTAGTATATGTGAACATCTAACATGTGACAGCCCAGTATAGTACTTGTTGTAATCTAGTATATGTGAACATCTAATATGTGACAGCCCTAGTATAGTACTTGTTGTAATCTAGTATATGTGAACATCTAATATGTGACAGCCCAGTATAGTACTTGTTGTAATCTAGTATATGTGAACATCTAATATGTGACAGCCCTAGTATAGTACTTGTTGTAATCTAGTATATGTGAACATCTAACATGTGACAGCCCAGTATAGTACTTGTTGTAATCTAGTATATGTGAACATCTAACATGTGACAGCCCAGTATAGTACTTGTTGTAATCTAGTATATGTGAACATCTAACATGTGACAGCCCTAGTATAGTACTTGTTGTAATCTAGTATATGTGAACATCTAACTATGTAACAGCCCTAGTATAGTACTTGTTGTAATCTAGTATATGTGAACATCTAACATGTGACAGCCCTAGTATAGTACTTGTTGTAATCTAGTATATGTGAACATCTAACATGTGACAGCCCTAGTATAGTACTTGTTGTAATCTAGTATATGTGAACATCTAACTATGTGACAGCCCAGTATAGTACTTGTTGTAATCTAGTATATGTGAACATCTAATATGTGACAGCCTAGTATAGTACTTGTTGTAATCTAGTATATGTGAACATCTAATATGTAACAGCCCAGTATAGTACTTGTTGTAATCTAGTATATGTGAACATCTAATATGTGACAGCCAGTATAGTACTTGTTGTAATCTAGTATATGTGAACATCTAATATGTGACAGCCCAGTATAGTACTTGTTGTAATCTAGTATATGTGAACATCTAACTATGTGACAGCCTAGTATAGTACTTGTTGTAATCTAGTATATGTGAACATCTAACTATGTGACAGCCCTAGTATAGTACTTGTTGTAATCTAGTATATGTGAACATCTAACTATGTGACAGCCCAGTATAGTACTTGTTGTAATCTAGTATATGTGAACATCTAATAATGTGACAGCCCAGTATAGTACTTGTTGTAATCTAGTATATCGTGAACATCTAACATGTGACAGCCTAGTATAGTACTTGTTGTAATCTAGTATATGTGAACATCTAACATGTGACAGCCCAGTATAGTACTTGTTGTAATCTAGTATATGTGAACATCTAACATGTGACAGCCCAGTATAGTACTTGTTGTAATCTAGTATATGTGAACATCTAATATGTGACAGCCCTGTATATTACTTGTTGTAATCTAGTATATGTGAACATCTAACATGTGACAGCCCAGTATAGTACTTGTTGTAATCTAGTATATGTGAACATCTAATATGTAACAGCCCTAGTATAGTACTTGTTGTAATCTAGTATATGTGGAACATCTAACTATGTGACAGCCTAGTATAGTACTTGTTGTAATCTAGTATATGTGAACATCTAACATGTGACAGCCCAGTATAGTACTTGTTGTAATCTAGTATATGTGAACATCTAACATGTGACAGCCCTAGTATAGTACTTGTTGTAATCTAGTATATGTGAACATCTAACTATGTGACAGCCCAGTATAGTACTTGTTGTAATCTAGTATACGTGAACATCTAACATGTGACAGCCAGTATAGTACTTGTTGTAATCTAGTATATGTGAACATCTAACATGTGACAGCCCTAGTATAGTACTTGTTGTAATCTAGTATATGTGAACATCTAATATGTGACAGCCTAGTATAGTACTTGTTGTAATCTAGTATATGTGAACATCTAACATGTGACAGCCCTAGTATAGTACTTGTTGTAATCTAGTATATGTGAACATCTAACATGTACAGCCCAGTATAGTACTTGTTGTAATCTAGTATATGTGAACATCTAACATGTGACAGCCCAGTATAGTACTTGTTTGTAATCTAGTATATGTGAACATCTAACTATGTGACAGCCCAGTATAGTACTTGTTGTAATCTAGTATATGTGAACATCTAACATGTGACAGCCCTAGTATAGTACTTGTTGTAATCTAGTATATGTGAACATCTAACATGTGACAGCCCAGTATAGTACTTGTTGTAATCTAGTATATGTGAACATCTAACATGTGACAGCCCAGTATAGTACTTGTTGTAATCTAGTATATGTGAACATCTAATATGTGACAGCCCAGTATAGTACTTGTTGTAATCTAGTATATGTGAACATCTAACATGTGACAGCCTAGTATAGTACTTGTTGTAATCTAGTATATGTGAACATCTAACATGTGACAGCCCAGTATAGTACTTGTTGTAATCTAGTATATGTGAACATCTAATATGTGACAGCCCAGTATAGTACTTGTTGTAATCTAGTATATGTGAACATCTAATATGTGACAGCCCAGTATAGTACTTGTTGTAATCTAGTATATGTGAACATCTAATATGTGACAGCCCAGTATAGTACTTGTTGTAATCTAGTATATGTGAACATCTAATATGTGACAGCCCAGTATAGTACTTGTTGTAATCTAGTATATGTGAACATCTAATATGTGGACAGCCTAGTATAGTACTTGTTGTAATCTAGTATATGTGAACATCTAACTATGTGACAGCCCAGTATAGTACTTGTTGTAATCTAGTATATGTGAACATCTAAATGTTGAACAGCCCAGTATAGTACTTGTTGTAATCTAGTATACTACGTGAACATCTAACATGTGACAGCCCTAGTATAGTACTGTTGTGAATCTAGTATATGTGAACATCTAAACATGTGACAGCCCAGTATAGTACTTGTTGTAATCTAGTATATGTGAACATCTAACAGTGACAGCCCAGTATATTACTTGTTGTAATCTAGTATATGTGAACATCTAATATGTGACAGCCTAGTATAGTACGTTGTGTAATCTAAGTATATGTGAACATCTAACATGTGACAGCCCAGTATAGTACTTGTTGTAATCTAGTATATTGTGAACATCTAATATGTAACAGCCCTAGTATATGTACTTGTTGTAATCTAGGTATATGTGAACATCTAATATGTGACAGCCCAGTATAGTACTTGTTGTAATCTAGTATATGTGAACATCTAACATGTGACAGCCCAGTATAGTACTTGTTGTAATCTAGTATATGTGAACATCTAACATGTGACAGCCCAGTATAGTACTTGTTGTAATCTAGTATATGTGAACATCTAACATGTGACAGCCCAGTATAGTACTTGTTGTAATCTAGTATATGTGAACATCTAACATGTGACAGCCCAGTATAGTACTTGTTGTAATCTAGTATATGTGAACATCTAACATGTGACAGCCCAGTATAGTACTTGTTGTAATCTAGTATATGTGAACATCTAACATGTGACAGCCCAGTATAGTACTTGTTGTAATCTAGTATATGTGAACATCTAATATGTGACAGCCCAGTATAGTACTTGTTGTAATCTAGTATATGTGAACATCTAACATGTGACAGCCCAGTATAGTACTTGTTGTAATCTAGTATATGTGAACATCTAACATGTGACAGCCCAGTATAGTACTTGTTGTAATCTAGTATATGTGAACATCTAATGTGACAGCCCAGTATAGTACTTGTTGTAATCTAGTATATGTGAACATCTAATATGTGACAGCCCAGTATAGTACTTGTTGTAATCTAGTATATGTGAACATCTAACATGTGACAGCCCAGTATAGTACTTGTTGTAATCTAGTATATGTGAACATCTAACATGTGACAGCCCAGTATAGTACTTGTTGTAATCTAGTATATGTGAACATCTAACATGTGACAGCCCAGTATAGTACTTGTTGTAATCTAGTATATGTGAACATCTAACATGTGACAGCCCAGTATAGTACTTGTTGTAATCTAGTATATGTGAACATCTAACATGTGACAGCCCAGTATAGTACTTGTTGTAATCTAGTATATGTGAACATCTAATATGTGACAGCCCAGTATAGTACTTGTTGTAATCTAGTATATGTGAACATCTAACATGTGACAGCCCAGTATAGTACTTGTTGTAATCTAGTATATGTGAACATCTAACATGTGACAGCCCAGTATAGTACTTGTTGTAATCTAGTATATGTGAACATCTAACATGTGACAGCCCAGTATAGTACTTGTTGTAATCTAGTATATGTGAACATCTAATATGTGACAGCCCAGTATAGTACTTGTTGTAATCTAGTATATGTGAACATCTAACATGTGACAGCCCAGTATAGTACTTGTTGTAATCTAGTATATGTGAACATCTAATATGTGACAGCCCAGTATAGTACTTGTTGTAATCTAGTATATGTGAACATCTAACATGTGACAGCCCAGTATAGTACTTGTTGTAATCTAGTATATGTGAACATCTAATATGTGACAGCCCAGTATAGTACTTGTTGTAATCTAGTATATGTGAACATCTAACATGTGACAGCCCAGTATAGTACTTGTTGTAATCTAGTATATGTGAACATCTAATATGTGACAGCCCAGTATAGTACTTGTTGTAATCTAGTATATGTGAACATCTAATATGTGACAGCCCAGTATAGTACTTGTTGTAATCTAGTATATGTGAACATCTAACATGTGACAGCCCAGTATAGTACTTGTTGTAATCTAGTATATGTGAACATCTAATATGTGACAGCCCAGTATAGTACTTGTTGTAATCTAGTATATGTGAACATCTAACATGTGACAGCCCAGTATAGTACTTGTTGTAATCTAGTATATGTGAACATCTAACATGTGACAGCCCAGTATAGTACTTGTTGTAATCTAGTATATGTGAACATCTAATATGTGACAGCCCAGTATAGTACTTGTTGTAATCTAGTATATGTGAACATCTAACATGTGACAGCCCAGTATAGTACTTGTTGTAATCTAGTATATGTGAACATCTAACATGTGACAGCCCAGTATAGTACTTGTTGTAATCTAGTATATGTGAACATCTAACATGTGACAGCCCAGTATAGTACTTGTTGTAATCTAGTATATGTGAACATCTAATATGTGACAGCCCAGTATAGTACTTGTTGTAATCTAGTATATGTGAACATCTAATATGTGACAGCCTAGTATAGTACTTGTTGTAATCTAGTATATGTGAACATCTAATATGTGACAGCCCAGTATAGTACTTGTTGTAATCTAGTATATGTGAACATCTAACATGTGACAGCCCAGTATAGTACTTGTTGTAATCTAGTATATGTGAACATCTAACATGTGACAGCCCAGTATAGTACTTGTTGTAATCTAGTATATGTGAACATCTAACATGTGACAGCCCAGTATAGTACTTGTTGTAATCTAGTATATGTGAACATCTAACATGTGACAGCCCAGTATAGTACTTGTTGTAATCTAGTATATGTGAACATCTAATATGTGACAGCCCAGTATAGTACTTGTTGTAATCTAGTATATGTGAACATCTAACATGTGACAGCCCAGTATAGTACTTGTTGTAATCTAGTATATGTGAACATCTAATATGTGACAGCCCAGTATAGTACTTGTTGTAATCTAGTATATGTGAACATCTAACATGTGACAGCCCAGTATAGTACTTGTTGTAATCTAGTATATGTGAACATCTAATATGTGACAGCCCAGTATAGTACTTGTTGTAATCTAGTATATGTGAACATCTAATATGTGACAGCCCAGTATAGTACTTGTTGTAATCTAGTATATGTGAACATCTAACATGTGACAGCCCAGTATAGTACTTGTTGTAATCTAGTATATGTGAACATCTAACATGTGACAGCCCAGTATAGTACTTGTTGTAATCTAGTATATGTGAACATCTAACATGTGACAGCCCAGTATAGTACTTGTTGTAATCTAGTATATGTGAACATCTAACATGTGACAGCCCAGTATAGTACTTGTTGTAATCTAGTATATGTGAACATCTAACATGTGACAGCCCAGTATAGTACTTGTTGTAATCTAGTATATGTGAACATCTAACATGTGACAGCCCAGTATAGTACTTGTTGTAATCTAGTATATGTGAACATCTAATATGTGACAGCCCAGTATAGTACTTGTTGTAATCTAGTATATGTGAACATCTAACATGTGACAGCCCAGTATAGTACTTGTTGTAATCTAGTATATGTGAACATCTAACATGTGACAGCCCAGTATAGTACTTGTTGTAATCTAGTATATGTGAACATCTAATATGTGACAGCCCAGTATAGTACTTGTTGTAATCTAGTATATGTGAACATCTAACATGTGACAGCCCAGTATAGTACTTGTTGTAATCTAGTATATGTGAACATCTAACATGTGACAGCCCAGTATAGTACTTGTTGTAATCTAGTATATGTGAACATCTAATATGTGACAGCCCAGTATAGTACTTGTTGTAATCTAGTATATGTGAACATCTAACATGTGACAGCCCAGTATAGTACTTGTTGTAATCTAGTATATGTGAACATCTAACATGTGACAGCCCAGTATAGTACTTGTTGTAATCTAGTATATGTGAACATCTAACATGTGACAGCCCAGTATAGTACTTGTTGTAATCTAGTATATGTGAACATCTAATATGTGACAGCCCAGTATAGTACTTGTTGTAATCTAGTATATGTGAACATCTAATATGTGACAGCCCAGTATAGTACTTGTTGTAATCTAGTATATGTGAACATCTAACATGTGACAGCCCAGTATAGTACTTGTTGTAATCTAGTATATGTGAACATCTAACATGTGACAGCCCAGTATAGTACTTGTTGTAATCTAGTATATGTGAACATCTAATATGTGACAGCCCAGTATAGTACTTGTTGTAATCTAGTATATGTGAACATCTAACATGTGACAGCCCAGTATAGTACTTGTTGTAATCTAGTATATGTGAACATCTAATATGTGACAGCCCAGTATAGTACTTGTTGTAATCTAGTATATGTGAACATCTAACATGTGACAGCCCAGTATAGTACTTGTTGTAATCTAGTATATGTGAACATCTAACATGTGACAGCCCAGTATAGTACTTGTTGTAATCTAGTATATGTGAACATCTAACATGTGACAGCCCAGTATAGTACTTGTTGTAATCTAGTATATGTGAACATCTAACATGTGACAGCCCAGTATAGTACTTGTTGTAATCTAGTATATGTGAACATCTAACATGTGACAGCCCAGTATAGTACTTGTTGTAATCTAGTATATGTGAACATCTAACATGTGACAGCCCAGTATAGTACTTGTTGTAATCTAGTATATGTGAACATCTAACATGTGACAGCCCAGTATAGTACTTGTTGTAATCTAGTATATGTGAACATCTAACATGTGACAGCCCAGTATAGTACTTGTTGTAATCTAGTATATGTGAACATCTAACATGTGACAGCCCAGTATAGTACTTGTTGTAATCTAGTATATGTGAACATCTAATATGTGACAGCCCAGTATAGTACTTGTTGTAATCTAGTATATGTGAACATCTAATATGTGACAGCCCAGTATAGTACTTGTTGTAATCTAGTATATGTGAACATCTAACATGTGACAGCCCAGTATAGTACTTGTTGTAATCTAGTATATGTGAACATCTAATATGTGACAGCCCAGTATAGTACTTGTTGTAATCTAGTATATGTGAACATCTAACATGTGACAGCCCAGTATAGTACTTGTTGTAATCTAGTATATGTGAACATCTAACATGTGACAGCCCAGTATAGTACTTGTTGTAATCTAGTATATGTGAACATCTAACATGTGACAGCCCAGTATAGTACTTGTTGTAATCTAGTATATGTGAACATCTAACATGTGACAGCCCAGTATAGTACTTGTTGTAATCTAGTATATGTGAACATCTAACATGTGACAGCCCAGTATAGTACTTGTTGTAATCTAGTATATGTGAACATCTAATATGTGACAGCCCAGTATAGTACTTGTTGTAATCTAGTATATGTGAACATCTAACATGTGACAGCCCAGTATAGTACTTGTTGTAATCTAGTATATGTGAACATCTAACATGTGACAGCCCAGTATAGTACTTGTTGTAATCTAGTATATGTGAACATCTAACATGTGACAGCCCAGTATAGTACTTGTTGTAATCTAGTATATGTGAACATCTAATATGTGACAGCCCAGTATAGTACTTGTTGTAATCTAGTATATGTGAACATCTAACATGTGACAGCCCAGTATAGTACTTGTTGTAATCTAGTATATGTGAACATCTAATATGTGACAGCCCAGTATAGTACTTGTTGTAATCTAGTATATGTGAACATCTAACATGTGACAGCCCAGTATAGTACTTGTTGTAATCTAGTATATGTGAACATCTAACATGTGACAGCCCAGTATAGTACTTGTTGTAATCTAGTATATGTGAACATCTAACATGTGACAGCCCAGTATAGTACTTGTTGTAATCTAGTATATGTGAACATCTAACATGTGACAGCCCAGTATAGTACTTGTTGTAATCTAGTATATGTGAACATCTAACATGTGACAGCCCAGTATAGTACTTGTTGTAATCTAGTATATGTGAACATCTAACATGTGACAGCCCAGTATAGTACTTGTTGTAATCTAGTATATGTGAACATCTAACATGTGACAGCCCAGTATAGTACTTGTTGTAATCTAGTATATGTGAACATCTAATATGTGACAGCCCAGTATAGTACTTGTTGTAATCTAGTATATGTGAACATCTAACATGTGACAGCCCAGTATAGTACTTGTTGTAATCTAGTATATGTGAACATCTAACATGTGACAGCCCAGTATAGTACTTGTTGTAATCTAGTATATGTGAACATCTAATATGTGACAGCCCAGTATAGTACTTGTTGTAATCTAGTATATGTGAACATCTAACATGTGACAGCCCAGTATAGTACTTGTTGTAATCTAGTATATGTGAACATCTAACATGTGACAGCCCAGTATAGTACTTGTTGTAATCTAGTATATGTGAACATCTAATATGTGACAGCCCAGTATAGTACTTGTTGTAATCTAGTATATGTGAACATCTAATATGTGACAGCCCAGTATAGTACTTGTTGTAATCTAGTATATGTGAACATCTAACATGTGACAGCCCAGTATAGTACTTGTTGTAATCTAGTATATGTGAACATCTAATATGTGACAGCCCAGTATAGTACTTGTTGTAATCTAGTATATGTGAACATCTAACATGTGACAGCCCAGTATAGTACTTGTTGTAATCTAGTATATGTGAACATCTAATATGTGACAGCCCAGTATAGTACTTGTTGTAATCTAGTATATGTGAACATCTAACATGTGACAGCCCAGTATAGTACTTGTTGTAATCTAGTATATGTGAACATCTAATATGTGACAGCCCAGTATAGTACTTGTTGTAATCTAGTATATGTGAACATCTAATATGTGACAGCCCAGTATAGTACTTGTTGTAATCTAGTATATGTGAACATCTAATATGTGACAGCCCAGTATAGTACTTGTTGTAATCTAGTATATGTGAACAGCTAACTATGTGACAGCCCTAGTATAGTACTTGTTGTAATCTAGTATATGTGAACATCTAATATGTGACAGCCCAGTATAGTACTTGTTGTAATCTAGTATACGTGAACATCTAACATGTGACAGCCCAGTATAGTACTTGTTGTAATCTAGTATATGTGAACATCTAACATGTGAACAGCCCAGTATAGTACTTGTTGTAATCTAGTATACTGTGAACATCTAATCATGTGACAGCCCAGTATAGTACTGTTGTAATCTAGTATATCGTGAACATCTAACATGTGACAGCCCTAGTATAGTACTTGTTGTAATCTAGTATATGTGAACATCTAACATGTGACAGCCCAGTATAGTACTTGTTGTAATCTAGTATATGTGAACATCTAATATGTACAGCCCAGTATAGTACTTGTTGTAATCTAGTATATGTGAACATCTAACATGTGACAGCCCAGTATAGTACTTGTTGTAATCTAGTATACGTGAACATCTAATATGTGACAGCCCAGTATAGTACTTGTTGTAATCTAGTATATGTGAACATCTAACTATGTACAGCCAGTATAGTAATTGTTGTAATCTAGTATACGTGAACATCTAACTATGTGACAGCCCTAGTATAGTACTTGTTGTGAATCTAGTATATGTGAACATCTAATAGTGAACAGCCCTGTATAGTACTTGTTGTAATCTAGTATATGTGAACATCTAACTATGTGACAGCCCAGTATAGTACTTGTTGTAATCTAGTATATGTGAACATCTAACATGTGACAGCCTAGTATAGTACTTGTTGTAATCTAGTATATGTGAACATCTAACATGTGACAGCCCAGTATAGTACTTGTTGTAATCTAGTATATGTGAACATCTAATATGTGACAGCCTAGTATAGTACTTGTTGTATCTAGTATATGTGAACATCTAACATGTACAGCCCAGTATAGTACTTGTTGTAATCTAGTATATGTGAACATCTAATATGTGACAGCCCAGTAATAGTACTTGTTGTAATCTAGTATACGTGAACATCTAACATGTGACAGCCCAGTATAGTACTTGTTGTAATCTAGTATATGTGAACATCTACATGTAACAGCCCAGTATAGTACTTGTTGTAATCTAGTATACTGTGAACATCTAATATGTAACAGCCCTGTATAGTACTTGTTGTAATCTAGTATATGTGAACATCTAACATGTGACAGCCCAGTATAGTACTTGTTGTAATCTAGTATATGTGAACATCTAACATGTGACAGCCCAGTATAGTACTTGTTGTAATCTAGTATATGTGAACATCTAACATGTGACAGCCCAGTATAGTACTTGTTGTAATCTAGTATATGTGAACATCTAACATGTGACAGCCCAGTATAGTACTTGTTGTAATCTAGTATACGTGAACATCTAACATGTGACAGCCCAGTATAGTACTTGTTGTAATCTAGTATATGTGAACATCTAATATGTGACAGCCCTGTATAGTACTTGTTGTGATCTAGTATACGTGAACATCTAACATGTGACAGCCCAGTATAGTACTTGTTGTAATCTAGTATATGTGAACATCTAACATGTGACAGCCCAGTATAGTACTTGTTGTAATCTAGTATACTGTGAACATCTAACTATGTGACAGCCCAGTATAGTACTTGTTGTAATCTAGTATACTGTGAACATCTAACATGTGACAGCCCAGTATAGTACTTGTTGTAATCTAGTATACGTGAACATCTAACATGTGACAGCCCAGTATAGTACTTGTTGTAATCTAGTATATGTGAACATCTAATATGTGACAGCCCAGTATAGTACTTGTTGTAATCTAGTATATGTGAACATCTAATATGTGACAGCCCAGTATAGTACTTGTTGTAATCTAGTATATGTGAACATCTAATATGTGACAGCCCAGTATAGTACTTGTTGTAATCTAGTATACGTGAACATCTACTATGTGACAGCCCAGTATAGTACTTGTTGTAATCTAGTATACTGTGAACATCTAATATGTGACAGCCCAGGTATAGTACTTGTTGTAATCTAGTATACGTGAACATCTACATGTGACAGCCCTAGTATAGTACTTGTTGTAATCTAGTATATGTGAACATCTAACTATGTGAACAGCCCAGTATAGTACTTGTTGTAATCTAGTATATGTGAACATCTAACATGTGACAGCCCAGTATAGTACTTGTTTGTAATCTAGTATATGTGAACATCTAATATGTGACAGCCTGTATAGTACTTGTTGTAATCTAGTATACGTGAACATCCTAACATGTGACAGCCCTAGTATAGTACTTGTTGTAATCTAGTATATGTGAATATCTAACTATGTGACAGCCTAGTATAGTACTTGTTGTAATCTAGTATACGTGAACATCTAACATGTGACAGCCCTAGTATAGTACTTGTTGTAATCTAGTATATGTGAACAGTCTAATATGTGACAGCCCAGTATAGTACTTGTTGTAATCTAGTATACGTGAACATCTAATATGTGACAGCCCAGTATAGTACTTGTTGTAATCTAGTATATGTGAACATCTAATATGTGACAGCCTAGTATAGTACTTGTTGTAATCTAGTATATGTGAACATCTAACATGTGACAGCCCAGTATAGTACTTGTTGTAATCTAGTATATGTGAACATCTAACATGTGACAGCCCAGTATAGTACTTGTTGTAATCTAGTATATCGTGAACATCTAACATGTGACAGCCCTAGTATAGTACTTGTTGTAATCTAGTATACTGTGAACATCTAACATGTGACAGCCCTAGTATAGTACTTGTTGTAATCTAGTATACAACGTGAACATCTAACATGTGACAGCCTAGTATAGTACTTGTTGTAATCTAGTATATGTGAACATCTAACATGTGACAGCCCAGTATAGTACTTGTTGTAATCTAGTATATGTGAACATCTAATATGTGACAGCCATGTATAGTACTTGTTGTAATCTAGTATATGTGAACATCTAACATGTGACAGCCCAGTATAGTACTTGTTGTAATCTAGTATATGTGAACATCTAACATGTGACAGCCCAGTATAGTACTTGTTGTAATCTAGTATATGTGAACATCTAACATGTGACAGCCCAGTATAGTACTTGTTGTAATCTAGTATATGTGAACATCTAACATGTGACAGCCCTAGTATAGTACTTGTTGTAATCTAGTATATGTGAACATCTAATATGTGACAGCCCTAGTATAGTACTTGTTGTAATCTAGTATATGTGAACATCTAACATGTGACAGCCCTGTATAGTACTTGTTGTAATCTAGTATATGTGAACATCTAATATGTAACAGCCCAGTATAGTACTTGTTGTAATCTAGTATATGTGAACATCTAACATGTGACAGCCTAGTATAGTACTTGTTGTAATCTAGTATATGTGAACATCTAACATGTGACAGCCTAGTATAGTACTTGTTGTGATCTAGTATATGTGAACATCTAACATGTGACAGCCCTAGTATAGTACTTGTTGTAATCTAGTATATGTGAACATCTAACTATGTGACAGCCTAGTATAGTACTTGTTGTAATCTAGTATATGTGAACATCTAACATGTGACAGCCCTAGTATAGTACTTGTTGTAATCTAGTATATGTGAACATCTAACATGTGACAGCCTAGTATAGTACTTGTTGTAATCTAGTATATGTGAACATCTAATATGTGACAGCCCTAGTATAGTACTTGTTGTAATCTAGTATATGTGAACATCTAACATGTGACAGGCCTAGTATAGTACTTGTTGTAATCTAGTATATGTGAACATCTAATATGTGACAGCCTAGTATAGTACTTGTAATCTAGTATATGTGAACATCTAACATGTGACAGCCCAGTATAGTACTTGTTGTAATCTAGTATATGTGAACATCTAACATGTGACAGCCCTAGTATAGTACTTGTTGTAATCTAGTATATGTGAACATCTAACATGTGACAGCCCTAGTATAGTACTTGTTGTAATCTAGTATATGTGAACATCTAATATGTGACAGCCCAGTATAGTACTTGTTGTAATCTAGTATATGTGAACATCTAACATGTGACAGCCCAGTATAGTACTTGTTGTAATCTAGTATATGTGAACATCTAATATGTGACAGCCCAGTATATTACTTGTTGTGATCTAGTATATGTGAACATCTAATATGTGACAGCCCAGTATAGTACTTGTTGTAATCTAGTATATCGTGAACATCTAACATGTGACAGCCCTAGTATAGTACTTGTTGTAATCTAGTATATGTGAACATCTAATATGTGACAGCCCAGTATAGTACTTGTTGTAATCTAGTATACTGTGAACATCTAACATGTGACAGCCCTAGTATAGTACTTGTTGTAATCTAGTATATGTGAACATCTAATATGTGACAGCCCTAGTATAGTACTTGTTGTAATCTAGTATATGTGAACATCTAACATGTGACAGCCTAGTATAGTACTTGTTGTAATCTAGTATATGTGAACATCTAACTATGTGACAGCCCAGTATAGTACTTGTTGTAATCTAGTATATGTGAACATCTAACATGTGACAGCCAGTATATTACTTGTTGTAATCTAGTATATGTGAACATCTAATATGTGACAGCCCAGTATAGTACTTGTTGTAATCTAGTATATGTGAACATCTAACATGTGACAGCCCAGTATAGTACTTGTTGTAATCTAGTATATGTGAACATCTAATATGTGACAGCCCAGTATAGTACTTGTTGTAATCTAGTATATGTGAACATCTAATATGTGACAGCCCAGTATAGTACTTGTTGTAATCTAGTATACGTGAACATCTAACATGTGACAGCCTAGTATAGTACTTGTTGTAATCTAGTATATGTGAACATCTAACATGTGACAGCCTAGTATAGTACTTGTTGTAATCTAGTATATGTGAACATCTAACATGTGACAGCCCAGTATAGTACTTGTTGTAATCTAGTATATGTGAACATCTAATATGTGACAGCCCAGTATAGTACTTGTTGTAATCTAGTATACGTGAACATCTAATATGTGACAGCCCAGTATAGTACTTGTTGTAATATAGTATAAGTGAACATCTAACATGTGACAGCCCAGTATAGTACTTGTTGTAATCTAGTATATGTGAACATCTAATATGTGACAGCCCAGTATAGTACTTGTTGTAATCTAGTATACGTGAACGTCTAACATGTGACAGCCTAGTATAGTACTTGTTGTAATCTAGTATATGTGAACATCTAATATGTAACAGCCCTGTATAGTACTTGTTGTAATCTAGTATATGTGAACATCTAATATGTGACAGCCTAGTATAGTACTTGTTGTAATCTAGTATTTGTGAACATCTAACATGTGACAGCCCAGTATAGTACTTGTTGTAATCTAGTATATGTGAACATCTAACATGTGACAGCCCAGTATATTACTTGTTGTAATCTAGTATATGTGAACATCTAATATGTCACAGCCCTGTATATTACTTGTTGTAATCTAGTATACGTGAACATCTAACATGTGACAGCCCAGTATAGTACTTGTTGTAATCTAGTATATGTGAACATCTAATATGTGACAGCCCAGTATAGTACTTGTTGTAATCTAGTATATGTGAACGTCTAACATGTGACAGCCCAGTATAGTACTTGTTGTAATCTAGTATATGTGAACATCTAATATGTAACAGCCCAGTATAGTACTTGTTGTAATCTAGTATATGTGAACATTTAATATCTGACAGCCCAGTATAGTACTTGTTCTAATCTAGTATATGTGAACATCTAACATGTGACAGCCCAGTATATTACTTGTTGTAATCTTGTATATGTGAACATCTAATATGTGACAGCCCAGTATATTACTTGTTGTAATCTAGTATATGTGAACATCTAATATGTGACAGCCCTGTATAGTACTTGTTGTAATCTAGTATATGTGAACATCTAATATGTGACAGCCCAGTATAGTACTTGTTGTAATCTAGTATATGTGAACATCTAATATGTAACAGCCCAGTATAGTACTTGTTGTAATCTAGTATATGTGAACATCTAATATGTGACAGCCCTGTATAGTACTTGTTGTAATCTAGTAAATGTGAACATCTAATATGTAACAGCCCAGTATAGTACTTTTTGTAATCTAGTATATGTGAACATCTAACATGTGACAGCCTAGTATATTACTTGTTGTAATCTAGTATATGTGAACATCTAATATGTGACAGCCCAGTACAGTACTTGTTGTAATCTAGTATATGTGAACATCTAACATGTGACAGCCCTGTATAGCACTTGTTGTAATCTAGTATATGTGAACATCTTCTTCCTCTTCTTCTTCGTTCATCCGGAGTTGTTGTTTTTTTTGGATGTGATTGCGTTGTGCCTGTTTACAGCAAAGCTGCGTTCTTGCGCCGTTACGCTGACACATCCGACTTCTGCGGGCATTTGTTGACCAGGTTAACCTTCCCGGGGATGTGAACATCTAATATGTAACAGCCTAGTATAGTACTTGTTATAATCTAGTATATGTGAACATCTAACATGTGACAGCCCAGTATATTACTTGTTGTAATCTAGTATATGTGAACATCTAACATGTGACAGCCTAGTATATTACTTGTTGTAATCTAGTATATGTGAACATCTAACATGTGACAGCCCTGTATAGTACTTGTTGTAATCTAGTATATGTGAACATCTAATATGTCATAGCCAGTATAGTACTTGACCAATCTATATAAGTGAACATCTAATCATGTGAAGTGTTTGTGTAGTACTGTTGTAATGATAATGTTCTGTGAACGTCTAAATGTCCAGAATAATAAGTGACTTGTTGTGAATTGTGTATATATGAACATTAACAGTGCAGGCAGCATTGTACTTGTTGTAATCATAGTCATATGGTGAACATTGAATAAAAGACAGTTCAGTATAGTACATAGTTCTGATCTAGATTGTGAAAATTACATGTCAACAATCCGTCAGTTCATTGCGGTGTTGTATCTTTCAGTATATTGAACAGTGGAATTCATACGACAGCCAGCGTATAGTATTTGTGTGTCGAATTGGTGACAATTCAAAAGGTCGTTCGTAAGAAAGTGCAATATCGGAAGGTGTGTTAACAGTGGGTACCATGGATGTTGACTGACCACCAAAAAGATGAACGCATGGGATGGTGTTTGAACCACTTGCTGCATTACAGAGTGGAGGCTGATGCATTTCTCTTCTGCTTAGTGGCAGGTGATGAATCATGGTGTCACCACTTTGAGCTGAGCAGCAAAAGAGAGAGCATACAATGGAAGCATGCTGGATCACCAAAAGCCACAAAATTCAAGTTACAGGTTTCCGCTGGTAAGGTTATGCTGAGCGCATTTTTTGACCATGAAGGGCTATTGTTGGCCGACTTTAAAGAACCTGGTGTCAACATCAACTCTACCCACTACTTGCAAACACAAGACAAGCTGCAAAAAGCCATCAAAAATAAACGACCCGGCATGCTTTCTCGCGGTGTGATTTTGTTGCATGATAATGCTCATCCGCATTTCGCAAAGATTGTGCAAGAAGCATTAGCAAGGAAGAAGTGGGAAATTCTGCAACATCCAGCCTATAGTCCTGATTTGTCACCATGTGATTTTCATTTGTTCAGACCTCTAAACAAAGCTCTCAAGGGGCAACGATTTCACACAGATGCAGATGAATGTGGTAAACACTTGGTTCAGTGAGCAACCACAATCCTTTACCTAAGCAATGGGATGCTTGCTTGAATGCCTACAGTGACTTCTTCTGACCAACCCATGGTGCATAATTCATTCAAAATGAATGCTTTCTTTAATTCTACCTCACCTGTTAATGTTTCTTTCATGCTTTTGTAATAGAGCCATTGGAATGGGTTTCAAATGAACGTCCCTAATATTACAGAATTGATAAGTGATAACATTATGTGAATTGTGGATGTATAATGTGACAGAATTGATAAGTGATAACGTTCTGTGAATTCTGGATGTACAATGAAAGCTTACGAAGCTGTTTCTCCTGGTGCAGCCATATTGTAGAACATCTGCAAAAAGTGGTGGCCACAAAGCCCAAGGATCAGTTGACAGCGGAGGAGCTGGAGTTTCACTACTTCAAGCTGCACGACTACGACAACAACAATCAGCTGGATGGCCTGGAGATAGCCAAGGCAATGACCCACGTCCACACAGGTAATTGTTGCTCTGTTCCATGTCATCTGTGTCTGTACATGTCATCTCTGTCCATGTCATCTGTGTCTGTCCATGTCATCTGTGTCTGTCCATGTCATCTGTGTCTGTCCATGTCATCTGTGTCTTTCCATATCATGTGTCTTAATGTCATTTGTCTGTCCATGTCATTTGTCTCCCTACATCATCTATCTTCATGTCATCTGTGCCTGTCCATATCATATGTCTTCATGTCATCTGTGTCTGTCCATATCATCTGTGTCCCCACATCATCTGTGTCTGTCCACATCATCTGTCTTCATGTCATCTGTGTCTGTCCATATCATCTGTGTCTGTCCATATCATCTGTGTCTGTCCATATCATCTGTGTCTTCATGTCATCCCTGTCCCCACATCATCTGTGTCTGTCCATATCATCTGTGTCTGTCCATATCATCTGTGTCTGTCCATATCATCTGTGTCTTCATGTCATCCCTGTCCCCACATCATCTGTGTCTTCATGTCATCTGTGTCTGTCCATATCATCTGTGTCTGTCCATATCATCTGTGTCTTCATGTCATCCCTGTCCCCACATCATCTGTGTCTGTCCATATCATCTGTGTCTGTCCATATCATCTGTGTCTGTCCATATCATCTGTGTCTTCATGTCATCCCTGTCCCCACATCATCTGTGTCTTCATGTCATCTGTGTCTTCATGTCATCTGTGTCTTCATGTCATCTGTCTCTTCATGTCATCTGTGTCTGTCCATATCATCTGTGTCTGTCCATATCATCTGTGTCTGTCCATATCTGTGTCCCCACATCATCTGTGTCTTCATGTCATCTGTGTCCCCACATCATCTGTGTCTTCATGTCATCTGTGTCTTCATGTCATCTGTCTCTTCATGTCATCTGTGTCTGTCCATACCATCTGTGTCTGTCCATATCATCTGTGTCTGTCCATATCATCTGTGTCTGTCCATATGTGTCCCCACATCATCTGTGTCTTCATGTCATCTGTGTCCCCACATCATCTGTGTCTTCATGTCATCTGTGTCTTCATGTCATCTGTCTCTTCATGTCATCTGTGTCTGTCCATATCATCTGTGTCTGTCCATATCATCTGTGTCTGTCCATATCATCTGTGTCTGTCCATATCATCTGTGTCTGTCCATATCATCTGTGTCTGTCCATATCATCTGTGTCTGTCCATATCTGTGTCCCCACATCATCTGTGTCTTCATGTCATCTGTGTCCCCACATCATCTGTGTCTTCATGTCATCTGTGTCTTCATGTCATCTGTCTCTTCATGTCATCTGTGTCTGTCCATATCATCTGTGTCTGTCCATATCATCTGTGTCTGTCCATATCTGTGTCCCCACATCATCTGTGTCTTCATGTCATCTGTGTCCCCACATCATCTGTGTCTTCATGTCAACTGTGTCTTCATGTCATCTGTCTCTTCATGTCATCTGTGTCTGTCCATATCATCTGTGTCTGTCCATATCATCTGTGTCTGTCCATATCTGTGTCCCCACATCATCTGTGTCTTCATGTCATCTGTGTCCCCACATCATCTGTGTCCCCACATCACCTGTGTCTTCATGTCATATGTGTCCCCACATCACCTGTGTCTTCATGTCATATGTGTCCCCACATCACCTGTGTCTTCATGTCATATGTGTCCCCACATCACCTGTGTCTTCATGTCATATGTGTCCCCACATCACCTGTGTCTTCATGTCATATGTGTCCCCACATCACCTGTGTCTTCATGTCATATGTGTCCCCACATCATCTGTGTCTTCACGTCATATGTGTCCCCACATCATCTGTGTCTTCATGTCATCAGTGTCTGTCCACATCATCTGTGTCTTCAAGTCATATGTGTCCCCACATCACATGTGTCTTCATGTCATATGTGTCCCCACATCATCTGTGTCTTCACGTCATATGTGTCCCCACATCACCTGTGTCTTCATGTCATCAGTGTCTGTCCATATCATCTGTGTCTTCATATCATCTGTCTTCATGTCATCAGTGTCTGTCCATATCATCTGTCTCTGTCCATTTCATCTGTCTCTGTCAACGTCATCTGTGTCCCCACATCATCTGTGTCTATCCATATCATCTGTGTCTATCCATATCATCTGTGTCTATCCATATCATCTGTGTCTATCCATATCATCTGTGTCTATCCATATCATCTGTGTCTATCCATATCATCTGTGTCTATCCATATCATCTGTGTCTATCCATATCATCTGTGTCCCCACATCATCTGTGTCTTCATGTCATCTTTGTCTGTCCATATCATCTGTGTCCCCACATCATCTGTGTCTTCATGTCATCTTTGTCTGTCCATATCATCTGTGTCCCCACATCATTTGTGTCTTCATGTCATCTTTGTCTGTCCATATCATCTGTGTCCCCACATCATCTGTGTCTTCATGTCATCTTTGTCTGTCCATATCATCTGTGTCCCCACATCATCTGTGTCTTCATGTCATCTTTGTCTGTCCATATCTTCTGTGTCTTCCCATGTAACCTGTGTCTACATGTCATCAGTGTCTGTCCATATAATCCGTGGCTTCATGTCATCTGTGTCTTCAAGTCATCTGTGTCTTCATGTCATCTGTGTCTGTCCATATCATCTGTGTCTTCATGTCTGTGTCTGTCCATATCATCTGTCCCTGTCCATATAATCTGTCTCTGTCCTCATCATCTGTGTCTGTCCATATCATCTATGTCCCCGCATCATCTGTGTCTTCATGTCATCTGTGTCTGTCCATATCAACTGTGTCCCCACATCATGTGTGTCTTCATGTCATCTGTGTCTGTCCATATCATCCCCAAATCATCTGTGTCTTCATGTCATCTGTGTCTGTCCATATCATCCCCACATCATCTGTGTCTTCATGTCATCTGTGTCTTCATGTCATCTGTGTTTTCATGTCATATGTGTCCCCACATCATCTGTGTCTTCATGTCATCTGTGTCTGTCCATATCATCTGTGTCCCCACATCATCTGTGTCTTCATGTCATCTGTGTCTGTCCATATCATCTGTGTCCCCACATCATCTGTGTCTTCATGTCATCTGTGTCTGTCCATATCATCTGTGTCCCCACATCATCTGTGTCTTCATGTCATCTGTGTCTGTCCATATCATCTGTGTCCCCACATCATCTGTGTCTTCATGTCATCTGTGTCTGTCCATATCATCTGTGTCTTCATGTCATCTGTGTCTTCATGTCATCTGTATCCCCACATCATCTGTGTCTTCATGTCATCTGTGTCTCCACATCATCTGTGCCTTCATGTCATCTGTGTCTGTCCATATCATATGTGTCCCCACATCATCTGTGTCTTCATGTCATCTGTGTCCCCACATCATCTGTGTCCCCACATCACCTGTGTCTTCATGTCATATGTGTCCCCACATCACCTGTGTCTTCATGTCATATGTGTCCCCACATCACCTGTGTCTTCATGTCATATGTGTCCCCACATCACCTGTGTCTTCATGTCATATGTGTCCCCACATCACCTGTGTCTTCATGTCATATGTGTCCCCACATCACCTGTGTCTTCATGTCATATGTGTCCCCACATCATCTGTGTCTTCACGTCATATGTGTCCCCACATCATCTGTGTCTTCATGTCATCAGTGTCTGTCCACATCATCTGTGTCTTCAAGTCATATGTGTCCCCACATCACATGTGTCTTCATGTCATATGTGTCCCCACATCATCTGTGTCTTCACGTCATATGTGTCCCCACATCACCTGTGTCTTCATGTCATCAGTGTCTGTCCATATCATCTGTGTCTTCATATCATCTGTCTTCATGTCATCAGTGTCTGTCCATATCATCTGTCTCTGTCCATTTCATCTGTCTCTGTCAACGTCATCTGTGTCCCCACATCATCTGTGTCTATCCATATCATCTGTGTCTATCCATATCATCTGTGTCTATCCATATCATCTGTGTCTATCCATATCATCTGTGTCTATCCATATCATCTGTGTCTATCCATATCATCTGTGTCTATCCATATCATCTGTGTCTATCCATATCATCTGTGTCCCCACATCATCTGTGTCTTCATGTCATCTTTGTCTGTCCATATCATCTGTGTCCCCACATCATCTGTGTCTTCATGTCATCTTTGTCTGTCCATATCATCTGTGTCCCCACATCATTTGTGTCTTCATGTCATCTTTGTCTGTCCATATCATCTGTGTCCCCACATCATCTGTGTCTTCATGTCATCTTTGTCTGTCCATATCATCTGTGTCCCCACATCATCTGTGTCTTCATGTCATCTTTGTCTGTCCATATCTTCTGTGTCTTCCCATGTAACCTGTGTCTACATGTCATCAGTGTCTGTCCATATAATCCGTGGCTTCATGTCATCTGTGTCTTCATGTCATCTGTGTCTTCATGTCATCTGTGTCTGTCCATATCATCTGTGTCTTCATGTCTGTGTCTGTCCATATCATCTGTCCCTGTCCATATAATCTGTCTCTGTCCTCATCATCTGTGTCTGTCCATATCATCTATGTCCCCGCATCATCTGTGTCTTCATGTCATCTGTGTCTGTCCATATCATCTGTGTCCCCACATCATGTGTGTCTTCATGTCATCTGTGTCTGTCCATATCATCCCCAAATCATCTGTGTCTTCATGTCATCTGTGTCTGTCCATATCATCCCCACATCATCTGTGTCTTCATGTCATCTGTGTCTTCATGTCATCTGTGTTTTCATGTCATATGTGTCCCCACATCATCTGTGTCTTCATGTCATCTGTGTCTGTCCATATCATCTGTGTCCCCACATCATCTGTGTCTTCATGTCATCTGTGTCTGTCCATATCATCTGTGTCCCCACATCATCTGTGTCTTCATGTCATCTGTGTCTGTCCATATCATCTGTGTCCCCACATCATCTGTGTCTTCATGTCATCTGTGTCTGTCCATATCATCTGTGTTCCCACATCATCTGTGTCTTCATGTCATCTGTGTCTGTCCATATCATCTGTGTCTTCATGTCATCTGTGTCTTCATGTCATCTGTATCCCCACATCATCTGTGTCTTCATGTCATCTGTGTCTCCACATCATCTGTGCCTTCATGTCATCTGTGTCTGTCCATATCATATGTGTCCCCACATCATCTGTGTCTTCATGTCATCTGTGTCTGTCCATATCATCTGTGTTCCCACATCATCTGTGTCTTCATGTCATCTGTCTGTCCATATCATCTGTGTCCCCACATCATCTGTGTCTGTCCATATCATCTGTGTCCCCACATCATCTGTGTCTTCATGTCATCTGTGTCCCCACATCATCTGTGTCTTCATGTCATCTGTGTCTGTCCATATCATCTGTGTCCCCACATCATCTGTGTCTTCATGTCATCTGTGTCTGTCCATATCTGTGTCCCCACATCATCTGTGTCTTCATGTCATCTGTGTCTGTTCATATCATCTGTGTCCCCACATCATCTGTGTCTGTCCATATCATCTGTGTCCCCACATCATCTGTGTCTTCATGTCATCTGTGTCCCCACATCATCTGTGTCCCCACATCATCTGTGTCTTCATGTCATCTGTGTCTGTCCATATCATCTGTGTCCCCACATCATCTGTGTCTTCTTGTCATCTGTGTCTGTCCATATCACATGTCTCTGTCCATTTCATCTGTCTCTGTCAATGTGTCTTCATGTCATCTGTGTCCCCACATCATCTTTGTCTTCATGTCATCTGTGTCTATCCATATCATCTGTGTCCCCACATCATCCGTGTCTTCAAGTCATCTGTGTCTGTCCATGTCATTTGTCTCCCCACATCATCTGTGTCTTCATGAAATGTGTGTCCTCATGTCAACAATGTCCTCATATCATCTGTATCCTGATATCATCTGATCACTGACACGACTAGTGTCTCTACTTGTTGCCTTTACCTGATCACTGACATGACTGGTATCTCTACATTGTTACCTTTACTTGATCACTGACATGACTGGTGTCTCTACATTGTTGCCTTTACTTGATCACTGACATAACTGGTATCTCTACATTGTTGCCTTTACTTGATCACTGACATGACTGGTATCTCTACATTGTTGCCTTCACTTGATCACTGACATGACTGGTGTCTCTACATTGTTGCCTTTACTTGATCACTGACATGACTGGTATCTCTACATTGTTGCCTTTACTTGATCACTGACATGACTGGTATCTCTACATTGTTACCTTTACTTGATCACTGACATGACTGGTATCTCTACATTGTTGCCTTCACTTGATCACTGACATGACTGGTATCTCTACATTGTTGCCTTTACTTGATCACTGACATGACTGGTATCTCTACATTGTTGCCTTTACTTGATCACTGACATGACTGGTATCTCTACATTGTTGCCTTTACTTGATCACTGACACGACTGGTATCTCTACATTGTTGCATTTACTTGATCACTGACATGACTGGTATCTCTACATTGTTGCCTTTACTTGATCACTGACATGACTAGTGTCTCTACATTGTTGCCTTCACTTGATCACTGACACGACTGGTATCTCTACATTGTTGCATTTACTTGATCACTGACATGACTGGTATCTCTACATTGTTGCCTTTACTTGATCACTGACATGACTGGTATCTCTACATTGTTGCCTTTACTTGATCACTGACACGACTGGTATCTCTACATTGTTGCCTTTACTTGATCACTGACATGACTGGTATCTCTACATTGTTGCCTTTACTTGATCACTGACACGACTGGTATCTCTACATTGTTGCATTTACTTGATCACTGACATGACTGGTATCTCTACATTGTTGCCTTTACTTGATCACTGACATGAGTAGTGTCTCTACATTGTTGCCTTCACTTGATCACTGACATGACTGCTATCTCTACATTGTTGCCTTCACTTGATCACTGACATGACTGGTATCTCTACATTGTTGCCTTCACTTGATCACTGACATGACTGGTGTCTCTACATTGTTGCCTTTACTTGATCACTGACATGACTGGTATCTCTACATTGTTGCCTTCACTTGATCACTGACATGACTGGTATCTCTACATTGTTGCCTTTACTTGATCACTGACATGACTGGTATCTCTACATTGTTGCCTTTACTTGATCACTGACATGACTGGTATCTCTACATTGTTGCCTTCACTTGATCACTGACATGACTGGTATCTCTACATTGTTGCCTTTACTTGATCACTGACATGACTGGTGTCTCTACATTGTTGCCTTTACTTGATCACTGACATGACTGGTATCTCTACATTGTTACCTTTACTTGATCACTGACATGACTGGTATCTCTACATTGTTACCTTTACTTGATCACTGACATGACTGGTATCTCTACATTGTTGCCTTTACTTGATCACTGACATGACTGGTGTCTCTACATTGTTAACATTACGTGATCACTGACATGACTGGTATCTCTACATTGTTGCCTTCACTTGATCACTGACATGACTAGTGTCTCTACATTGTTACCTTTACTTGATCACTGACATGACTGGTATCTCTACATTGTTGCCTTTACTTGATCACTGACATGACTGGTATCTCTACATTGTTGCCTTTACTTGATCACTGACATGACTGGTATCTCTACATTGTTGCCTTTACTTGATCACTGACATGACTAGTGTCTCTACATTGTTGCCTTTACTTGATCACTGACATGACTAGTGTCTCTCTACATTGTTGCCTTTACTTGATCACTGACATGACTGGTATCTCTACATTGTTACCTTTACTTGATCACTGACATGACTGGTATCTCTACATTGTTGCCTTTACTTGATCACTGACATGACTGGTATCTCTACATTGTTGCCTTTACTTGATCACTGACATGACTAGTATCTCTACATTGTTGCCTTTACTTGATCACTGACATGACTGGTATCTCTACATTGTTGCCTTTACTTGATCACTGACATGACTGGTATCTCTACATTGTTGCCTTTACTTGATCACTGACATGACTGTTGTCTCTACATTGTTGCCTTTACTTGATCACTGACATGACTGTTATCTCTACATTGTTGCCTTTACTTGATCACTGACATGACTGTTGTCTCTACATTGTTGCCTTTACTTGATCACTGACATGACTGGTATCTCTACATTGTTGCCTTTACTTGATCACTGACATGACTGGTATCTCTACATTGTTGCCTTTACTTGATCACTGACATGACTAGTGTCTCTACATTGTTACCTTTACTTGATCACTGACATGACTGGTATCTCTACATTGTTGCCTTTACTTGATCACTGACATGACTGTTATCTCTACATTGTTGCCTGTACTTGATCACTGACATGACTGGTGTCTCTTCATTGTTAACTTTACGTGATCACTGACATGGCTGGTATCTCTACATTGTTGCCTTCACTTGATCACTGACATGACTAGTGTCTCTACATTGTTACCTTTACTTGATCACTGACATGACTGGTATCTCTACATTGTTGCCTTTACTTGATCACTGACATGACTGGTATCTCTACATTGTTGCCTTTACTTGATTACTGACATGACTGGTATCTCTACATTGTTGCATTTACTTGATCACTGACATGACTGGTATCTCTGCATTGTTGCCTTTACTTGATCACTGACATGACTGGTATCTCTACATTGTTGCCTTTACTTGATCACTGACATGACTAGTGTCTCTACATTGTTGCCTTTACTTGATCACTGACATGACTAGTGTCTCTCTACATTGTTGCCTTTACTTGATCACTGACATGACTGGTATCTCTACATTGTTGCATTTACTTGATCACTGACATGACTGGTATCTCTACATTGTTACCTTTACTTGATCACTGACATGACTGGTATCTCTACATTGTTGCCTTCACTTGATCACTGACATGACTAGTGTCTCTACATTGTTGCCTTCACTTGATCACTGACATGACTGGTATCTCTACATTGTTACCTTTACTTGATCACTGACATGACTGGTGTCTCTACATTGTTGCCTTTACTTGATCATTGACATGAGTAGTGTCTCTACATTGTTGCCTTTACTTGATCACTGACATGACTGGTATCTCTACATTGTTGCCTTTACTTGATCATTGACATGAGTAGTGTCTCTACATTGTTACCTTTACTTGATCACTGACATGACTGGTGTCTCTACATTGTTGCCTTTACTTGATCACTGACATGACTGGTGTCTCTACATTGTTGCTTTTACTTGATCACTGGCATGGCTAGTATCTCTACATTGTTGCTTTTACTTGATCACTGACATGACTAGTATCTCTACATTGTTGCCTTTACTTGATCACTGACATGACTGGTGTCTCTACATTGTTGCCTTTACTTGATCACTGACATGACTGGTGTCTCTAAATTGTTGCCTTTTCTTGATCACTGACACGATTGGTGTCTCTACATTGTTGCCTTTACGTGATCACTGACATGACTGGTGTCTCTACATTGTTGCCTTTACTTGATCACCTTCCTCCGAAGTTGGAGAGTGTCTGCCTGTACGGCGAGGAACCACCAGTCTGCACACCAATAAGCCAGACATGGGACAACGGATACTCACGCAAAATTCAGGTCCTGTATGACATCACACTGATGTTGGACACCAGGATGCCTTCATCCGACATACAGGACTTTGTGTTGGAGCTCAAGCCAACGAACACAAGCAAGCAAGCAAGCAACTTGATCACTGACATGACTGGTGTCTCTACATTGTTGCCTTTACTTGATCACTGACATGACTGGTGTCTTTCTACATTGTTGCCTTTACTTGATCATTGACATGAGTAGTGTCTCTACATTGTTGCCTTTACTTGATCACTGACATGAGTAGTGTCTCTACATTGTTGCCTTTACTTGATCATTGACATGAGTAGTGTCTCTACATTGTTGCCTTTACTTGATCACTGACATGAGTAGTGTCTCTACATTGTTGCCTTTACTTGATCATTGACATGAGTAGTGTCTCTACATTGTTGCCTTTACTTGATCACTGACATGAGTAGTGTCTCTACATTGTTGCCTTTACTTGATCACTGACATGAATGGTATCTCTACATTGTTGCCTTTACTTGATCACTGACATGACTAGTGTCTCTACATTGTTGCCTTTACTTGATCACTGACATGAGTAGTGTCTCTACATTGTTCCCTTTACTTGATCACTGACATGACTGGTGTCTCTACATTGTTAACTTTACGTGATCACTGACATGACTGGTGTCTCTACATTGATGCCTTTACTTGATCACTGACATGACTGGTATCTCTACATTGTTACCTTTACTTGATCACTGACATGACTGGTGTCTCTACATTGTTACCTTTACTTGATCACTGACATGACTGGTGTCTCTACATTGTTACCTTTACTTGATCACTGACATGACTGGTGTCTCTACATTGTTACCTTTACTTGATCACTGACATGACTGGTGTCTCTACATTGTTACCTTTACTTGATCACTGACATGACTAGTGTCTCTACATTGTTACCTTTACTTGATCACTGACATGACTGGTATCTCTACATTGTTACCTTTACTTGATCACTGACATGACTGGTATCTCTACATTGTTACCTTTACTTGATCACTGACATGACTAGTGTCTCTACATTGTTACCTTTACTTGATCACTGACATGACTAGTGTCTCTACATTGTTACCTTTACTTGATCACTGACATGACTAGTGTCTCTACATTGTTACCTTTACTTGATCACTGACATGACTAGTATCTCTACATTGTTGCCTTTAATTGATCACTGACATGACTAGTGTCTCTACATTGTTGCCTTTACTTGATCACTGACATGACTAGTGTCTCTACATTGTTGCCTTTACTTGATCACTGATATGACTGGTGTCTCTACTTGTTGCCTTTACTTGATCACTGACATGACTGGTATCTCTACATTGTTGCCTTTACTTGATCACTGACATGACTGGTGTCTTTCTACATTGTTGCCTTTACTTGATCACTGACATGACTAGTGTCTCTACATTGTTGCCTTTACTTGATCACTGACACGACTGGTGTCTCTACATTGTTGCCTTTACTTGATCACTGACATGAGTAGTGTCTCTACATTGTTGCCTTTACTTGATCACTGACACGACTGGTGTCTCTACATTGTTGCCTTTACTTGATCACTGACACGACTGGTGTCTCTACATTGTTGCCTTTACTTGATCACTGACATGACTGGTGGCTCTTCATTGTTGCCTTTACTTGATCACTGACATGACTGGTGTCTCTACATTGTTGCCTTTACTTGATCACTGACATGACTAGTGACTCTACATTGTTGCCTTTTCTTGATCACTGACACAATTGGTGTCTCTACATTGTTACCTTTACTTGATCACTGACATGACTGGTGTCTCTACATTGTTACCTTTACTTGATCACTGACATGACTGGTGGCTCTACATTGTTGCCTTTACTTGATCACTGACATGACTGGTGGCTGTCTACATTGTTGCTTGTATTTATATTGTCTGTTGGTCTGTATGATTGTGTCCTGATCTATATGATTGTCTGAATTTTGTCTGAATTGTCTGATGTATTATTTATGATTGTTTGTATAATTGTGTGATTGTTCCGTGTTCTATATGATTGTGTGAATCCATAGTTATATTTATGATTGTAACTATTATGTTTAATTTCTGGAGTGGTTGAGACAGTCTGAGACAGTCTGTTAACATACCTGACTGTGTGACTATGTGTTGACATACCTGACTGTGTGACTATGTGTTGACATACCTGACTGTGTGACTATGTGTTGACATACCTGACTGTGACTATATGTTGACAAACCTGACTGTGTGACTATGTGTTAACATACCTGACTGTGTGACTATATGTTGACATACCTGACTGTGTGACTATATGTTGACATACCTGACTGTGTGACTATGTGTTGACATACATGACTGTGTGACTATATGTTGACATACCTGACTGTGTGACTATATGTTGACATACCTGACTGTGTGACTATATGTTGACATACCTGACTGTGTGACTATATGTTGACATACCTGACTGTGTGGCTATATGTTGACATACCTGACTGTGTGACTATGTGTTGACATACCTGACTGTGTGACTATGTGTTGACATACCTGACTGTGTGACTATGTGTTCACATACCTGACTGTGTGACTATGTGTTCACATACCTGACTGTGTGACTATGTGTTGACATACCTGACTGTGTGACTATGTGTTGACATACCTGACTTTGACTATGTGTTGACATACCTGACTGTGTGACTATGTGTTGACATACCTGACTGTGTGACTATGTGTTGACATACCTGACTGTGACTATGTGTTGACACACCTGACTGTGTGACTATGTGTTGACATACCTGACTGTGTGACTATGTGTTGACATTTCTGTATTGGCATATATTTATTTATTCACACAATTGATGTTTGCCTCTGTTGCCGTGTATGTTTGCCTATTGAGACACTGATGATTGCATGTACAGATCACAACAACACGGCCAGCAGTCCCCCAGAGAACACCCCAGTCATGTCTGACGAGGAGCTGGCCAGCACTGTGGACGGCATTCTCAACACTTTTGATCACGATAAAAATGGTTACGTTGCCTACTTTGAATTTAAGAAAGTGTCGCAGGTCTCAGGAACTGCTTCCAAGGATGGTGCATGAGTTGTGGGTGCATCTGCCAGATAATATGTATATTTATATAAGAAAATATGTGTGCGCATGATTGCATTTGCCAGAGAATGTGTGTGCACACAATTGCATGTGTATATGAGTGTGTGTGAATGTATGTGTGTCGTAATGTGTACTGTAGTACTACAGTTCATAAGATATAAGTGATATTTAGATGTCACCAGAGAAATTGTGATTGTTTCACATGTGTAAGTTTACAGTAATAGCACAGGATACATCTTTATTGTTGTGATTGTTTCACATGTGTATGTTTACAGTAGTAGCACAGGATACATCTTTATTGTTGTGATTGTTTCACATGTGTAAGTTTACAGTAGTAGCACAGGATACATCTTTATTGTTGTGATTGTTTCACATGTGTATGTTTACAGTAGTAGCACAGGATACATCTTTATTGTTGTGATTGTTTCACATGTGTATGTTTACAGTAATAGCACAGGACACATCTTTATTGTTGTGATTGTTTCACATGTGTAAGTTTACAGTAGTAGCACAGGATACATCTTTATTGTTGTGATTGTTTCACATGTGTATGTTTACAGTAATAGCACAGGATACATCTTTATTGTTGTGATTGTTTCACATGTGTATGTTTACAGTAGTAGCACAGGATACATCTTTATTGTTGTGATTGTTTCACATGTGTAAGTTTACAGTAGTAGCACAGGATACATCTTTATTGTTGTGATTGTTTCACATGTGTAAGTTTACAGTAGTAGCACAGGATACATCTTTATTGTTGTGATTGTTTCACATGTGTATGTTTACAGTAGTAGCACAGAATACATCTTAATTGTTGTGATTGTTTCACATGTGTAAGTTTACAGTAATAGCACAGGATACATCTTTATTGTTGTGATTGTTTCACATGTGTATGTTTACAGTAGTAGCACAGGATACATCTTTATTGTTGTGATTGTTTCACATGTGTAAGTTTACAGTAGTAGCACAGGATACATCTTTATTGTTGTGATTGTTTCACATGTGTAAGTTTACAGTAGTAGCACAGGATACATCTTTATTGTTGTGATTGTTTCACATGTGTATGTTTACAGTAATAGCACAGGATACATCTTTATTGTTGTGATTGTTTCACATGTGTATGTTTACAGTAGTAGCACAGGATACATCTTATTGTTGTGATTGTTTCACATGTGTAAGTTTACAGTAGTAGCACAGGATACATCTTTATTGTTGTGATTGTTTCACATGTGTATGTTTACAGTAATAGCACAGGATACATCTTTATTGTTGTGATTGTTTCACATGTGTATGTTTACAGTAGTAGCACAGGATACATCTTTATTGTTGTGATTGTTTCACATGTGTAAGTTTACAGTAGTAGCACAGGATACATCTTTATTGTTGTGATTGTTTCACATGTGTATGTTTACAGTAATAGCACAGGATACATCTTTATTGTTGTGATTGTTTCACATGTGTATGTTTACAGTAGTAGAACAGGATACATCTTTATTGTTGTGATTGTTTCACATGTGTAAGTTTACAGTAGTAGCACAGGATACATCTTTATTGTTGTGATTGTTTCACATGTGTATGTTTACAGTAATAGCACAGGATACATCTTTATTGTTGTGATTGTTTCACATGTGTATGTTTACAGTAATATCACAGGATACATCTTTATTGTTGTGATTGTTTCACATGTGTAAGTTTACAGTAATAGCACAGGATACATCTTTATTGTTGTGATTGTTTCACATGTGTATGTTTACAGTAATAGCACAGGATACATCTTTATTGTTGTGATTGTTTCACATGTGTATGTTTACAGTAGTAGCACAGGATACATCTTTATTGTTGTGATTGTTTCACATGTGTATGTTTACAGTAGTAGCACAGGATACATCTTTATTGTTGTGATTGTTTCACATGTGTATGTTTACAGTAATAGCACAGGATACATCTTTATTGTTGTGATTGTTTCACATGTGTATGTTTACTTTAGTAGCACAGGATACATCTGTATTGTTGTGATTGTTTCACATGTGTAAGTTTACAGTAATAGCACAGGATACATCTTTATTGTTGTGATTGTTTCACATGTGTAAGTTTACAGTAATAGCACAGGATACATCTTTATTGTTGTGATTGTTTCACATGTGTAAGTTTACAGTAGTAGCACAGGATACATCTTTATTGTTGTGATTGTTTCACATGTGTAAGTTTACAGTAGTAGCACAGGACACATCTTTATTGTTGTGATTGTTTCACATGTGTATGTTTACAGTAGTAGCACAGGATACATCTTTATTGTTGTGATTGTTTCACATGTGTAAGTTTACAGTAATAGCACAGGATACATCTTTATTGTTGTGATTGTTTCACATGTGTAAGTTTACAGTAGTAGCACAGGATACATCTTTATTGTTGTGATTGTTTCACATGTGTAAGTTTACAGTAGTAGCACAGGATACATCTTTATTGTTGTGATTGTTTCACATGTGTAAGTTTACAGTAGTAGCACAGGATACATCTTTATTGTTGTGATTGTTTCACATGTGTAAGTTTACAGTAATAGCACAGGATACATCTTTATTGTTGTAGCACACAGTGATAACATTCTTATAGCACACAGTGATAACATTCTTATAGCACACAGTGATAACATACTTATAGCACACAGTGATAACATTCTTATAGCATACAGTGATAACATTCCTAGATGTCAGTGCAACAGGTGTGCAAAATCCTACAACATTCCTTGCTATAAATAGCATGTGTATGAATTTTTTATGTTTATATTATATTATAAATATATAAATAATTACATATTTTAAATTATTATTGCAACATTCGTAGTTATTTATAGCATCATTTGTGTGAATTCCTGTAGCATTCCTAGTTATTTGTAGCATGTGTGTGAATTCCTACAACAATTCTAGGTATTTATATCACCATGTGTGTGAATTCCTGCAGCATTATTAGTTGTTTACAGCATCATGTGTGTGAATTCCTGCAACAATCCTAGTTATTTATATCACCATGTGTGTGAATTCCTGCAACAATCTTAGTTATTTATATCACCATGTGTGTGAATTCCTGCAACAATCCTGCAGCATTCCTAGTTATTTATAGCACCATGTGTGTGAACTCCTGTAGCATTCTTAGTTATTTATAGCACCATGTGTGTGAATTCCTGCAGCATTCCTAGTTATTTATAGCACCATGTGTCTGAATTCCTGCAACAATCCCAGTTATTTATAGAACCATGTGTGTGAATTCCTACAGCATTCCTCGTTATTCATAAGACCATGTGTGAATTCCTGCACAATCCTAGGTATTTATTTCACCATGTGTGTGAATTCCTGTTGCATAACTAGTTATTTATAGCACACTGAGTGTAAATTCCTACAACAATCCCTGTTATTTATAGCACCATGTGTGTGAATTCCTGGTACATATCTCATGTCTGGATACACATGAGAACTTGCAGTCTGGTTTTTGGGGGGTCTGACAGCTTAGGCTTGTTTTTGTTGTTGTTGTTGTTGTTGTTGTTGTTGTAAATGAAATAAGCCTGCAAACAAAACTGAAAGTCTACAAAGCAGTTGTATTATCCACACTGCTATATGCTTGTGAAACCTGGACTGTTTACCAGCGACACGCTAGGAAATTAAAACATTTCCACACAGTCTGCCTTAGAAGCTATTGAAGGTTAAATGGCAAGGCAAGATTCCAGACACTGAAGTTCTAGAAAGAGCATCCATGCCCAGTATCCACACTATTACTAATGAAGAATCAGATTCGCTGGGCTGGTCACTTAACTCGCATGCCAGATCACAGGCTCCCTAAACAAATTTTTTACGGCGAACTGCGTTGTGGTAAACGCTCCCTAGATGGCCAGAAGAAACGCCTAAAGACACTGAAAATCTCACTGAATGCTTTTGGAATTCATCATGACACCTGGGAGACTGCTGCCAAAGACCGAAATTTGTGGCGTACATCATTACGCAAGGGTGCATTAGTAGGGTGTTGTTGTTGCTGCTGCTGATTCTGCTGCTGCTGCTGCTGTTGGCAGCTGTTGCTGTTGTTGCTGCTGCTGTTGTTGCTTCTGTTATTGCTGCTGCTATTGTTGTTGTTGTTGCTGTTATTGCTGCTGCTATTGTTGTTGTGGTGGTGGTTGTTTTTTGCAGTTGTTGCTGCTGTTTTTGTTGTTGTTGTTGTTGTTGCTGTTATTGCTGTTGTTGTTGTTGAATGGTTGTTACATGTTGTGATGTCATAAAAGAGTGCATGTCAGCAACACAGCCAGACAACATAACTGAATGTTGTCTGCAGTCATATGACTACTCTAACTTGTGAATGTTGTCCGCAGTTAAGTGACATCAGAAGTCACAGAGATGTACACAAGATTACCATTCACATAACTTACACCAGAAGTCATACAGATGTACACAAGATTCACATAACTTACATCTGAAGTCACACAGAAGTACACAAGATTCACATAACTTACCAGAAGTCATACAGATGTACACAAAAGTAGTATTCACATAATCTACATCAGAAGTCATAAATATGTACACAAGATTCACATAACTTAAATCATAAGTCATACAGATGTACACAAAAGTAACATTCACATAACTTAAACCAGAAGTCATGCAGTTGTTCACAATTTTCACATTCACCTAACTTACATCAGAAGTTATACAGATGTACACAAAATTCACATAACTTACATCATAAATCACACAGATGAACACAATATTCACATAACTTACATCAGAAGTCACACAGTTGTACACAAGATTCCCATAACTTACATCATAAATCACACAGATGCACACAAGATTCATGTAACTTACATCATAAATCACACAGATGCACACAAGATTCACATAACTTATATCAGAAGTCACACAGATGTACGCAAGATTCCCATAACTTACATCAGAAGTCATACACATGTACACAAGATTCCCATAACTTACATCATAAATCACACAGTTGCACACAAGATTCATATACCTTACATCATAAATCACACAGATGCACACAAGATTCCCATAACTTACATCAGAAGCATACAGATGTACGCAAGATTCCTTACATCAGAAGTCATACACATGTTCACAAGATTCACATAACTTACATCAGAAGTCATACAGATGTACACAATATTCACATAACTTACATCAGAAATCATATATGAGACCAACAATAGCATGTGTACATGAAAGGTTGAATGTAAGAGATGAGGCAGATGTGGTATGTGAGAATCCAGAATACATGTGTACATGAAAGGTTGAATGTAAGAGATGAGGCAGATGTGGTATGTGAGAACCCAGAATACATGTGTACATGAATGGTTGAATGTAAGAGATGAGGCAGATGTGGTATGTGAGAACCCAGAATACATGTGTACATGAAAGGTTGACTGTAAGAGATGAGGCAGATATGGTATGTGAGAACCCAGAATACATGTGTACATGAAAGGTTGAATGTAAGAGATGGGGCAGATGTGGTATGTGAGAACCCAGAATACATGTGTACATGAAAGGTTGAATGTAAGAGATGAGGCAGATGTGGTATGTGAGAACCCAGAATACATGTGTACATGAATGGTTGAATGTAAGAGATGAGGCAGATGTGGTATGTGAGAACCCAGAATACATGTGTACATGAAAGGTTGACTGTAAGAGATGAGGCAGATGTGGTATGTGAGAACCCAGAATACATGTGTACATGAAAGGTTGACCGTAAGAGATGAGGCAGATGTGGTATGTGAGAACCCAGAATACATGTGTACATGAAAGGTTGAATGTAAGAGATGGGGCAGATGTGGTATGTGAGAACCCAGAATACATGTGTACATGAAAGGTTGAATGTAAGAGATGAGGCAGATGTGGTATGTGAGAACCCAGAATACATGTGTACATGAATGGTTGAATGTAAGAGATGTGGTATGTGAGAACCCAGAATACATGTGTACATGAATGGTTGAATGTAAGAGATGAGGCAGATGTTGTATGTGAGAACCAACAATAGACTATGTACGAGGCGGTTGCAAATGAAAACCTTAAATGTTTTGTGTGTGTGAATATATTCTGAAAATATAAAGAACTGTGATTTTTCGATGTAGTCACCACTGCATTCAACATAAGTTCTTCAGCGCAGATAAAGCGCTTGGATTCCTGTAGAAAACAAATTTTCTGGGGTTACTACTCGGTGTGCCCGACAAGGTCATGAACAGTCTATCACAGAAGTCACGCCGTTGTGAAACTTCCTACTCCACTCATACACTTGCTGGACTGACAGCATGCATCACCATACTGGACCATCATTCGCCAATAATTTCTATAGGTTTTACCCCTTCACTTATCAAAAAACGGATAGCAAAATGCTGCTCCTCTTTGGTGCATATAAAAATGGGGTGGCCATCTTTAAACTGTCCTTATGACGTCACCATGTTCACCAGCACCGTGATGTATTGACCGGTTACAAGACAGTGGAATGGTTATTGTAATTTCCGTCACTTTTTTAAGGTTTTCAATTGAAGCCTCTTATATGAACGGTTGAAGAGGGAAGGCAGACACAATCTGTGAGCAACAATGTTCTGGAGTCCACAGTCTGCACATCGTGACTGTGGGCAGACACAATCCACCCAGCACTGCCAGGTCCATGGCAACCACCGATACAATGATGGCATGGCCGTGCAACTGAAGAAATCATGGAGGAACCCCCGACGGCCTACAGACTTGATCATGTACGTGGATGTGGATGTCTTTGATTGGATGAAAAACATGGAGGAACCCCCGACTGGCTACATACTTGATCATGGATGTGGATGTGGATGTCTTTGATTGGATGAAAAACATGGAGGAACCCCCGACTGGCTACAGACTTGATCATGGATGTGGATGTGGATGTCTTTGATTGGATGAAAAAGAATAATATTGTTGGCAGCATATGTTTGATAATGTTTGTTGTGTAGGTTAGAACGTGGCATTGTCTTTGCTTTGATGTGTTTTATTTTGATAATGTTTTGATGTTATTTTAAACTTTTGCTTATTTTTTTTTTTTAATACTTAGAATTTGTAATTCCTGTGTTTGTTTTGAATGTTGTTATCTTAGGGTTGGAGTTGTTGAGCTGGTGTGGTTGTGATTCATGAGAATTATCAGTTGTCATAGAGGAAACGGACCATGGTAAACATAGAGGAGACTATGGTAAACATTGTGGAGACTGGTAAACATAGAGGAGACTATGGTAAACATAGAGGAGACTATGGTAAACATAGAGGAGACTATGGTAAACATTATGGAGACTGGTTAACATAGAGGAGACTATGGTAAACATTGAGGAGACAGACTGTGGTAAACACAGAGGAGACAGACTGTGGTAAACACAGAGGAGACAGACTGTGGTAAACATAGAGGAGAGTATGGTAAACATAGAGGAGACAGACTGTGGTAAACATAGAGGAGACAGACTGTGGTAAACATAGAGGAGACAGACTGTGGTAAACATAGAGGAGAGTATGGTAAACATAGAGGAGACAGACTGTGGTAAACATAGAGGAGACAGACTGTGGTAAACATAGAGGAGAGTATGGTAAACATAGAGGAGAGTATGGTAAACATAGAGGAGACAGACTGTGGTAAACATAGAGGAGACAGACTGTGGTAAACATAGAGGAGAGTATGGTAAACATAGAGGAGAGTATGGTAAACATAGAGGAGACAGACTGTGGTAAACATAGAGGAGACAGACTGTGGTAAACATAGAGGAGAGTATGGTAAACATAGAGGAGACAGACTGTGGTAAACATAGAGGAGACAGACTCTGGTAAACATAGAGGAGACAGACTGTGGTAAACATAGAGGAGACAGACTGTGGTAAACACAGAGGAGACAGACTGTGGTAAACATAGAGGAGACAGACTGTGGTAAACATTGAGGAGACAGACTGTGGTAAACATAGAGGAGACAGACTATGGTAAACATAGAGGAGACAGACTGTGGTAAACATAGAGGAGACAGACTGTGGTAAACATAGAGGAGACAGACTGTGGTAAACATAGAGGAGACAGACTGTGGTAAACACTAGAGGAGACAGACTGTGGTAAACATAGAGGAGAGTATGGTAAACACAGAGGAGACAGACTGTGGTAAACATAGAGGAGACAGACTGTGGTAAACATAGAGGAGACAGGACTGTGGTAAACATAGAGGAGACAGACTGTGGTAAACCACAGAGGAGACAGACTGTGGTAAACATAGAGGAGACAGACTGTGGTAAACACAGAGGAGAGTATGGTAAACATAGAGGAGACAGACTGTGGTAAACATAGAGGAGACAGACTGTGGTAAACATAGAGGAGACAGACTGTGGTAAACATAGAGGAGACAGACTGTGGTAAACATAGAGGAGACAGACTGTGGTAAACACAGAGGAGAGTATGGTAAACATAGAGGAGACAGACTGTGGTAAACATAGAGGAGGACAGACTGTGGTAAACATAGAGGAGACAGACTGTGGTAAACATTGAGGAGACAGACTGTGGTAAACATAGAGGAGACAGGACTATGGTAAACCATAGAGGAGACAGACTGTGGTAAACACAGAGGAGAGTATGGTAAACACAGAGGAGACAGACTGTGGTAAACATAGAGGAGACAGACTGTGGTAACATAGAGGAGAGTATGGTAAACATAGAGGAGACAGACTATGGTAAACATAGAGGAGACAGACTGTGGTAAACATAGAGGAGACAGACTATGGTAAACATAGAGGAGACAGACTGTGGTAAACACAGAGGAGAGTATGGTAAACATAGAGGAGACAGACTGTGGTAAACATAGAGGAGACAGACTGTGGTAAACATAGAGGAGACAGACTGTGGTAAACATAGAGGAGACAGACTGTGGTAAACATAGAGGAGACAGACTATTGTAAACATAGAGGAGACAGACTCTGGTAAACATAGATGAGACAGTTTATGGTAAAAATAGAAGAGACTATGGTAAACATAGAGGAGACTATGGTAAACATAGAGGAGACTATGGTAAACATAGAGGAGACTATGGTAAACATTATGGAGACTGGTTAACATAGAGGAGACTATGGTAAACATTGAGGAGACAGACTGTGGTAAACACAGAGGAGACAGACTGTGGTAAACACAGAGGAGACAGACTGTGGTAAACATAGAGGAGACAGACTGTGGTAAACACAGAGGAGACAGACTGTGGTAAACATAGAGGAGACAGACTGTGGTAAACATAGAGGAGACAGACTGTGGTAAACATAGAGGAGACAGACTGTGGTAAACATAGAGGAGACAGACTGTGGTAAACACAGAGGAGACAGACTGTGGTAAACATAGAGGAGACAGACTGTGGTAAACATAGAGGAGACAGACTGTGGTAAACCATAGAGGAGACAGACTGTGGTAAACATAGAGGAGAGTATGGTAAACATAGATGGAGACAGACTGTGGTAACATAGAGGAGAGTATGGTAAACATAGAGGAGACAGACTGTGGTAAACATAGAGGAGACAGACTGTGGTAAACATAGAGGAGACAGACTGTGGTAAACATAGAGGAGAGTATGGTAAACATAGAGGAGACAGACTGTGGTAAACATAGAGGAGAGTATGGTAAACATAGAGGAGACAGACTGTGGTAAACATAGAGGAGACAGACTGTGGTAAACATAGAGGAGACAGACTGTGGTAAACATAGAGGAGACAGACTGTGGTAAACACAGAGGAGAGTATGGTAAACATAGAGGAGACAGACTGTGGTAAACATAGAGGAGACAGACTGTGGTAAACACAGAGGAGAGTATGGTAAACATAGAGGAGACAGACTGTGGTAAACATAGAGGAGACAGACTGTGGTAAACATAGAGGAGACAGACTGTGGTAAACATAGAGGAGACAGACTGTGGTAAACACAGAGGAGAGTATGGTAAACATAGAGGAGACTATGGTAAACATAGAGGAGACAGACTGTGGTAAACATAGAGGAGACTATGGTAAACATAGAGGAGACTATGGTAAACATTATGGAGACTGGTTAACATAGAGGAGACTATGGTAAACATTGAGGAGACAGACTGTGGTAAACACAGAGGAGACAGACTGTGGTAAACATTGAGGAGACAGACTGTGGTAAACACAGAGGAGACAGACTGTGGTAAACATTGAGGAGACAGACTGTGGTAAACACAGAGGAGACAGACTGTGGTAAACATTGAGGAGACAGACTGTGGTAAACACAGAGGAGACAGACTGTGGTAAACACAGAGGAGACAGACTGTGGTAAACATTGAGGAGACAGACTGTGGTAAACATTGAGGAGACAGACTGTGGTAAACACAGAGGAGACAGACTGTGGTAAACACAGAGGAGACAGACTGTGGTAAACACAGAGGAGAGTATGGTAAACATAGAGGAGACTATGGTAAACATTGAGGAGACAGACTGTGGTAAACACAGAGGAGACAGACTGTGGTAAACATTGAGGAGACAGACTGTGGTAAACACAGAGGAGACAGACTATGGTAAACATAGAGGAGACAGACTGTGGTAAACATTGAGGAGACAGACTGTGGTAAACACAGAGGAGACAGACTGTGGTAAACACAGAGGAGACAGACTGTGGTAAACATAGAGGAGACAGACTGTGGTAAACATAGAGGAGACAGACTATTGTAAACATAGAGGAGACAGACTGTGGTAAACATAGAGGAGACAGACTATTGTAAACATAGAGGAGACAGACTCTGGTAAACATAGATGAGACAGTTTATGGTAAAAATAGAAGAGACTATGGTAAACATAGAGGAGACTATGGTAAACATAGAGGAGACTATGGTAAACATAGAGGAGACTATGGTAAACATAGAGGAGACTATGGTAAACATAGAGGAGACTATGGTAAACATAGAAGAGACTATGGTAAACATTGAGGAGACAGACTGTGGTAAACACAGAGGAGACAGACTGTGGTAAACACAGAGGAGACAGACTGTGGTAAACATAGAGGAGAGTATGGTAAACATAGAGGAGACAGACTGTGGTAAACATAGAGGAGACAGACTGTGGTAAACATAGAGGAGACAGACTGTGGTAAACATAGAGGAGGACAGACTGTGTAAACATAGAGGAGACAGACTGTGGTAACATAGAGGAGACAGAACTGTGGTAAAACATAGAGGAGACAGACTGTGGTAAACACAGAGGAGAGTATGGTAAACATAGAGGAGAGTATGGTAAACATAGAGGAGACAGACTGTGGTTAAACATAGAGGAGACAGACTGTGGTAAACATAGAGGAGACAGGACTGTGGTAAACATAGAGGAGACAGACTGTGGTAAACATAGAGGAGACAGACTGTGGTAAACATAGAGGAGACAGACTGTGGTAAACATAGAGGAGACAGACTGTGGTAAACATAGAGGAGACAGACTGTGGTAAACACAGAGGAGAGTATGGTAAACATAGAGGAGAGTATGGTAAACATAGAGGAGACAGACTGTGGTAAACATAGAGGAGACAGACTGTGGTAAACATAGAGGAGACAGACTGTGGTAAACATAGAGGAGACAGACTGTGGTAAACATAGAGGAGACAGACTGTGGTAAACATAGAGGAGACAGACTGTGGTAAACATAGAGGAGACAGACTGTGGTAAACACAGAGGAGAGTATGGTAAACATAGAGGAGAGTATGGTAAACATAGAGGAGACAGACTGTGGTAAACATAGAGGAGACAGACTGTGGTAAACATAGAGGAGACAGACTGTGGTAAACATAGAGGAGGACAGACTGTGGTAAACACAGAGGAGAGTATGGTAAACATAGAGGAGACAGACGTGGTAAACATAGAGGAGACAGACTGTGGTAAACATAGAGGAGACAGACTGTGGTAAACATAGAGGAGACAGACTGTGGTAAACATAGAGGAGACAGACTGTGGTAAACATAGAGGAGACAGACTGTGGTAAACATAGAGGAGAGTATGGTAAACATAGAGGAGAGTATGGTAAACATAGAGGAGACAGACTGTGGTAAACATAGAGGAGACAGACTGTGGTAAACATAGAGGAGACAGACTGTGGTAAACATAGAGGAGACAGACTGTGGTAAACATAGAGGAGACAGACTGTGGTAAACATAGAGGAGACAGACTGTGGTAAACACAGAGGAGACAGACTGTGGTAAACACAGAGGAGAGTATGGTAAACATAGAGGAGACAGACTGTGGTAAACATAGAGGAGACAGACTGTGGTAAACATTGAGGAGACAGACTGTGGTAAACATAGAGGAGACAGACTATGGTAAACATAGAGGAGACAGACTGTGGTAAACATAGAGGAGATAGACTGTGGTAAACATAGAGGAGACAGACTGTGGTAAACATAGAGGAGACAGACTGTGGTAAACACAGAGGAGAGTATGGTAAACATAGAGGAGACAGACTGTGGTAAACATAGAGGAGACAGACTGTGGTAAACATTGAGGAGACAGACTGTGGTAAACATAGAGGAGACAGACTGTGGTAAACATAGAGGAGACAGACTATGGTAAACATAGAGGAGACAGACTGTGGTAAACACAGAGGAGAGTATGGTAAACATAGACATGACAGACTATTGTAAACATAGAGGAGACAGACTATGGTAAACATAGAGGAGACAGACTGTGGTAAACATAGAGGAGACAGACTCTGGTAAACATAGAGGAGACAGACTGTGGTAAACATAGAGGAGACAGACTATGGTAAACATAGAGGAGACAGACTATGGTAAACATAGAGGAGACAGACTGTGGTAAACATAGAGGAGACAGACTGTGGTAAACACAGAGGAGACAGACTGTGGTAAACATAGAGGAGACAGACTATTGTAAACACAGAGGAGACAGACTGTGGTAAACACAGAGGAGACAGACTGTGGTAAACATAGAGGAGACAGACTATTGTAAACATAGAGGAGACAGACTGTGGTAAACATAGAGGAGACAGACTGTGGTAAACATAGAGGAGACAGACTGTGGTAAACACAGAGGAGAGTATGGTAAACATAGAGGAGAGTATGGTAAACATAGACATGACAGACTATTGTAAACACAGAGGAGACAGACTGTGGTAAACACAGAGGAGAGTATGGTAAACATAGAGGAGAGTATGGTAAACATAGACATGACAGACTATTGTAAACACAGAGGAGACAGACTGTGGTAAACACAGAGGAGAGTATGGTAAACATAGAGGAGACAGACTGTGGTAAACATAGAGGAGAGTATGGTAAACACAGAGGAGAGTATGGTAAACATAGAGGAGACAGACTGTGGTAAACACAGAGGAGAGTATGGTAAACACAGAGGAGAGTATGGTAAACACAGAGGAGAGTATGGTAAACACAGAGGAGAGTATGGTAAACATAGAGGAGACAGACTGTGGTAAACACAGAGGAGAGTATGGTAAACACAGAGGAGAGTATGGTAAACATAGAGGAGAGTATGGTAAACACAGAGGAGAGTATGGTAAACATAGAGGAGACAGACTGTGGTAAACACAGAGGAGAGTATGGTAAACACAGAGGAGAGTATGGTAAACACAGAGGAGAGTATGGTAAACACAGAGGAGAGTATGGTAAACATAGAGGAGACAGACTGTGGTAAACACAGAGGAGAGTATGGTAAACACAGAGGAGAGTATGGTAAACATAGAGGAGAGTATGGTAAACATAGAGGAGACAGACTGTGGTAAACACAGAGGAGAGTATGGTAAACACAGAGGAGAGTATGGTAAACATAGAGGAGACAGACTGTGGTAAACACAGAGGAGAGTATGGTAACACAGAGGAGAGTATGGTAAACATAGAGGAGACAGACTGTGGTAAACACAGAGGAGAGTATGGTAAACACAGAGGAGAGTATGGTAAACATAGAGGTAGACAGACTGTGGTAAACATAGAGGAGAGTATGGTAAACACAGAGGAGAGTATGGTAAACATAGAGGAGACAGACTGTGGTAAACACAGAGGAGAGTATGGTAAACACAGAGGAGAGTATGGTAAACATAGAGGAGACAGACTGTGGTAAACATAGAGGAGAGTATGGTAAACACAGAGGAGAGTATGGTAAACATAGAGGAGACAGACTGTGGTAAACATAGAGGAGAGTATGGTAAACACAGAGGAGAGTATGGTAAACATAGAGGAGACAGACTGTGGTAAACATAGAGGAGAGTATGGTAAACACAGAGGAGAGTATGGTAAACACAGAGGAGAGTATGGTAAACACAGAGGAGAGTATGGTAAACATAGAGGAGACAGACTGTGGTAAACATAGAGGAGAGTATGGTAAACACAGAGGAGAGTATGGTAAACATAGAGGAGACAGACTGTGGTAAACATAGAGGAGAGTATGGTAAACACAGAGGAGAGTATGGTAAACACAGAGGAGACAGACTGTGGTAAACACAGAGGAGAGTATGGTAAACACAGAGGAGAGTATGGTAAACATAGAGGAGACAGACTGTGGTAAACATAGAGGAGAGTATGGTAAACACAGAGGAGAGTATGGTAAACATAGAGGAGACAGACTGTGGTAAACACAGAGGAGAGTATGGTAAACATAGAGGAGACAGACTGTGGTAAACACAGAGGAGAGTATGGTAAACACAGAGGAGAGTATGGTAAACACAGAGGAGAGTATGGTAAACATAGAGGAGACAGACTGTGGTAAACATAGAGGAGAGTATGGTAAACACAGAGGAGAGTATGGTAAACATAGAGGAGACAGACTGTGGTAAACATAGAGGAGAGTATGGTAAACACAGAGGAGAGTATGGTAAACATAGAGGAGACAGACTGTGGTAAACACAGAGGAGAGTATGGTAAACACAGAGGAGAGTATGGTAAACATAGAGGAGACAGACTGTGGTAAACATAGAGGAGAGTATGGTAAACACAGAGGAGAGTATGGTAAACATAGAGGAGACAGACTGTGGTAAACACAGAGGAGAGTATGGTAAACACAGAGGAGAGTATGGTAAACACAGAGGAGAGTATGGTAAACACAGAGGAGAGTATGGTAAACATAGAGGAGACAGACTGTGGTAAACACAGAGGAGAGTATGGTAAACACAGAGGAGAGTATGGTAAACACAGAGGAGAGTATGGTAAACATAGAGGAGACAGACTGTGGTAAACACAGAGGAGAGTATGGTAAACACAGAGGAGAGTATGGTAAACACAGAGGAGAGTATGGTAAACACAGAGGAGAGTATGGTAAACATAGAGGAGACAGACTGTGGTAAACACAGAGGAGAGTATGGTAAACACAGAGGAGAGTATGGTAAACATAGACATGACAGACTATTGTAAACACAGAGGAGACAGACTGTGGTAAACACAGAGGAGAGTATGGTAAACATAGAGGAGACAGACTGTGGTAAACATAGAGGAGACAGACTGTGGTAAACATAGAGGAGACAGACTGTGGTAAACATAGAGGAGACAGACTGTGGTAAACATAGAGGAGAGTATGGTAAACATAGAGGAGACAGACTCTGGTAAACATAGAGGAGACAGACTGTGGTAAACATAGAGGAGACAGACTGTGGTAAACATTGAGGAGACAGACTGTGGTAAACATAGAGGAGACAGACTATGGTAAACATAGAGGAGACAGACTGTGGTAAACATAGAGGAGACAGACTGTGGTAAACATAGAGGAGACAGACTGTGGTAAACATAGAGGAGACAGACTGTGGTAAACACAGAGGAGAGTATGGTAAACATAGAGGAGACAGACTGTGGTAAACATAGAGGAGACAGACTGTGGTAAACATTGAGGAGACAGACTGTGGTAAACATAGAGGAGACAGACTATGGTAAACATAGAGGAGACAGACTGTGGTAAACACAGAAGAGACAGACTGTGGTAAACACAGAGGAGAGTATGGTAAACATAGAGGAGACAGACTGTGGTAAACATTGAGGAGACAGACTGTGGTAAACACAGAGGAGAGTATGGTAAACATAGAGGAGACAGACTGTGGTAAACATAGAGGAGACAGACTGTGGTAAACATAGAGGAGACAGACTGTGGTAAACATAGAGGAGACAGACTGTGGTAAACACAGAGGAGAGTATGGTAAACATTGAGGAGACAGACTGTGGTAAACATAGAGGAGACAGACTGTGGTAAACACAGAAGAGACAGACTGTGGTAAACACAGAGGAGAGTATGGTAAACATTGAGGAGACAGACTGTGGTAAACATAGAGGAGACAGACTGTGGTAAACATAGAGGAGACAGACTATGGTAAACACAGAGGAGACAGACTGTGGTAAACACAGAGGAGACAGACTATGGTAAACACAGAGGAGAGTATGGTAAACATAGAGGAGACAGACTATGGTAAACACAGAGGAGACAGACTGTGGTAAACACAGAGGAGAGTATGGTAAACATAGAGGAGACAGACTGTGGTAAACATAGAGGAGACAGACTGTGGTAAACACAGAGGAGAGTATGGTAAACATAGAGGAGACAGACTGTGGTAAACATAGAGGAGACAGACTGTGGTAAACATAGAGGAGACAGACTGTGGTAAACATAGAGGAGACAGACTGTGGTAAACATAGAGGAGACAGACTGTGGTAAACACAGAGGAGAGTATGGTAAACATAGACATGACAGACTATTGTAAACATAGAGGAGACAGACTCTGGTAAACATAGAGGAGACAGACTGTGGTAAACACAGAGGAGACAGACTGTGGTAAACATAGAGGAGACAGACTGTGGTAAACACAGAGGAGACAGACTGTGGTAAACACAGAGGAGACAGACTGTGGTAAACATAGAGGAGACAGACTGTGGTAAACATAGAGGAGACAGACTGTGGTAAACATAGAGGAGACAGACTGTGGTAAACACAGAGGAGAGTATGGTAAACATAGAGGAGACAGACTATTGTAAACATAGAGGAGACTGACTGTGGTAAACATAGAGGAGACAGACTGTGGTAAACATAGAGGAGACAGACTGTGGTAAACATAGAGGAGACAGACTGTGGTAAACATAGAGGAGAGTATGGTAAACACAGAGGAGACAGACTGTGGTAAACATAGAGGAGACAGACTGTGGTAAACACAGAGGAGACAGACTGTGGTAAACATAGAGGAGAGTATGGTAAACACAGAGGAGACAGACTGTGGTAAACATAGAGGAGACAGACTGTGGTAAACACAGAGGAGACAGACTGTGGTAAACATAGAGGAGAGTATGGTAAACATAGAGGAGACAGACTGTGGTAAACATAGAGGAGAGTATGGTAAACACAGAGGAGACAGACTGTGGTAAACATAGAGGAGACAGACTGTGGTAAACACAGAGGAGACAGACTGTGGTAAACATAGAGGAGACAGACTGTGGTAAACATAGAGGAGACAGACTGTGGTAAACATAGAGGAGACAGACTGTGGTAAACACAGAGGAGAGTATGGTAAACGAGTATGGTAGACATAGACATGACAGACTATTGTAAACATAGAGGAGACAGACTGTGGTAAACATAGAGGAGACAGACTGTGGTAAACACAGAGGAGAGTATGGTAAACATAGAGGAGACAGACTATTGTAAACATAGAGGAGACTGACTGTGGTAAACATTGAGGAGACAGACTGTGGTAAACATAGAGGAGACAGACTGTGGTAAACACAGAGGAGAGTATGGTAAACATAGACATGACAGACTATTGTAAACATAGAGGAGACAGACTCTGGTAAACATAGAGGAGACAGACTGTGGTAAACATAGACATGACAGACTATTGTAAACATAGAGGAGACAGACTCTGGTAAACATAGAGGAGACAGACTGTGGTAAACATAGAGGAGACAGACTGTGGTAAACATAGAGGAGACAGACTGTGGTAAACACAGAGGAGAGTATGGTAAACATAGACATGACAGACTATTGTAAACATAGAGGAGACAGACTCTGGTAAACATAGAGGAGACAGACTGTGGTAAACATAGAGGAGACAGACTATGGTAAACATAGAGGAGACAGACTGTGGTAAACATAGAGGAGACAGACTCTGGTAAACATAGAGGAGACAGACTGTGGTAAACATAGAGGAGACAGACTGTGGTAAACACAGAGGAGACAGACTGTGGTAAACATAGAGGAGACAGACTGTGGTAAACATAGAGGAGACAGACTGTGGTAAACATAGAGGAGACAGACTGTGGTAAACACAGAGGAGACAGACTGTGGTAAACATAGAGGAGAGTATGGTAAACACAGAGGAGAGTATGGTAAACACAGAGGAGAGTATGGTAAACATAGAGGAGACAGACTGTGGTAAACATAAAGGAGACAGACTGTGGTAAACATAAAGGAGACAGACTGTGGTAAACATAGAGGAGACAGACTGTGGTAAACATAAAGGAGACAGACTGTGGTAAACATAGAGGAGACAGACTGTGGTAAACATAAAGGAGACAGACTGTGGTAAACATAAAGGAGACAGACTGTGGTAAACATAAAGGAGACAGACTGTGGTAAACATAGAGGAGACAGACTGTGGTAAACATAAAGGAGACAGACTGTGGTAAACATAGAGGAGACAGACTGTGGTAAACACAGAGGAGAGTATGGTAAACATAGAGGAGAGTATGGTAAACATAAAGGAGACAGACTGTGGTAAACATAAAGGAGACAGACTGTGGTAAACATAAAGGAGACAGACTGTGGTAAACATAGAGGAGACAGACTGTGGTAAACACAGAGGAGAGTATGGTAAACATAGACATGACAGACTATTGTAAACATAGAGGAGACAGACTCTGGTAAACATAGAGGAGACAGACTGTGGTAAACATAGAGGAGACAGACTATGGTAAACATAGAGGAGACAGACTGTGGTAAACATAGAGGAGACAGACTGTGGTAAACATAGAGGAGACAGACTGTGGTAAACATAGAGGAGACAGACTGTGGTAAACATAGAGGAGACAGACTGTGGTAAACATAGAGGAGACAGACTGTGGTAAACACAGAGGAGAGTATGGTAAACATAGACATGACAGACTATTGTAAACATAGAGGAGACAGACTCTGGTAAACATAGATGAGACAGTTTATGGTAAAAATAGAAGAGACTATGGTAAACATAGAGGAGACTATGGTAAACATAGAGGCGACTATGGTAAACATAGAGGCGACTATAGTAAACATATAGGAGATAGACTATGGCAAACAGAGAGGAAACTATGATAAATAAAGAGGAGACTGGTATACATAGAGGAAACTGGTAAACATAGAGGAGACTATAATAAATTGAGGAGACTATTGTAAACATAGAGGAGACTGGTAAACATAAAGGAGACTATGGTAAACATAGAGAAGGCTATAGTAAACATAAAGGAGACTAGTAAACATAAAGGAGACTATAGTAAACACAGAGGAGACAGACCATGGAAAACAAAGAGGAGACTTTGCTAAACATAGAGAAGACAATGGTAAACATAGAGAAGACTGGTAAACATAGAGGAGGCATGTCATGAAAAACAAAGAGGAGACTATGGAAACATAGAGAAGACAGACCATAAAAAACAAAGAGGAGACTATAGTAAACATACATAGGGGAGACAGACATCTTGGAGACTTGACTGAATGATGTGACTGACAATTACTAACCTCAAAGGAAAAATAATCACTGACAAAAGGGAGGTAACAATTGGCAATAGGGGAGGTAATCACTTGCTTGGGTGAGATAATAACTGACAATAGGGGAGGTAATCACTGACTTATTGGAGGTAATAACTGACAATAGGGGAGACTGGAAAATTAGTGATTTTTGTTTGTTTAAGCCAGTTGAAATAGTCTTTATATTGCTGATCATTCATTGGTGTTTCATGTAGAGGTTAGGGCATGGAAGCACAGCTGAATGAATGTTTAGCATGTTTCTATAATGGGAGTTCCTGATATTTGTTGATGGTTGTATCAGCTGTTTATGATGTGAACATGTTGTGTTGATGGTTGTATCAGCTGTTTATGATGTGAACATGTTGTGTTGATGGTTGTATCAGCTGTTTATGATGTGAACATGGTGTGTTGATGGTTGTATCAGCTGTTTATGATGTGAACATGTTGTGTTGATGGTTGTATCAGCTGTTTATGATGTGAACATGTTGTGTTGATGGTTGTATCAGTTGTTTATGATGTGAACATGTTGTGTTGATGGTTGTATCAGCTGTTTATGATGTGAACATGTTGTGTTGATGGTTGTATCAGCTGTTTATGATGTGAACATGTTGTGTTGATGGTTGTATCATCTGTTTATGATGTGAACAAGCTAGACATACATGACGTGTCTATGACATGTAAACTTGTAAACTGTCATGTCAACCAACTAATATTAATATGTTTACTTAATGGTGCTGGTTGTCTCATGGTTGTTATATCTTTAGTCTTGGTGTTTCCAGTGTTATATCTTTAACCATGGTGTTTCTACTGTTATAGCTTTAGCCATGGTGTTTCTAATGTTATATATTTAGCCATGGTGTTTCTAATGTTATAGCTTTAGCCATAGTGTTTCTGTTATAACTTTAGCCATGGTGTTTCTGTTATAACTTTAGCCATGGTGTTTCTGTTATAACTTTAGCCATGGTGTTTCTGTTATAACTTTAGCCATGGTGTTTCTAATGTTATAGCTTTAGCCATAGTGTTTCTGTTATAACTTTAGCCATAGTGTTTCTGTTATAACTTTAGCCATGGTGTTTCTGTTATAACTTTAGCCATGGTGTTTCTGTTATAACTTTAGCCATGGTGTTTCTAATGTTATAGCTTTAGCCATGGTGTTTCTGTTATAACTTTAGCCATGGTGTTTCTAATGTTATAGCTTTAGCCATAGTGTTTCTAATGTTATAGCTTTAGCCATGGTGTTTCTACTGTTATAGCTTTAGCCATGGTGTTTCTAATGTTATAGCTATAGCCATGGTGTTTCTAATGTTATATATTTAGCCATGGTGTTTCTAATGTTATAGCTTTAGCCATGGTGTTTCTAATGTTATATCTTTAACCATGGTGTTTCTAATGTTATATCTTTAGCCATGGTGTTTCTACTGTTATAGCTTTAGCCATGGTGTTTCTAATGTTATAGCTATAGCCATGGTGTTTCTAATGTTATATCTTTAGCCATGGTGTTTCTACTGTTATAGCTTTAGCCATGGTGTTTCTAATGTTATATATTTAGCCATGGTGTTTCTACTGTTATAGCTTTAGCCATGGTGTTTCTACTGTTATAGCTTTAGCCATGGTGTTTCTACTGTTATAGCTTTAGCCATGGTGTTTCTAATGTTATATATTTAGCCATGGTGTTTCTAATGTTATATATTTAGCCATGGTGTTTCTAATGTTATATCTTTAGCCATGGTGTTTCTACTGTTATAGCTTTAGCCATGGTGTTTCTAATGTTATAGCTATAGCCATGGTGTTTCTAATGTTATATCTTTAGCCATGGTGTTTCTACTGTTATAGCTTTAGCCATGGTGTTTCTAATGTTATAGCTTTAGCCATGGTGTTTCTGTTATAACTTTAGCCATGGTGTTTCTAATGTTATAGCTTTTGCCATGGTGTTTCTAATGTTATAGCTTTAGCCATAGTGTTTCTAATGTTATAGCTTTAGCCATGGTGTTTCTGTTATAACTTTAGCCATGGTGTTTCCAATGTTATTGATTTAGCCATGGTGTTTCAAATGTTATTGCTTTAACCATGGTGTTTCTAATGTTAATATCTTTAGCCATGGTGTTTCTAATGTTATATTATTATCCATGGTGTTTCTGTTGTTAATATCTTTAGCCATGGTATTTCCAATGTTATGTCTTTAGCCATTGCGTTTCCAATGTTATATCTTTAGTCATGGTATTTTTATGTTATATCTTTAACCATGGTGTTTCTAATGTTATATCTTTAACCATGGTGTTTCTAATGTTATATCTTTAGCCATGGTGTTTCTAATGTTATACTGTTAGCCATGGTGTTTCCAATGTTATATCTTTAGCCATTGTGTTTCCAATGTTATATCTTTAGCCATGGTATTTCTATGTTATATCTTTAGCCATGGTGTTTCTAATGTTATACTGTTAGCCATGGTGTTTCTAATGTTATATATTTAGCCATTCTGTTTCTAATGTTATATATTTAGTCATGGTGTTTCTACTGTTATAGCTTTAGCCATGGTGTTTCTACTGTTATAGCTTTAGCCATGGTGTTTCTACTGTTATAGCTTTACCCATGGTGTTTCTGTTATAACTTTAGCCATGCTGTTTCTAATGTTACATCTTTAGCCATGGTGTTTCTAATGTTATAGCTTTAGCCATGGTGTTTCTAATGTTATAGCTTTAGCCATGGTGTTTCTGTTATAACTTTAGCCATGGTGTTTCTAATGTTATAGCTTTTGCCATGGTGTTTCTAATGTTATAGCTTTAGCCATAGTGTTTCTAATGTTATAGCTTTAGCCATGGTGTTTCTGTTATAACTTTAGCCATGGTGTTTCCAATGTTATTGATTTAGCCATGGTGTTTCAAATGTTATTGCTTTAACCATGGTGTTTCTAATGTTAATATCTTTAGCCATGGTGTTTCTAATGTTATATTATTATCCATGGTGTTTCTGTTGTTAATATCTTTAGCCATGGTATTTCCAATGTTATGTCTTTAGCCATTGCGTTTCCAATGTTATATCTTTAGCCATGGTATTTCCAATGTTATATCTTTAGCCATGGTATTTTTATGTTATATCTTTAACCATGGTGTTTCTAATGTTATACTGTTAGCCATGGTGTTTCCAATGTTATATCTTTAGCCATTGTGTTTCCAATGTTATATCTTTAGCCATGGTATTTCTATGTTATATCTTTAGCCATGGTGTTTCTAATGTTATACTGTTAGCCATGGTGTTTCTAATGTTATATCTTTAGCCATGGTGTTTCTAATGTTAATATCTTTAACCATGGTGTTTCCAATGTTATAGCTTTAGCCATGGTGTTTCTAATATTATATCTTTAGCCATGGTGTTTCCAATGTTATATCTTTAGCCATGGTATTTCTATGTTATATCTTTAGCCGTCATAGCACTCTATGACCACGAGCAGCATGACGATGGAGGTGATGGCAGTTACACAGGCTTTCATATGGCTGGAATCACAGCATTATACCAACGTGTGTGTACTAAGTGATTCAATGAGCATGATTCAGAAGGTCGAAGCTGGATCTGTACGTAGACAGTGGACTGAGTCGCTGCGGAAGTCTGTTGTCCGCAAAGTCACCTTCATCTTCGTCCCGGGACATGCGGGAGTCGAGGGAAATGAACGAGCTGATAAATTGGCTGGCTCTGCACCCCCTGTAGATGGCCAGCCCATGGATCGTGCCGATGTCATTAACGCCCTTAAAGATATGGCGAGAACAGAGGATTTTGACGCCAGTGATTCCACATTGCTTTCCAGGATGAAAGACCTGGGAGTAAGAATCGGCACAGCCAGACGCGAGAGGTACATCGGGAAAACAAAGCGCCTCGTCAACCAACACAGAACTGGCACTATTAGCCACCGCACGCTGATGCATATGCTGGGGGGAGGATCTGAGCACCTATGGACATGTCCGGAGTGCAACGAAGATACCCCAACTGATAACTGATAACTGATCTTTAGCCGTGGTGTTTTTAATATTATATATTTAGTCAATGTGTTTCTAATGTTATATCTTTAGGCATGGTGTTTCTAATGTTATATCATTACTATGGTGATTCTAATATTGCAGCGTTCACTAAGGTGTTGGGGTTTTATTGTTTACATTGTTAATATTGAAGTATAGCACAATGTCTGTGGCCACCACAACATGGACTCCAACTCAAGGGCTGCCACTGGAGCATGTGCCTGATCAGATTGTTGGAGTAGCTCTGGCTAGTACATGACATGTGGGTGTCTAGAGATGACATGTGGCTGTCTAGAGATGACACGTGGCTGTCTAGAGATGACATGTGGGTGTTTTGAGATGACATGTGGGTGTCTAGATATGACATGTGGGTGTCTAGAGATGACATATGGGTGTCTAGAGCTGACATGTGACTGTAGAGATGACATGTGTACAACATGTGGGTGTCTAGAGATGACACATGGCTGTCTAGATATGACATGTGGCTGTCTAGAGATGACATGTGGGTGTCTAGAGCTGACATCTGGCTGTCTAGAGATGACATCTGGCTGTCTAGAGATGACATGTGTATGACATTTGGGTGTCTAGAGATGATGTGGGTGTCTAGAGCTGACATGTGGGTGTCTAGAGCTGACATGTGGCTGTCTAGAGATGACATTTGGGTGTCTAGAGATGATGGTGGGTGTCTATAGATGACATGTGGGTGTCTAGTGATGACATGTGGGTGTCTAGTGATGACATGTGGGTGTCTTGAGATGACATGTGGGCGTAAGTGATGACATGTGGGTCGCTTAAAAAAAGGTCGCTTAAAAGTCAACAGGGTCGACTTCATTGCACTGGGTGTTGTCCCATATGGCTTGGTCCCTTTCCGCAGCACGGAAAGCGTTGTATGATGCACGAACTCCATAGTTCAAGCGACGACCCACGGGAGTCTCCAAAAAGTTTAACTTGTGAACCGAAGGACGCGGCCCAGAATCGAACCCACAACATTTGGAGCCTGAGTCAAACAGCTTAACCACTTCGCCACGGAGACTCCCGTGATATGTGGGTGTCTTGAGATGTCATATGGGTGTCTAGAGATGACATGTAGATGTCTAGAGTTGACATGTAGGTGTCTAGAGATGACATGTGGGTGTTTAGAGATGAGATGGTGGTCTGTAGGGATGAGATGTTGATATTTAGAGATGAGATGGTACTGTATCAAGATGTGACGTTGGTATGTAGAGATGAAATGTTAGTATATAGAGATGAGATGTTGGTATATAGAGATGAAATATTGATGTCTAGAGATGAGATGTTGGTATTTAGAGATGAGATGGTACAATATCATGTTGTATTGTTGGTATATAGAGGTAAGATGTTTGTACATGGTGTCAGAGATTAGGTATTGAAGAGTTCATGTCATCTGCCAGCAGATGTTGACATACATCACATGGAGCCTACATCTAGGTAACTGCAGCTTAGCATATGAACAGGATGAATGAGATGGCAACTCCAGGCACTCATGGTTGTGGCAAATGGCGTTTATTTTCTGCATTTATATCGCACAATTTTCAGTCTGGGCCAATCAAATTGTAAACATTTTTATGATTAAACATGGAAGCTTTTGTTGTTGTTCTTCTGTTTACATTTCAGTTTGTGTCAGACATTACTTTTTTCAAGCATGGGTGACTGTCATAGATCTGTGTATGATATAGGATTGTTGAAATATGGCTTTCTGCCATATATAGATCTGTGTATGATATAGGATTGTTGGAATATGGTTTTCTGCCATATATAGATCTGTGTATGATATAGGATTGTTGGAATATGGTTTTCTGCCATATATAGATCTGTGTATGATATAGGATTGTTGGAATATGGTTTTCTGCCATATATAGATCTGTGTATGATATAGGATTGTTGGAATATGGTTTTCTGCCATATATAGATCTGTGTATGATATAGGATTGTTGGAATATGGTTTTCTGCCATATATAGATCTGTGTATGATATAGGATTGTTGAAATATGGTTTTCTGCCATATATAGATCTGTGTATGATATAGGATTGTTGAAATATGGTTTTCTGCCATATATAGATCTGTGTATGATATATGATTGTTGAAATATGGCTTTCTGCCATATATAGATCTGTGTATGATATAGGATTGTTGGAATATGGTTTTCTGCCATATATAGATCTGTGTATTGTATAGGATTGTTGAAATATGATTTTCTGCCATATATAGATCTGTGTATGGTATAGGATTGTTGAAATATGGTTTTCTGCCATATATAGATCTGTGTATGATATAGGATTGTTGAAATATGGTTTTCTGCCATATATAGATCTGTGTATGATATAGGATTGTTGAAACATGCCTGACATACATAATGTGAGAGAGAGACATACATAATATGAGAGAGAGATATACATAATGTGAGAGAGAGAGACATACATGATGTGAGAGAGAGATATACATAATATGAGAGAGAGATATACATAATGTGAGAGAGAGACATACATAATGTGAGAGAGAGATATACATAATGTGAGAGACACATACATAATGTGAGAGAGAGACATATATAATGTGAGAGAGAGATATACATGATGTGAGAGACACATACATAATGTGAGAGAGAGACATACATAATGTGAGAGAGAGACATACATAATGTGAGAGAGAGATATACATAATGTGAGAGAGAGATATACATGATGTGAGAGAGAGAGACATACATAATGTGAGAGAGAGACATACATAATGTGAGAGAGAGATATACATAATGTGAGAGAGACATATACATAATGTGAGAGAGAGACATACTTACTGTGAGAGAGACATATACATAATGTGAGAGAGACATATACATAATGTGAGAGAGAGATATACATAATGTGAGAGAGACATACATAATGTGAGAGAGAGACATACATAATGTGAGAGAGAGATATACATGATGTGAGAGACACATACATAATGTGAGAGAGAGACATATATAATGTGAGAGAGAGATATACATGATGTGAGAGACACATACATAATGTGAGAGAGAGACATACATAATGTGAGAGAGAGACATACATGACATGAGAGAGACATACATAATGTGAGAGAGAGACATACATAATGTGAGAGAGAGATATACATAATGTGAGAGAGAGATATACATGATGTGAGAGACACATACATAATGTGAGAGAGAGACATATATAATGTGAGAGAGAGATATACATGATGTGAGAGACACATACATAATGTGAGAGAGAGACATACATAATGTGAGAGAGAGATATACATAATGTGAGAGAGAGATATACATGATGTGAGAGAGAGACATACATAATGTGAGAGAGAGACATACATAATGTGAGAGAGAGATATACATAATGTGAGAGAGACATATACATAATGTGAGAGAGAGACATACATAATGTGAGAGAGACATATACATAATGTGAGAGAGACATATACATAATGTGAGAGAGAGATATACATAATGTGAGAGAGACATATACATAATGTGAGAGAGAGACATACATAATGTGAGAGAGAGACATACATGACATGAGAGAGACATACATAATGTGAGAGAGAGACATACATAATGTGAGAGAGAGATATACATAATGTGAGAGAGACATATACATAATGTGAGAGAGAGATATACATAATGTGAGAGAGACATATACATAATGTGAGAGAGACACATACATAATGTGAGAGAGAGATATACATAATGTGAGAGAGACATATACATAATGTGAGAGAGACATATACATAATGTGAGAGAGACATATACATAATGTGAGAGAGAGACATACATAATGTGAGAGAGAGACATACATGACATGAGAGAGACATACATAATGTGAGAGAGAGACATACATAATGTGAGAGAGAGACATACATAATGTGAGAGAGAGACATATATAATGTGAGAGAGAGATACATAATGTGAGAGAGACATACATAATGTGAGAGAGAGACATATATAATGTGAGAGAGACATATACATAATGTGAGAGAGAGAGACATACATAATGTGAGAGAGAGACATATATAATGTGAGAGAGACATATACATAATGTGAGAGAGAGAGACATACATAATGTGAGAGAGACATACATAATGTGAGAGAGAGAGACATACATAATGTGAGAGAGAGAGACATACATAATGTGAGAGAGAGAGACATACATAATGTGAGAGAGACATACATAATGTGAGAGAGAGACATACATAATGTGAGAGAGAGAGACATACATAATGTGAGAGAGACATACATAATGTGAGAGAGAGAGACATACATAATGTGAGAGAGAGAGACATACATAATGTGAGAGAGACATACATAATGTGAGAGAGAGACATACATAATGTGAGAGAGACATACATAATGTGAGAGAGACATACATAATGTGAGAGAGACATACATAATGCGAGAGAGACATATACATAATGTGAGAGAGACATACATAATGTGAGAGAGACATACATAATGTGAGAGAGACATATACATAATGTGAGAGAGACATATACATAATGTGAGAGAGACATATACATAATGTGAGAGAGACATATACATAATGTGAGAGAGACATACATAATGTGAGAGAGACATACATAATGTGAGAGAGACATACATAATGTGAGAGAGACATACATAATGTGAGAGAGACATACATAATGTGAGAGAGACATATACATAATGTGAGAGAGACATATACATAATGTGAGAGAGACATACATAATGTGAGAGAGACATACATAATGTGAGAGAGACATACATAAGTGAGAGAGGACATACATAATGTGAGAGAGATATATACATGATGTGAGAGACACATACATAATGTGAGAGAGAGACATACATAATGTTAGAGAGAGACATATATAATGTGAGAGAGAGATATACATGATGTGAGAGACACATATATAATGTGAGAGAGAGACATACATAATGTGAGAGAGAGACTACATGACATGAGAGAGACATACATAATGTGAGAGAGAGACATACATAATGTGAGAGAGAGACATACATAATGTGAGAGAGAGATATACATGATGTGAGAGACACATACATAATGTGAGAGAGAGAGACATACATAATGTGAGAGAGAGATATACATAATGTGAGAGAGACATATACATAATGTGAGAGAGACATATACATAATGTGAGAGAGACATATACATAATGTGAGAGAGACACATACATAATGTGAGAGAGATATACATAATGTGAGAAAGACATATACATAATGTGAGAGGAGGACATTAACATAATGTGAGAGAGGACATATACATAATGTGAGAGAGAGACATTACATAATGTGAGAGAGAGACATACATGACATGAGAGAGACATACATAATGTGAGAGAGAGACATACATAATGTGAGAGAGAGACATACATAATGTGAGAGAGAGACATATATAATGTGAGAGAGAGACATACATGACATGAGAGGCACAGACATAATGTGAGGAGACATACATAATGTGAGAGAGAGAGACATACATAATTGTGAGAGAGAGACATACATAATGTGAGAGAGAGACATATATAATGTGAGAGAGACATATACATAATGTGAGAGAGAGAGACATACATAATGTGAGAGAGACATACATAATGTGAGAGAGAGAGACATACATAATGTGAGAGAGAGAGACATACATAATGTGAGAGAGACATACATAATGTGAGAGAGAGAGACATACATAATGTGAGAGAGACATACATAATGTGAGAGAGAGAGACATACATAATGTGAGAGAGAGTGACATACATAATGTGAGAGAGACATACATAATGTGAGAGAGAGAGACATACATAATGTGAGAGAGACATACATAATGTGAGAGAGAGAGACATACATAATGTGAGAGAGACATACATAATGTGAGAGAGAGAGACATACATAATGTGAGAGAGACATACATAATGTGAGAGAGAGAGACATACATAATGTGAGAGAGACATACATAATGTGAGAGAGAGACATACATAATGTGAGAGAGAGAGACATACATAATATGAGAGGCACATACATAATGTGAGAGAGACATACATAATGTGAGAGAGACATACATAATGTGAGAGAGAGAGACATACATAATGTGAGAGAGACATACATAATGTGAGAGAGAGAGACATACATAATGTGAGACAGAGAGACATACATAATGTGAGAGAGAGAGACATACATAATATGAGAGGCACATACATAATGTGAGAGAGACATACATAATGTGAGAGAGAGACATACATAATGTGAGAGAGACATATATAATATGAGAGAGACATACATAATGTGAGAGAGAGACATACATAATGTGAGAGAGAGACATACATGACATGAGAGGCACATACATAATGTGAGAGAGAGACATACATAATGTGAGAGAGACATATATAATATGAGAGAGACATACATAATGTGAGAGAGAGACACACATAATGTGAGAGAGAGACATACATGACATGAGAGGCACATACATAATGTGAGAGAGAGACATACATAATGTGAGAGAGAGACATACATAATGTGAGAGAGAGACATACATAATGTGAGAGAGAGACATACATAATGTGAGAGAGAGACATACATAATGTGAGAGAGAGACATACATAATGTGAGAGAGAGACATACATAATGTGAGAGAGAGACATACATAATGTGAGAGAGACATATATAATATGAGAGAGACATACATAATGTGAGAGAGAGACATACATAATGTGAGAGAGAGACATACATGACATGAGAGGCACATACATAATGTGAGAGAGAGACATACATAATGTGAGAGAGACATATATAATATGAGAGAGACATACATAATGTGAGAGAGAGACATACATAATGTGAGAGAGAGACATACATGACATGAGAGGCACATACATAATGTGAGAGAGACATATATAATGTGAGAGAGACATACATAATGCGAGAGAGACATATACATAATGTGAGAGAGACATACATAATGTGAGAGAGACATACATAATGTGAGAGAGACATACATAATGTGAGAGAGACATACATAATGTGAGAGAGACATACATAATGTGAGAGAGACATATACATAATGTGAGAGAGACATATACATAATGTGAGAGAGACATACATAATGTGAGAGAGACATACATAATGTGAGAGAGACATACATAATGTGAGAGAGACATACATAATGTGAGAGAGATATATACATGATGTGAGAGACACATACATAATGTGAAGAGAGAGACATACATGATGTGAGAGAGAGACATATATAATGTGAGAGAGAGATATACATGATGTGAGAGACACATACATAAATGTGCAGAGAGACATTCATAATGTGACGAGAGAGACATACATGACATGAGAGAGACATACATAATGTGAAGAGAGAGACATACATAATGTGAGAGAGAGACAATACATAATGTGAGAGAGAGATATACATGATGTGAGAGAGAGACATACATAATGTGAGAGAGAAGAGGATATACATAATGTGAGAGAGACATATACATAATGTGACGAGAGAGATATACATAATGTGAGGAGACATATACATAATGTGACGAGAGACACCATAATAATGTGAGAGAGATAGATATCTATACATAATGTGAGAGAGACATATACATAATGTGAGGAGAGATATACATAATGTGAGAGAGACATATACATAATGTGAGAGAGAGACATACATAATGTGAGAGAGAGACATACATGACATGAGAGAGACATACATAATGTGAGAGAGAGACATACATAATGTGAGAGAGAGACATACATAATGTGAGAGAGAGACATATATAATGTGAGAGAGAGACATACATGACATGAGAGGCACATACATAATGTGAGAGAGACATACATAATGTGAGAGAGAGAGAGACATACATAATGTGAGAGAGAGACATATATAATGTGAGAGAGACATATACATAATGTGAGAGAGAGAGACATACATAATGTGAGAGAGACATACATAATGTGAGAGAGAGAGAGAGACATACATAATGTGAGAGAGACATACATAATGTGAGAGAGAGAGACATACATAATGTGAGAGAGACATACATAATGTGAGAGAGAGAGACATACATAATGTGAGAGAGAGAGACATACATAATGTGAGAGAGACATACATAATGTGAGAGAGAGAGACATACATGACTGAGAGAGACATACATAATGTGAGAGAGAGAGGGACATACATAATGTGAGAGAGACATACATAATGTGAGAGAGAGAGACATACATAATGTGAGAGAGAAGACATACATAATGTGAGGAGAGACATACATAATGTGAGAGAGAGAGAGAGACATACATAATGTGAGAGAGACATACATAATGTGAGAGAGAGACATACATAATGTGAGAGAGAGAGACATACATGACATGAGAGGCACATACATAATGGGAGAGAGAGACATACATAATGTGAGAGAGAGACATACATAATGTGAGAGAGAGACATACATAATGTGAGAGAGAGACATACATAATGTGAGAGAGAGACATACATAATGTGAGAGAGAGACATACATGACATGAGAGGCACATACATAATGTGAGAGAGAGACATACATAATGTGAGAGAGACATATATAATATGAGAGAGACATACATAATGTGAGAGAGAGACATACATAATGTGAGAGAGAGACATACATGACATGAGAGGCACATACATAATGTGAGAGAGACATATATAATGTGAGAGAGACATACATAATGCGAGAGAGACATATACATAATGTGAGAGAGACATACATAATGTGAGAGAGACATACATAATGTGAGAGAGACATACATAATGTGAGAGAGACATACATAATGTGAGAGAGACATACATAATGTGAGAGAGACATATACATAATGTGAGAGAGACATATACATAATGTGAGAGAGACATACATAATGTGAGAGAGACATACATAATGTGAGAGAGACATACATAATGTGAGAGAGACATACATAATGTGAGAGAGAGATATACATGATGTGAGAGACACATACATAATGTGAGAGAGAGACATACATGATGTGAGAGAGAGACATATATAATGTGAGAGAGAGATATACATGATGTGAGAGACACATACATAATGTGAGAGAGAGACATACATAATGTGAGAGAGAGACATACATGACATGAGAGAGACATACATAATGTGAGAGAGAGACATACATAATGTGAGAGAGAGACATACATAATGTGAGAGAGAGATATACATGATGTGAGAGAGAGACATACATAATGTGAGAGAGAGATATACATAATGTGAGAGAGACATATACATAATGTGAGAGAGAGATATACATAATGTGAGAGAGACATATACATAATGTGAGAGAGACACATACATAATGTGAGAGAGAGATATACATAATGTGAGAGAGACATATACATAATGTGAGAGAGAGATATACATAATGTGAGAGAGACATATACATAATGTGAGAGAGAGACATACATAATGTGAGAGAGAGACATACATGACATGAGAGAGACATACATAATGTGAGAGAGAGACATACATAATGTGAGAGAGAGACATACATAATGTGAGAGAGAGACATATATAATGTGAGAGAGAGACATACATGACATGAGAGGCACATACATAATGTGAGAGAGACATACATAATGTGAGAGAGAGAGAGACATACATAATGTGAGAGAGAGACATATATAATGTGAGAGAGACATATACATAATGTGAGAGAGAGAGACATACATAATGTGAGAGAGACATACATAATGTGAGAGAGAGAGAGAGACATACATAATGTGAGAGAGACATACATAATGTGAGAGAGAGAGACATACATAATGTGAGAGAGACATACATAATGTGAGAGAGAGAGACATACATAATGTGAGAGAGAGAGACATACATAATGTGAGAGAGACATACATAATGTGAGAGAGAGAGACATACATAATGTGAGAGAGACATACATAATGTGAGAGAGAGAGACATACATAATGTGAGAGAGACATACATAATGTGAGAGAGAGAGACATACATAATGTGAGAGAGAGACATACATAATGTGAGAGAGACATACATAATGTGAGAGAGAGAGAGAGACATACATAATGTGAGAGAGACATACATAATGTGAGAGAGAGACATACATAATGTGAGAGAGAGAGACATACATGACATGAGAGAGACATACATAATGTGAGAGAGAGACATACATAATGTGAGAGAGAGACATACATAATGTGAGAGAGAGACATACATAATGTGAGAGAGAGACATACATAATGTGAGAGAGAGACATACATAATGTGAGAGAGAGACATATAATGTGTGAGAGAGAGACATACATAATGTGAGAGTGAGACATACATAATGTGAGACAGACATATATGTGGAGAGAGACATACATAATGTGAGAGAGAGACATACATAATGTGAGAGAGAGACATACATAACATGAGAGGCACATACATAATGTGAGAGAGAGACATACATAATGTGAGAGAGACATATATAATATGAGAGAGACATACATAATGTGAGAGAGAGACATACATAATGTGAGAGAGACATACATGACATGAGAGAGACACATACATGTGAGAGAGACATATATAATGTGAGAGAGACATACATAATGCGAGAGAGACATATACATAATGTGAGAGAGACATACATAATGTGAGAGAGACATACATAATGTGAGAGAGACATACATAATGTGAGAGAGACATACATAATGTGAGAGAGACATACATAATGTGAGAGAGACATATACATAATGTGAGAGAGACATATACATAATGTGAGAGAGACATACATAATGCGAGAGAGACATATACATAATGTGAGAGAGACATACATAATGTGAGAGAGACATACATAATGTGAGAGAGACATACATAATGTGAGAGAGACATACATACATGTGAGAGAGACATACATATGTGAGAGAGACATATATAATGTGAGAGAGACATACATAATGTGAGAGAGACATACATAATGTGAGAGAGAGATATACATAATGTGAGAGAGACATACATAATGTGAGAGAGAGACATAATGTGAGATATATAATGTGAGAGAGACATACATAATGTGAGAGAGACATACATAATGTGAGAGAGAGACATACATAATGTGAGAGAGAGATACATGATGTGAGAGAGACATACATAATGTGAGAGAGAGACATACATAATGTGAGAGAGAGACATACATAATGTGAGAGAGACATACATAATGTGAGAGAGAGACATACATAATGTGAGAGAGAGACATACATAATGTGAGAGAGAGATATACATATACATAATGTGAGAGAGAGACATACATAATGTGAGAGAGAGATATACATAATGTGAGAGAGACATATACATAATGTGAGAGAGAGATATACATAATGTGAGAGAGACATATACATAATGTGAGAGAGACATATACATAATGTGAGAGAGAGATACATAATGTGAGAGAGACATATACATAATGTGAGAGAGAGATATACATAATGTGAGAGAGACATATACATGTGAGAGAGAGACATACATAATGTGAGAGAGAGACATACATAATGAGAGAGACATACATAATGTGAGAGAGAGACATACATAATGTGAGAGAGAGACATACATAATGTGAGAGAGACATACATAATGTGAGAGAGAGACATACATGACATGAGAGAGCACATACATAATGTGAGAGAGACATACATAATGTGAGAGAGAGACATACATAATGTGAGAGATAGTGAGAGAGACAATACATAATGTGAGAGAGAGACATACATAATGTGAGAGAGACATACATAATGTGAGAGAGAGAGACATACATAATGTGAGAGAGACATACATAATGTGAGAGAGACATACATAATGTGAGAGAGAGAGACATACATAATGTGAGAGAGAGAGACATACATAATGTGAGAGAGACATACATAATGTGAGAGAGAGAGACATACATAATGTGAGAGAGACATACATAATGTGAGAGAGAGAGACATACATAATGTGAGAGAGACATACATAATGTGAGAGAGAGAGACATACATAATGTGAGAGAGAGACATACATAATGTGAGAGAGACATACATAATGTGAGAGAGAGAGAGACATACATAATGTGAGAGAGACATACATAATGTGAGAGAGAGACATACATAATGTGAGAGAGAGAGACATACATGACATGAGAGGCACATACATAATGGGAGAGAGAGACATACATAATGTGAGAGAGAGACATACATAATGTGAGAGAGAGACATACATAATGTGAGAGAGAGACATACATAATGTGAGAGAGAGACATACATAATGTGAGAGAGAGACATACATAATGTGAGAGAGAGACATACATAATGTGAGAGAGAGACATACATAATGTGAGAGAGACATATATAATATGAGAGAGACATACATAATGTGAGAGAGAGACATACATAATGTGAGAGAGAGACATACATGACATGAGAGGCACATACATAATGTGAGAGAGAGACATACATAATGTGAGAGAGACATATATAATATGAGAGAGACATACATAATGTGAGAGAGAGACATACATAATGTGAGAGAGACATACATGACATGAGAGGCACATACATAATGTGAGAGAGACATATATAATGTGAGAGAGACATACATAATGCGAGAGAGACATATACATAATGTGAGAGAGACATACATAATGTGAGAGAGACATACATAATGTGAGAGAGACATACATAATGTGAGAGAGACATACATAATGTGAGAGAGACATACATAATGTGAGAGAGACATATACATAATGTGAGAGAGACATATACATAATGTGAGAGAGACATACATAATGTGAGAGAGACATACATAATGTGAGAGAGACATACATAATGTGAGAGAGACATACATAATGTGAGAGAGAGATATACATGATGTGAGAGACACATACATAATGTGAGAGAGAGACATACATAATGTGAGAGAGAGACATATATAATGTGAGAGAGAGATATACATGATGTGAGAGACACATACATAATGTGAGAGAGAGACATACATAATGTGAGAGAGAGACATACATGACATGAGAGAGACATACATAATGTGAGAGAGAGACATACATAATGTGAGAGAGAGACATACATAATGTGAGAGAGAGATATACATGATGTGAGAGACACATACATAATGTGAGAGAGAGACATACATAATGTGAGAGAGAGATATACATAATGTGAGAGAGACATATACATAATGTGAGAGAGAGATATACATAATGTGAGAGAGACATATACATAATGTGAGAGAGACACATACATAATGTGAGAGAGAGATATACATAATGTGAGAGAGACATATACATAATGTGAGAGAGTCATATACATAATGTGAGAGAGACATATACATAATGTGAGAGAGAGACATACATAATGTGAGAGAGAGACATACATGACATGAGAGAGACATACATAATGTGAGAGAGAGACATACATAATGTGAGAGAGAGACATACATAATGTTAGAGAGAGACATATATAATGTGAGAGAGACATACATGACATGAGAGGCACATACATAATGTGAGAGAGACATACATAATGTGAGAGAGAGAGACATACATAATGTGAGAGAGAGACATATATAATGTGAGAGAGACATATACATAATGTGAGAGAGAGAGACATACATAATGTGAGAGAGACATACATAATGTGAGAGAGAGACATACATAATGTGAGAGAGAGAGAGACAAACATAATGTGAGAGAGACATACATAATGTGAGAGAGAGAGACATACATAATGTGAAAGAGAGAGACATACATAATGTGAGAGAGAGACATACATAATGTGAAAGAGAGAGACATACATAATGTGAGAGAGACATACATAATGTGAGAGAGAGAGACATACATAATGTGAGAGAGACATACATAATGTGAGAGAGAGAGACATACATAATGTGAGAGAGACATACATAATGTGAGAGAGAGAGACATACATAATGTGAGAGAGAGACATACATAATGTGAGAGAGACATACATAATGTGAGAGAGAGAGACATACATAATGTGAGAGAGACATACATAATGTGAGAGGGAGACATACATAATGTGAGAGAGAGAGACATACATAATATGAGAGGCACATACATAATGTGAGAGAGACATACATAATGTGAGAGAGAGAGACATACATAATGTGAGAGAGACATACATAATGTGAGAGAGAGAGACATACATAATGTGAGACAGAGAGACATACATAATGTGAGAGAGAGACATACATAATATGAGAGGCACATACATAATGTGAGAGAGACATACATAATGTGAGAGAGAGACATACATAATGTGAGAGAGACATATATAATATGAGAGAGACATACATAATGTGAGAGAGAGACATACATAATGTGAGAGAGAGACATACATGATATGAGAGGCACATACATAATGTGAGAGAGAGACATACATAATGTGAGAGAGACATATATAATATGAGAGAGACATACATAATGTGAGAGAGAGACATACATAATGTGAGAGAGAGACATACATGACATGAGAGGCACATACATAATGTGAGAGAGAGATACATAATGTGAGAGAGAGACATACATAATGTGAGAGAGAGACATACATAATGTGAGAGAGAGACATACATAATGTGAGAGAGAGACATACATAATGTGAGAGAGAGACATACATAATGTGAGAGAGACATATATAATATGAGAGAGACATACATAATGTGAGAGAGAGACATACATAATGTGAGAGAGAGACATACATGACATGAGAGGCACATACATAATGTGAGAGAGAGACATACATAATGTGAGAGAGACATATATAATATGAGAGAGACATACATAATGTGAGAGAGAGACATACATAATGTGAGAGAGAGACATACATGACATGAGAGGCACATACATAATGTGAGAGAGACATATATAATGTGAGAGAGACATACATAATGCGAGAGAGACATATACATAATGTGAGAGAGACATACATAATGTGAGAGAGACATATACATAATGTGAGAGAGACATATACATAATGTGAGAGAGACATATACATAATGTGAGAGAGACATACATAATGTGAGAGAGACATATACATAATGTGAGAGAGACATATACATAATGTGAGAGAGACATATACATAATGTGAGAGAGACATATACATAATGTGAGAGAGACATATACATAATGTGAGAGAGACATATACATAATGTGAGAGAGACATATACATAATGTGAGAGAGACATATACATAATGTGAGAGAGACATATACATAATGTGAGAGAGACATATACATAATGCGAGAGAGACATATACATAATGTGAGAGACATATACATAATGTGAGAGAGACATATACATAATGTGAGAGAGACATATACATAATGTGAGAGAGACATATACATAATGTGAGAGAGAAATACATAATGTGAGAGAGACATATACATAATGTGAGAGAGACATATACATAATGTGAGAGAGACATATACATAATGTGAGAGAGACATATACATAATGTGAGAGAGACACATACATAATGTGAGAGAGACATACATAATGTGAGAGAGACATACATAATGTGAGAGAGACATGAGACACATACATATTGTGAGAGAGACATACATAATGTGAGAGAGACACATAATGTGAGACAGACATACATAATGTGAGAGAGACATATACATAATGTGAGAGAGACATATACATAATGTGAGAGAGACATACATAATGTGAGAGAGACACATACATAATGTGAGAGAAACATACATAATGTGAGAAAGATATGAAACACATACATAATGTGTGAGAGAGAGAGAGAGAGAGAGACAGACAGACATACATTATGTGAGAGAGACACATACACAATGTGAGAGAGAGACATACATAATGTGAGAGAGAGACATACATAATATGAGAGAGACACATAATGTGAGAGAGAGACACACATAATATAAGAGAGAGATACATAATGTGAGAAAGAGACATACATAATATGAGAGAGAGAGATACATAATGTGAGAGAGAGACATACATAATATGAGAGAGAGAGACATACATAATATGAGAGAGAGAGAGATACATAATATGAGAGAGATACATAATATGAGAGAGAGATACATAATATGAGAGACAGATACATAATATGAGAGAGAGATACATAATATGAGAGAGAGAGACATATTATGAGAGAGAGAGAGATACATAATATGAGAGAGAGACATACATAATATGAGAGAGAGATACATAATATGAGAGAGAGAGATACATAATATGAGAGAGACATACATAATATGAGAGAGAGAGACATACATAATATGAGAGAGAGAGAGAAAGAACGAACAAACTTTATTTTAAAAGGGTAACAAATTGGGCCATCTTAAATTCGGCCCTTTCAATCACTCATCTTTCATTCATCAATGTGCATGTTACATTAACATAGGGAAAAAAACATTGTCAAAGGGATTTGGTAAGCATAAACAATGCATATTAAGCATGATACATTCACATGAGAAAACAAAAAAAAAACATTATCAAATGAAAATTGTAAACATAAACAGTGCATATTGCAATGTTGTGAGACCATCCCCCATCCACCCTCATATCCGGAGCACCAACACATCCCCCACCCACAAACCTCCACCACCCACCCACACATTCCTCCACGCACTCACACAGAACCAGGTGAACATACATGCTGCCACACCCACTGATCCCCCACCACACACATTTCCCCAAGAAGAAGAAGAAGAGGAAGATGAAGAAGGAGAAAGAAGAGGAGGAGAAGAAGAAAAACCACACACACATACCCCCGTCAACCCACACATCCCGCACCTATCTGCATAAGAGAGAGATACATGAGAGATACATAATATGAGAGAGAGAGAGCACATAATATGAGAGAGAGAGATACATAATATGAGAGATACATAATATGAGAGAGACATACGTTATATGAGAGAGAGACATACATAATATGGGAGAGAGATACATAATATGGAGAGATACATAATATGAGAGAGAGAGACATACATAATATGAGAGAGAGACATACATAATATGAGAGAGAGAAACATACATAATATGAGAGAGAGACACACATAATATGAGAGAGACACACACACATAATATGAGAGAGAGATACATAATATGAGAGAGAGATACATAATATGAGAGAGACATACATTATATGAGAGAGAGACATACATAATATGAGAGAGACATAATATGAGAGAGAGATACATAATATGGGAGAGATAGATACATAATATGAGAGAGAGACATACATAATATGAGAGAGAGAGACACACACATAATATGAGAGAGACACACACACATAATATGAGAGAGAGAGAGACACTCATAATATGAGAGAGAGACACACATAATATGAGAGAGAGATACATAATATGAGAGAGAGATACATAATATGAGAGAGATATACATTATATGAGAGAGAGACATAATATGAGAGAGAGACAATATGAGAGAGAGACATAATATGAGAGAGAGATACATAATGTGAGAGAGAGACATACATAATATGAGAGAGACATACATAATATGAGAGAGATACATAATGTGAGAGAGAGACATACATAATATGAGAGAGACATACATAATATGAGAGAGATACATAATATGAGAGAGAGAGATACATAATATGAGAGAGAGATACATACATATGAGAGAGAGACATAATATGAGAGCTAGACATACATAATATGAGAGAGAGAGACATACATAATATAGAGAAGAGACATACATAATATGAGAGAGAGATACATAAATAATGTGAGAGAGACATACATACATAATATGAGAGAGAGACATACATAATTGAGAGAGAGAGACATACATAATATGAGAGAGAGACATACATAATGAGAGAGAGATACATAAATAATGTGAGAGAGAGAACATACATACATATGTGAGAGAGACATACATAATATAAGAGAGAGAAGATACATAATGTGAGATAGAGGGACATACATATATTAGAGAGAGACATACATAATATAAGAGAGAGAGACATACATAATATGAGAGAGAGACATACATATTATGAGAGAGAGATACATAATTAGAGAGAGAGATACATAATATGAGAGAGAGATACATAATATGAGAGAGAGAGATGCATAATATGAGAGAGAGAGAGAGATACATAATATCGAGAGACGACATACATAATATGATAGAGAGAGAAAGAACGAACAAAACTTTATTTTAAAATGGTACAATTGGGCTCTTAAATTCGGCCCTTTCAATCACTCATCTTTCATTCATCAAATGTGCATGTTCCATATCTGATGTAGTATTGTCACTGTGGGATATATGTTTCCATGTCTAATGTAGTATTGTCACTTGGGGATATATGTTCCATGTCTGATGCAGTATTGTCACTGTGGGGATATATGTTCCATGTCTGATGTAGTATTTGTCACGGTGGGGATATATGTTCCATGTCTGATGTAGTATTGTCACTGTGGGGATATATGTTCCATGTCTGATGTAGTATTGTCACTGTGGGGATATATGTTCTATTGTCTGATGTAGTATTTGTCACTGTGGGGATATTGTTTCCATGTCTGTGTAGTATTGGTCACTGTGGGGATTATGTTCCATGTCTGATGTAGTATTGTCATTGTGGGGATATATGTTCCATGTCTGATGTAGTATTGTCACTGTGGTGATATATGTTCCATGGTATTGTCATTGTGGGGATATATGTTCCATGTCTGATGTAGTATTGTCACTGTGGGGATATATGTTCCATGTCTGATGTAGTATTGTCACTGTGGGGATATGTTCCATGTCTGATGTAGTATTGTCACTGTGGGATATATGTTCCATGTCTGATGTAGTATTGTCACTGTGGGGATATATTTCCATGTCTGATGTAGTATTGTCACTGTGGGGATATTGTTCCATGTCTGTGTAGTATTGTCATTGTGGGGATATATGTTCCATGTCTGATGTAGTATTGTCCATTGTGGGATATATGTTCCATGTCTGATGTAGTATTGTCACTGTGGGGATATATGTTCCATGTCTGATGTAGTATTGTTACTGTGGGGATATATGTTTCATGTCTGATGTAGTAGTGTTACTGTTGGGATATATGTATCCATGTCTGATGTATTATTTGTCATTGTGGGGATATATGTTCCATGTCTGATGTAGTATTGTCATTGTGGGGATATATGTTCCATGTCTGATGTAGTATTGTCATTGTGGGGATATATGTTCCATGTCGATGTAGTATTGTCATTGTGGGGATATATGTTCCATGTCTGATGTAGTATTGTCACTGTGGTGATATATGTTCCATGTCTGATGTAGTATTGTTACTGTGGGATATATGTTCCATGTCTGATGTAGTATTGTCACTGTGGTGATATATGTTCCATGTCTGTGTAGTATTGTCACTGTGGGGATATATGTTCCATGTCTGATGCAGTATTGTGGCTGTGGGGATATATGTTCCATGTCCTGATGTAGTATTGTCATTGTGGGGATATATGTTCCATGTCTGATGTAGTAGTGGTCATTGTGGGGATATATGTTCCATGTCTGATGTATATTGTCACTGTGGGGATATATGTTCCATGTCTGATGTAGTATTGTCACTGTGGGGATATATGTTCCATGTCTGATGTAGTATTGTCACTGTGGTGATATATGTTCCATGTCTGATGTAGTATTGTCATTGTGGGGATATATGTTCCATGTCTGATGTAGTATGTCACTGTGGTGATATATGTTCCATGTCTGATGCAGTATTGTCATGTGGGGATATATGTTCAATGTCTGATGTGTATTGTCATTGTGGGGATATATGTTCCATGTCTGATGTAGTATTGGTCATTGTGGGGATATATTTTCAATGTTCTGATGTAGTATTGTCATTGTGGGGATATATGTTCCATGTCCTGATGTGTATTGTCATTGTGGGGATATATGTTCCATGTCTGATGTAGTATTGTCATTGTGGGTATAATCTTGTTCCATGTCTGATGCAGTAATTGTCATTGTGGGGATTATGTTCCATGTCTGATGTAGTATTAGTCATTGTGGGGATATATGTTCCATGTCTGATGTCTGAGTCATTAGGTCACATTGTTCCATGGTGCGATTGTCATTGTGGGGATAGTCCTCCATGTCTGATTAGTATTGTCATTGTGGGGATATATGTTCCATGTCTGATGTAGTATTGTCTTGTGGGGATATATGTTCCTGTCTGATAGACATACACATACATATGAGAGAGAGAGACCACTTAATGTGAGAGAGACATACATAATTTGAGAGAGGAGAGACATCATAATGTGAGAGAGAGACATAATAAATGTGAGAGATACATTACATAATGTGAGAGAGAGAGAGACATACATATGTGAGAGAGACATACATAATGTGAGAGAGAGACATACATAATGTGAGAGAGAGAGACATACATGTGAGATGAGAGAGCACATACATAATGTGAGAGAGAGACATACATAATGGAGAGAGAGACATACATAATGTGAGAGAAGAGACTACATAATGGAGAGAGAGACATCACATTAATGTGAGAAGAGAGACATACATAATTGAGAGAGAGAGACATACAAATGTGAGAGAGACATACATAATGTGAGAGAGAGAGAGAGACATACATAATGTGAGAGAGACATATATAAGAGAGAGAATACATAATGTGTAGAGAGAGAGACATACATAAATGTGAGGGAGAGAGACATACATACATTGAGAGGCAATACATAATGTGAGAGAGAGACATACATAATGTGAGAGAGACATATATAATATGAGAGAGACATACATAATGTGAGAGAGAGACATACATAATGTGAGAGAGACATACATGATGTGAGAGGAACATACATAATGTGAGAGAGGACATATATAATGTGAGAGAGACATACATAATGCGAGAGAGGACATATACATAATGTGAGAGGACATACATAATGTGCGGAAGAGACATATACATAATGTGAGAGAGACATACATAATGTGAGAGAGACATACATAATGTGAGAGAGACATACATAATGTGAGAGAGACATATACATAATGTGAGAGAGACATATACATAATGTGAGAGAGACATACATAATGTGAGAGAGACATACATAATGTGAGAGAGACATACATAATGTGAGAGAGACATACATAATGTGAGAAGAGAGATATACATGATGTGAGAGACACATACATAATGTGAGAGAGAGACATACATAATGTGAGAGAGAAGACATATATAATGTGAGAGAGAGATATACATGATGTGAGAGACACATACATAATGTGAGAGAGAGACATACATAATGTGAGAGAGAGACATACATGACATGAGAGAGACATACATAATGTGAGAGAGAGACATACATAATGTGAGAGAGAGACATACATAATGTGAGAGAGAGATATACATGATGTGAGAGACACATACATAATGTGAGAGAGAGACATACATAATGTGAGAGAGAGATATACATAATGTGAGAGAGACATATACATAATGTGAGAGAGAGATATACATAATGTGAGAGAGACATATACATAATGTGAGAGAGACACATACATAATGTGAGAGAGATATACATAATGTGAGAAAGACATATACATAATGTGAGAGAGACATATACATAATGTGAGAGAGACATATACATAATGTGAGAGAGAGACATACATAATGTGAGAGAGAGACATACATGACATGAGAGAGACATACATAATGTGAGAGAGAGACATACATAATGTGAGAGAGAGACATACATAATGTTAGAGAGAGACATATATAATGTGAGAGAGAGACATACATGACATGAGAGGCACATACATAATGTGAGAGAGACATACATAATGTGATAGAGAGAGACATACATAATGTGAGAGAGAGACATATATAATGTGAGAGAGACATATACATAATGTGAGAGAGAGAGACATACATAATGTGAGAGAGACATACATAATGTGAGAGAGAGAGACATACATAATGTGAGAGAGAGAGAGACAAACATAATGTGAGAGAGACATACATAATGTGAGAGAGAGAGACATACATAATGTGAAAGAGAGAGACATACATAATGTGAGAGAGAGACATACATAATGTGAAAGAGAGAGACATACATAATGTGAGAGAGACATACATAATGTGAGAGAGAGAGACATACATAATGTGAGAGAGACATACATAATGTGAGAGAGAGAGACATACATAATGTGAGAGAGACATACATAATGTGAGAGAGAGAGACATACATAATGTGAGAGAGAGACATACATAATGTGAGAGAGACATACATAATGTGAGAGAGAGAGACATACATAATGAGAGAGGACATACATAATGTGAGAGGGAGACATACATAATGTGAGAGAGAGAGACATACATAATATGAGAGGCACATACATAATGTGAGAGAGACATACATAATGTGAGAGAGAGAGAGAGACATACATAATGTGAGAGAGAAATACATAATGTGAGAGAGAGAGACATACATAATGTGAGACAGAGAGACATACATAATTGAGAGAGAGAGACATACATATATGAGAGGCACATACATAATGTGAGAGAGACATACATAATGTGAGAGAGAGACATACATAATGTGAGAGAGACATATATAATATGAGAGAGACATACATAATGTGAGAGAGAGACATACATAATGTGAGAGAGAGACATACATGATATGAGAGGCACATACATAATGTGAGAGAGAGACATACATAATGTGAGAGAGACATATATAATATGAGAGAGACATACATAATGTGAGAGAGAGACTACATAATGTGAGAGAGAGACATACATGACATGAGAGGCACATACATAATGTGAGAGAGAGACATACATAATGTGAGAGAGAGACATACATAATGTGAGAGAGAGACATACATAATGTGAGAGAGAGACATACATAATGTGAGAGAGAGACATACATAATGTGAGAGAGAGACATACATAATGTGAGAGAGGACATATATAATATGAGAGAGACATATATAAATGTGAGAGAGAGAGACATACATAATGTGAGAGAGAGACATACATGACATGAGAGGCACATACATAATGTGAGAGAGAGACATACATAATGTGAGAGAGACATATATAATATGAGAGAGACATACATAATGTGAGAGAGAGACATACATAATGTGAGAGAGAGACATACATGACATGAGAGGCACATACATATGTGAGAGAGACATATATAATGTGAGAGAGACATACATAAAGCGAGAGAGACATATACATAATGTGAGAGAGACATACATAATGTGAGAGAGACATATACATAATGTGAGAGAGACATATACATAATGAGAGAGACATATACATAATGTGAGAGAGACATACATAATGTGAGAGAGACATATACATAATGTGGAGAGAGACATATACATAATGTGAGAGAGACATATACATAATGTGAGAGAGACATATACATAATGTGAGAGAGACATATACATAATGTGAGAGAGACATATACATAATGTGAGAGAGACATTACATAATGTGAGAGAGACATATACATAATGTGAGAGAGACATATACATAATGTGAGAGAGACATATACATAATGCGAGAGAGACATATACATAATGTGAGAGACATATACATAATGTGAGAGAGACATATACATAATGTGAGAGAGAATATACATAATGTGAGAGAGACATATACATAATGTGAGAGAGAATATACATAATGTGAGAGAGACATATACATAATGTGAGAGAGACATATACATAATGTGAGAGAGACATATACATAATGTGAGAGAGACATATACATAATGTGAGAGAGACACATACATAATGTGAGAGAGACATACATAATGTGAGAGAGACATACATAATGTGAGAGAGACATGAGACACATACATATTGTGAGAGAGACATACATATGTGAGAGAGACACATAATGTGAGACAGACAACATAATGTGAGAGAGACATATACATAATGTGAGAGAGACATATACATAATGTGAGAGAGACATACATAATGTGAGAGAGACACATACATAATGTGAGAGAAACATACATAATGTGAGAAAGATATGAAACACATACATAATGTGTGAGAGAGAGAGAGAGAGAGAGACAGACAGACATACATTATGTGAGAGAGACACATACACAATGTGAGAGAGAGACATACATAATGTGAGAGAGAGACATACATAATATGAGAGAGACACATAATGTGAGAGAGAGACACACATAATATAAGAGAGAGATACATAATGTGAGAAAGAGACATACATAATATGAGAGAGAGAGATACATAATGTGAGAGAGAGACATACATAATATGAGAGAGAGAGACATACATAATATGAGAGAGAGAGAGATACATAATATGAGAGAGATACATAATATGAGAGAGAGATACATAATATGAGAGACAGATACATAATATGAGAGAGAGATACATAATATGAGAGAGAGAGACATATTATGAGAGAGAGAGATACATAATATGAGAGAGAGACATACATAATATGAGAGAGAGATACATAATATGAGAGAGAGAGATACATAATATGAGAGAGACATACATAATATGAGAGAGAGAGACATACATAATATGAGAGAGAGAGAGAAAGAACGAACAAACTTTATTTTAAAAGGGTAACAAATTGGGCCATCTTAAATTCGGCCCTTTCAATCACTCATCTTTCATTCATCAAATGTGCATGTTACATTAACATAGGGAAAAAAACATTGTCAAAGGGATTTGGTAAGCATAAACAATGCATATTAAGCATGATACATTCACATGAGAAAACAAAAAAAAAACATTATCAAATGAAAGTTGTAAACATAAACAGTGCATATTGCAATGTTGTGAGACACATCCCCCATCCACCCTCATATCCCGGAGCCACCAACACATCCCCCACCCACCAAACCTCCACCACCCACCCACACATTCCTCCACGCACTCACACAGAACCAGGTGAACATACATGCTGCCACACACCCACTGATCCCCCACCCACACACATTTCCCCAAGAAGAAGAAGAAGAGGAAGATGAAGAAGGAGAAGAAGAGGAGGAGAAGAAGAAAAAACCACACACACATACCCCCGTCAACCCACACATCCCGCACCTATCCGCATAAGAGAGAGATACATGAGAGATACATAATATGAGAGAGAGAGAGACACATAATATGAGAGAGAGAGATACATAATATGAGAGATACATAATATGAGAGAGACATACGTTATATGAGAGAGAGACATACATAATATGGGAGAGAGAGATACATAATATGGGAGAGATACATAATATGAGAGAGAGAGACATACATAATATGAGAGAGAGACATACATAATATGAGAGAGAGAAACATACATAATATGAGAGAGAGAGACACACATAATATGAGAGAGACACACACACATAATATGAGAGAGAGATACATAATATGAGAGAGAGATACATAATATGATGAGAGACATACATTATATGAGAGAGAGACATACATAATATGAGAGAGACATAATATGAGAGAGAGATACATAATATGGGAGAGATAGATACATAATATGAGAGAGAGACATACATAATATGAGAGAGAGAGACACACACATAATATGAGAGAGACACACACACATAATATGAGAGAGAGAGAGACACTCATAATATGAGAGAGAGAGACACACATAATATGAGAGAGAGATACATAATATGAGAGAGAGATACATAATATGAGAGAGATATACATTATATGAGAGAGAGACATAATATGAGAGAGAGACAATATGAGAGAGAGACATAATATGAGAGAGAGATACATAATGTGAGAGAGAGACATACATAATATGAGAGAGACATACATAATATGAGAGAGATACATAATGTGAGAGAGAGACATACATAATATGAGAGAGACATACATAATATGAGAGAGATACATAATATGAGAGAGAGAGATACATAATATGAGAGAGAGATACACAATATGAGAGAGAGATACATAATATGAGAGCTAGACATACATAATATGAGAGAGAGAGACATACATAATATGAGAGAGAGACATACATAATATGAGAGAGAGATACATAAATAATGTGAGAGAGACATACATACATAATATGAGAGAGAGACATACATAATATGAGAGAGAGAGACATACATAATATGAGAGAGAGACATACATAATATGAGAGAGAGATACATAAATAATGTGAGAGAGACATACATACATAATATGAGAGAGAGACATACATAATATAAGAGAGAGAGATACATAATGTGAGAGAGAGAGACATACATAATATGAGAGAGAGAGACATACATAATATAAGAGAGAGAGACATACATAATATGAGAGAGAGAGAGACATACATATTATGAGAGAGAGATACATAATATTAGAGAGAGAGATACATAATATGAGAGAGAGATACATAATATGAGAGAGAGAGATGCATAATATGAGAGAGAGAGAGAGATACATAATATGAGAGAGAGAGACATACATAATATGAGAGAGAGAGAACGAACGAACAAACTTTATTTTAAAAGGGTAACAAATTGGGCCATCTTAAATTCGGCCCTTTCAATCACTCATCTTTCATTCATCAAATGTGCATGTTCCATATCTGATGTAGTATTGTCACTGTGGGGATATATGTTCCATGTCTAATGTAGTATTGTCACTGTGGGGATATATGTTCCATGTCTGATGCAGTATTGTCACTGTGGGGATATATGTTCCATGTCTGATGTAGTATTGTCACTGTGGGGATATATGTTCCATGTCTGATGTAGTATTGTCACTGTGGGGATATATGTTCCATGTCTGATGTAGTATTGTCACTGTGGGGATATATGTTCTATGTCTGATGTAGTATTGTCACTGTGGGGATATATGTTCCATGTCTGATGTAGTATTGTCACTGTGGGGATATATGTTCCATGTCTGATGTAGTATTGTCATTGTGGGGATATGTTCCATGTCTGATGTAGTATTGTCACTGTGGTGATATATGTTCATGTCTGATGGTATTGTCACTGTGGGGATATATGTTCCATGTCTGATGTAGTATTGTCACTGTGGGGATATATGTTCCATGTCTGATGTAGTATTGTCACCTGTGGGGATATATGTTCCATGTCTGATGTAGTATTGTCACTGTGGGGATATATGTTTCCAATGTCTGATGTATATTGTCACTGTGGGATTATGTTCCATGTCTGATGTAGTATTGTCACTGTGGGGATATATGTTCCATGTCTGATGTAGTATTGTCATTGTGGGGATATATGTTCCATGTCTGATGTAGTATTGTCATTGTGGGGATATATGTTCCATGTCTGATGTAGTATGTGTCACTGTGGGGATATATGTTCCATGTCCTGATGTTAGTATTGTTACTGTGGGGATATATGTTCCATGTCTGATGTAGTATTGTTACTGTGGGGATATATGTTCCATGTCTGATGTAGTATTGTCATTGTGGGGATATATGTTCCATGTCTGATGTAGTATTGTCATTGTGGGGATATATGTTCCATGTCTGATGTAGTATTGTCATTGTGGGGATATATGTTCCATGTCTGATGTAGTATTGTCATTGTGGGGATATATGTTCCATGTCTGATGTAGTATTGTCACTGTGGTGATATATGTTCCATGTCTGATGTAGTATTGTTACTGTGGGGATATATGTTCCATGTCTGATGTAGTATTGTCACTGTGGTGATATATGTTCCATGTCTGATGTAGTATTGTCACTGTGGGGATATATGTTCCATGTCTGATGCAGTATTGTGGCTGTGGGGATATATGTTCCATGTCTGATGTAGTATTGTCATTGTGGGGATATATGTTCCATGTCTGATGTAGTAGTGTCATTGTGGGGATATATGTTCCATGTCTGATGTAGTATTGTCACTGTGGGGATATATGTTCCATGTCTGATGTAGTATTGTCACTGTGGGGATATATGTTCCATGTCTGATGTAGTATTGTCACTGTGGGGATATATGTTCCATGTCTGATGTAGTATTGTCATTGTGGGGATATATGTTCCATGTCTGATGTAGTATTGTCACTGTGGGGATATATGTTCCATGTCTGATGTAGTATTGTCATTGTGGGGATATATGTTCATGTCTGATGTAGTATTGTCATTGTGGGATATATGTTCCATGTCTGATGTAGTATTGTCATTGTGGGGATATATGTTCTCCCTGTCTGATGTAGTATTGTCATTGTGGGATATATGTTCCATGTCTGATGTAGTATTGTCATTGTGGGTATATATGTTCCAGTCTGATGCAGTATTGTCATTGTGGGGATATATGTTCCATGTCTGATGTAGTATGTCATTGTGGGGATATATGTCCATGTCTGATGTAGTATTGTCATTGTGGGGATCATATGTTCATGTCTGATGTAGTATTGTCATTGTGGGGATATATGTTCCATGTCTGATGTAGTATTGTCATTGTGGGGATATATGTTCCTATGTTGATGTAGTATTGTCATTGTGGGGATAGAATGTCAATGGTCTGATGTAGTATTGTCATTGTCGGGGATATATGTTCCATGCCTGATGCAGTAGTATTGTCTTGTTGGGGATATATGTTCCATTGTCTGATGTAGTATTGTCATTGTGGGGATATATGTTCCATGTCTGATGCAGTATTGTCATTGTGGGGATATATGTTCCATGTCTGATGTAGTATTGTCACTGTGGGGATATATGTTCCATGTCTGATGTAGTATTGTCATTGTGGGGATATATGTTCCATGTCTGATGTAGTATTGTCATTGTGGGGATATATGTTCCATGTCTGATGTAGTATTGTCATTGTGGGGATATATGTTCCATGTCTGATGTAGTATTGTCATTGTGGGGATATATGTTCCATGTCTGATGTAGTATTGTCATTGTGGGGATATATGTTCCATGTCTGATGCAGTATTGTCATTGTGGGGATATATGTTCCATGTCTGATGCAGTATTGTCATTGTGGGGATATATGTTCCATGTCTGATGTAGTATTGTCATTGTGGGGATATATGTCCCATGTCTGATGTAGTATTGTCATTGTGGGGATATATGTTCCATGTCTGATGTAGTATTGTCATTGTGGGGATATATGTTCCATGTCTGATGTAGTATTGTCATTGTGGGGATATATGTTCCATGTCTGATGCAGTATTGTCATTGTGGGGATATATGTTCCATGTCTGATGTAGTATTGTCACTGTGGGGATATATGTTCCATGTCTGATGTAGTATTGTTACTGTGGGGATATATGTTCCATGTCTGATGCAGTATTGTCACTGTGGGGATATATGTTCCATGTCTGATGCAGTATTGTCACTGTGGGGATATATGTTCCATGTCTGATGTAGTATTGTTACTGTGGGGATATATGTTCCATGTCTGATGTAGTATTGTCACTGTGGGGATATATGTTCCATGTCTGATGCAGTATTGTCACTGTGGGGATATATGTTCCATGTCTGATGTAGTATTGTCACTGTGGGGATATATGTTCCATGTCTGATGTAGTATTGTTACTGTGGGGATATATGTTCCATGTCTGATGTAGTATTGTTACTGTGGGGATATATGTTCCATGTCTGATGTAGTATTGTTACTGTGGGGATATATGTTCCATGTCTGATGCAGTATTGTTACTGTGGGGATATATGTTCCACTGTCTGATGTAGTATTGTTACTGTGGGATATATGTTCCATGTCTGATGTAGTATTGTTACTTGTGGGGATATATGTTCCATGTCTGATGCAGTATTGTTACTGTGGGGATATATGTTCCAATGTCTGATGTAGTATTGTTACTGTGGGGATATATGTTCCATGTGCTGATGTAGTATGTCATTGTGGGGATATATGTTCCATGTCTGATGCAGTATTGTCATTGTGGGATATATGTTCATGTCTTGATGTAGTATTGTCATTGTGGGATTATACTGTTCCATGTCTGATGCAGTATTGTCACTGTGGGGATATATGTTCCATGTCTGATGTAGTATTGTTACTGTGGGGATATATGTTCCATGTCTGATGTAGTATTGTTACTGTGGGGATATATGTTCCATGTCTGATGCAGTATTGTTACTGTGGGGATATATGTTCCATGTCTGATGTAGTATTGTTACTGTGGGGATATATGTTCCATGTCTGATGTAGTATTGTCACTGTGGGGATATATGTTCCATGTCTGATGTAGTATTGTCACTGTGGGGATATATGTTCCATGTCTGATGTAGTATTGTCACTGTGGGGATATATGTTCCATGTCTGATGTAGTATGTCATGTCACTGTGGGGATATATGTTCCATGTCTGATGTAGTATTGTCATTGTGGGGATATATGTTCCATGTCTGATGTAGTATTGTCACTGTGGGGATATATGTTCCATGTCTGATGTAGTATTGTCATTGTGGGGATATATGTTCCATGTCTGATGTAGTATTGTCACTGTGGGGATATATGTTCCATGTCTGATGTAGTATTGTCACTGTGGGGATATATGTTCCATGTCTGATGTAGTATTGTCATTGTGGGATATATGTTCCATGTCTGATGTAGTATTGTCACTGTGGGGATATATGTTCCATGTCTGATGTAGTATTGTCATTGTGGGGATATATGTTCCATGTCTGATGTAGTATTGTCATTGTGGGGATATATGTTCCATGTCTGATGTAGTATTGTCATTGTGGGGATATATGTTCCATGTCTGATGCAGTATTGTCATTGTGGGGATATATGTTCCATGTCTGATGTAGTATTGTTACTGTGGGGATATATGTTCCATGTCTGATGTAGTATTGTTACTGTGGGGATATATGCTCCATGTCTAATGTAGTATTGTTACTGTGGGGATATATGTTCCATGTCTGATGTAGTATTGTTACTGTGGGGATATATGTTCCGTGTCTAATGTAGTATTGTCACTGTGGGGATATATGTTCCATGTCTGATGTAGTATTGTTACTGTGGGGATATATGTTCCATGTCTGATGTAGTATTGTCACTGTGGGGATATATGTTCCATGTCTGATGTAGTATTGTCATTGTGGGGATATATGTTCCATGTCTGATGTAGTATTGTTATTGTGGGGATATATGTTCCATGTCTGATGTAGTATTGTCATTGTGGGGATATATGTTCCATGTCTGATGTAGTATTGTTACTGTGGGGATATATGTTCCATGTCTGATGTAGTATTGTCATTGTGGGGATATATGTTCCATGTCTGATGTAGTATTGTCATTGTGGGGATATATGTTCCATGTCTGATGTAGTATTGATACTGTGGGGATATATGTTCCATGTCTGATGTAGTATTGTCACTGTGGGGATATATGTTCCATGTCTGATGTAGTATTGTCATTGTGGGGATATATGTTCCATGTCTGATGCAGTATTGTGGCTGTGGGGATATATGTTCCATGTCTAATGTAGTATTGTTACTGTGGGGATATATGTTCCATGTCTGATGTAGTATTGTTGCTGTGGGGATATATGTTCCATGTCTAATGTAGTATTGTCATTGTGGGGATATATGTTCCATGTCTGATGTAGTATTGTCATTGTGGAGATATATGTTCCATGTCTGATGTAGTATTGTGGCTGTGGGGATATATGTTCCATTTCTAATGTAGTATTGTTACTGTGGGGATATATGTTCCATGTCTGATGTAGTATTGTCACTGTGGGGATATATGTTCCATGTTTGGTGAGTTAATATCGATGACGAAGTATTGTCTATCTTTGATGAGATATTGTCGATGATGAAGTATTGTCTATCTTAGATGGGATATTGTCGATGACGAAGTATTGTCTATCTTTGGTGAGATATTGTCGATGGGCTGTTGCCGATGAACCTCGGAGCAACTTGGCACCTTGTTTGTCATTCTTCTATATCTGAGATAGACTGGCATGGTACGACGTTTGTGATTGGCTGGGCTAGACGTGTGTCTGGTAAGGTAGTATCTGATTGGACAATGATCCGGCATGATGACAGTTGTTGGCTCGCAGCGCTGACAGGCTTTTGCTGTACCAGCCATCTTCTACAGCTTCCTGCATAGGGGAATCACAAGGAAATCTTGAGACATTGCACACCCACGATCATACACGTACCCATCTCTCTCTCTCACTCAATCACTCTCTCTCTCTCACCCTCTCTCTGTCTCTCTCTGTCTCTCGCTGTCTTTCACCCACCCACCCTCTCTCACCCTCTCTCTCTCTCTCTTACTCTCTCTCTACTCTCTCCCCTCTCTCACCCCCTCTCTCTCTGTCTCTCGCTGTCTTTCACCCACCCACCCTCTCTCACCCCTCCCTCCCCCCCTCCTCTCTCTCTCTCTCTCTCTCTCTCTCTCTCTCTCTCTCTCAGAAAATGTGGCAAACTGCTTGCGTAGAGTTCTTGAGAGTATCACAAACAGCCGTAACATGCGGGGGTTAATTGCGACATCCTGTAAAAGGTGATGTAACCAGCGGTAACTACAAGATGACGTTTTTACAGCTGTATAGCACATGTTTATGCAGCACCTTGCACAGTCCGATACACAGTGTCCATGTACTCTCCACAGATACACAGTGTCCATGTACTCTCCACAGATACATAGTGTCCATGTACTCTCCACAGATACACAGTGTCCATGTACTCTCCACAGATACACGGTGTCCATGTACTCTCCACAGATACACAGTGTCCATGTACTCTCCACAGATACACAGTGTCCTTGTACTCTCCACAGATACACAGTGTCCATGTACTCTCCACAGATACACAGTGTCCATGTACTCTCCACAGATACACGGTGTCCATGTACTCTCCACAGATACACGGTGTCCATGTACTCTCCACAGATACACAGTGTCCATGTACTCTCCACAGATACACAGTGTCCATGTACTCTCCACAGATACACAGGGTCCATGTACTCTCCACAGATACACAGTGTCCATGTACTCTCCACAGATACACGGTGTCCATGTACTCTCCACAGATACATTGTCCATGTACTCTCCACAGATACACAGTGTCCATGTACTCTCCACAGATACATGGTGTCTATGTACTCTCCACAGATACACGGTGTCTATGTACTCTCCACAGATACATGGTGTCTATGTACTCTCCACAGATACATGGTGTCTATGTACTCTCCACAGATACACGGTGTCTATGTACTCTCCACAGATACACGGTGTCTATGTACTCTCCACAGATACATTGTCCATGTACTCTCCACAGATACATTGTCCATGTACTCTCCACAGATACATGGTGTCTATATTATCTCCACAGATACACGATGTCTATGCACTCTCCACAGATACACAGTGTACATGTACTCTCCACAGATACACAGTGTACATGTACTCTCCACAGATACACGGTGCCCATGTACTCTCCACAGATACACAGTGTCCATGTACTCCCCACAGATACACAGTGTATATGTACTCTCCACAGATACAAGGTGTCTATGTACTCTCCACAGATACAAGGTGTCTATGTACTCTCCACAGATACATGGTGTCTATGTACTCTCCACAGATACACGGTGTCTATGTACTCTCCACAGATACAGTTTCCATGTACTCTCCACAGATACACAGTGTCCATGTACTCTTCACAGATACACAGTGTCCGTGCACTCTCCACAGATACACAGTGTCCATGTACTCTCCACAGATAACACAGTGTCCATGTACTCTCCACAGATACACAGTGTCCATGTACTCTCGACAGATACACAGTGTCCATGCACTCTCCACAGATACACGGTGTCCACGCACTCTCCACAGATACACGGTGTCCACGCACTCTCCACACAGGATGTACATGTGTGCTCTACGGATACACGTTGACCATGTGTGCTCCACGGATACACGATGTCCATGTGTGCTCCACAGATACACGGTGTCTATGTGTGCTCTACGGATACACGGTGACCATGTGTGCTCCACGGATACACGATGTCCACGTGTGCTCCACAGATACACGGTGTCTATGTGTGCTCTACGGATACACGGTGTCTATGTGTGCTCTACGGATACACGTTGACCATGTGTGCTCCACAGATACACGGTGTCCATGTGTGCTCCCGGTAGTGAAAGTCATGTGTCCCATGTGCCTCTAGATCGCCAGGAGGCCACGGAGTGCAGTAGATAGACCAAGCTGAAAGTAGGGCTATGAAAGCTCGAACTTTGGTGGCCAGGGAGACAATATCATACCTTAAGTGACAAGATTGAAGGTGATTATCTCGGGGATGTGTGAGACCATATGGGCAGGGAACTAAATATGACGTCTGGCGGTTGTCAATGATCTACTCTGTCGGGGAGCAGCAGCAGCAGCCAGGTCTAGCTCTCGTCCTGGACATGGAGAAGTCAAAATCCATCAGAGGACATTGAACATTTGCGAGATGGAACACTTCTGCCGAAGTGAACCGGTGATCTGTTTGTTTCAACATGGTTTCAGCATAAAGGACGGATGTTATTTACTTAAACTTAGTTGCATATCATTTAAAGGACGTTGCGTTCAACACCCGGATTGTTTTGCTGTTATGATCTCTTGGCAAGTTTTCTTTCAGTAGTTTGCCATTGCTTTCTGAACGACCGGCACCCATGCCATTTCGTAAAAAAACCAAAACAACGCAGTCTGCTGCCATATCGCGCAACTGTGTTTCTAACGCGGGTATGTGGGATTACGAAATGCGTCCGTAACCTCAACGCCACGGAGCAGACAAGTCTGATATTACAGATGTATTTTATAGCCACATGGACAACATATCCACATGGACAACATATCCACATGTCAAGAGAACACATCCCCTCTACAGTGTGTCCACCTTGTCGAGGTAGAGGGGCTTGTGTGTTCCAATGACCCCAAGAGCTATGCCGACGGTAGCACAGCTACTGGTAGGGTCACCCATGTCGGACAGGTCAAGGGAGAGGGACCAGACCAAGTGACACACAAACCTGCTGCCTTGTAGGTAGACTGGGGACAGTCAAAGGCTAGGGAAAGCACCCCGAACAAATGCTTGTCGAAATCGGATGTACTGAGCCACAGGCTTGACAAAGTAGTGCAACGTAACTTAATTCATGATGACACAAATTAAAATTAATCGTTATGGTGCTAATCCCGTGAAGTCCCATCAGGCGGTGATAGTGCCGGGCCCCCTGCCTCGAGGGGGTCCACCCATGACTACTGGTGGTCACCTTCCCCTGTGCTGTGGAGTCAAGGCACAGAGGAGTAGCTATTGACCAAACACCCCGGACACTCAACATACTACAGTGGAATGCCGAAGGAGTTTATAACAAGAAAGCCTCCCTAACACAGCGTCTTCATAAAGATAGAATAGATGTGGCATGCATTCAAGAGACACACCTCAACGCCAATCGCACATTTTCAGTCGAGGGATATCAGGCCACACGTTTCGACCGCGAAGGACACAAAGGAGGAGTTGTAATACTTACACGAAATACAATACCTTGCAGCGAAGTATCTGTGATCTCTGACAACCAAACGGAAATTATAGGTGTTGATATAATGATAAAGGACGTGAAAATAAGAATTTACAATCTGTATAGCCCGGCAGATAAGGATCTTACACTCTCAAACATGAAAATAACTGACACAAATTGCATTGTTGTCGGAGACTTTAATAGCCGTTCAGAAAGATGGGGATACCCAGATACTGACAAAAGAGGAGATGAAGTGGAGGACTGGGAAATAGACTCAAATCTCCATCTACTCAACAAAGTGGATGACACACCGAGCTTCTACTCCAGAAGATGGATTACCACTTCTACTCCAGACTTAGCTTTCTGCACAGGAGACATCCTCCACAAAATCGATCGCCACGTGCTTGACCAATTAGCAGGTAGTGACCACAGACCAATCAAGCTTGTAATGAATATGGAGTATGTTCCACAGGAGCAAAAGCCTTTGCCCCGCTGGAATTACAAACGAGCAGATTGGGACAGATTTGCCATACTAACAGACAAATATTGTGAAAACATAAATACACGATATGGCAACATGAAGCAAATGGTGGAAAGTCTAAACAGAGCAATAATACAGGCGGCCACTGAGTCTATTCCAAGAGGAGCGAGGAAAAATTACAAACCATACTGGACTGAAGAACTACAAATTTTGGAGGACAAAGTTGAAGATGCTAGGAAGACCGCAGAGAGAGAACAAACAACTGAAGCGAACATCTCTCTCAAAGCCATCTCAGCAAAATATAAAAGAACAGTAAATCAAACAACAAGAGATTGTTGGAGGAAAAAAACAGAAAACCTGAATTTTGACAGGGATGGAAACAAACTATGGAAACTAGTGAAAGCCATGAACAATGAAGGACCTAGAAACAAACAAATAACAATTAAACAAGGAAATGCCTTGCTTACAGGAAAAAAGGCTGCAAATGCACTAATGGAACACTATGCCAGTGCAAACCACATTGATATTACAACCGAACAGAAGAAAGCAATCAAAGATAAACAGATACATCATAGAAATACAGAGACAGCAGCAGAATATATGATGGCAAATCTAACAATGGAAGAAATGGAACAGGCAATGAATACCCTAAAAAAGAAGAAATCACCAGGAAAGGATGGAATCACAAATGAAATGCTAATAGGACTAGGCACTAAGGCAAAAAAGAAACTACTAGCAGTCCTAAATTACAGCTGGAAGAGGGGAATAGTCCCACAGGCATGGAAGGAAGCTATACTAATACCAGTCCCAAAGAAAGGAAAAGACCTGGAAGAACCAAATGGCTATCGACCTATCAGTCTACTTAGCTGTGTAGGAAAATTAATGGAACGCATTATCAATGGCAGGCTAACATGGCATCTGGAAGAAAACCAACTCTTAACACCACACCAAGCAGGATTCAGAAAGTACAGATCCACTGAAGATCAAATAACCTATATAGCTCAGGAAATAGAGGATGCCTTCCAAGAGAAAAAGCACACACTAGCGGTCTGGGTAGATTTAGAAAAAGCATTTGATAAAGTATGGAAGGAAGGACTGAAAGTAAAACTGCAAAAAATGCATGTTTGTGGGAAAATGTACAATTGGATCAGCCACTACCTTGAGAACAGAACTGCCAGGACAAAAGTACAAGGACAAACCAGCAAAATGATGCTGTTGGAGCAAGGTGTCCCCCAAGGAGGAGTTCTTTCACCAACATTATTCCTAGCATATATAAACGACATCACAGACAATTTTCCAGCCAGAGTACACACATCATCCTTTGCAGATGACCTAGCCATATGGACATCTGAAGAATATATTAGTACAGCTAACAGCAGAATACAGCAAGCCCTATTAGCGCTAGAGGACTGGTCAAAATCATGGCTAGTGAAGATAAGTGAGGAGAAAACAACATGCACAGTGTTCTCCCTCTCAACTAAAACTCAGCAACCTAAGCTGGTATTGAATGGAAAAATATTGCGCCATGAAGAAAATCCAAACTATCTAGGAGTCACATTTGATCGTCGCCTGACATGGAAAACACAGGTTGAGAAAAATCGAACAAGAGCAAGGCAAAGAATGGCAATCATGAAAAAGCTTGCTGGTACAACGTGGGGAGCAGATGAGAAAGTTCTCAAGAAGTTATATACTGGACGGGTGAGGCCAGTACTGGAATATGGCATTGCAGCTTGGGCAACAGCAGCTAAGTCAAACTTTAACAAAATAAGTAGAGTCCAAAATCAAGGAATGCGAATCATAACTGGAAGCCTGAAGACAACGCCTATTAATGAATTAGAAAAGATCACTTGTTTACAACCAATGCAGGATAGAAGAGATAGCAGAGCCCAGCAACAAGCTGAAAAATTTAGAAGATTGACAGACCACCCTATGTATAAAAGGTTTAGTGGTTTTGGAAAGGGAAGACTGAAGCGTAGCAACTTTGTAGAAACTGCAAAACGAAAGATTAGGGCAGATCCCATACTTAACATGTCAACAGTCAGACCCATTTACAATGCAGACAAGTTCCCAGCTTGGAGACAGCAGCAACTGCCTGAGATGATAGAAAACATTCCTGGTATTGAGAAAAAGAACACTCAGCATGAAACCGAAAGAAGAGAAATAACCCTAAACTACATAAAAGAACATTACCCAAGCAGCAATTGGACCCATGCATATACAGATGGATCAGCCAAAAATTCAGTAGAGAATGGAGGAGGAGGAATTCTCCTAAATTTAAAAAATGGAGTGAAAAAAACAAATTCAGTGGCAACTGGAAAGTTTTCAAGTAACTTCAAAGCGGAGGTAGAGGCTCTGAAAACTGCAGCAGAAATGCTCTTGATGGAGGAAAATAAAGAGAAGCAAATAGCTATCTTCACAGATGCAAAGTCAGCTGTCTCAATACTGAAGAGCAATAACAGCACAGAAATAGCTGACCTAAGAGCAGCACTCCATGGGCTATGCCAGAAATCCAAAAAAGTTGTAATACAGTGGATCCCATCACATTGCAGTATACCTGGAAATGAAGAGGCTGACAGACTGGCAAAAGAGGGCGGACGACTACCACAGCCTGACATAGACATAACCTATAATGAGGCAAAGAGGTTGATAAAAAGCACTTATAGAACCAAATGGGAATCAGAGCATCCTGGCCACCAGAAGGATGATGCATATTACAAACTCGACCGAAGAGAACAAGTAACAATCTTCAGACTCCGCACAGGACATAACAGGCTGAAATACCACTTGTTCAACAAACTAAAGATAGGAGATACAGATGAATGTAATTGTGGAACTGGTAAAATGACAGCTAAACATTTGCTGCAAGAGTGCCCAATATATGCAGAACAGAGAAAGATATTTTGGCCCACACCTGCTTCATTCGAGGACAAGCTCTATGGAGATATCAACAAGCTCAAGTCGACTGCAGCTTACTTTAACTGTATTCAGGTTGACATTTAAATGTACATGAAGAAGTATTTAGACTGCCACACTTCATACCACAGGCATGTCGGTTACACAAGCCTCCCAGAGGCATGAAATGGAATATTGCTTGGATAGCAAATCCATTACGTGGAAAGTCCGAATCGAAAGCTCACTGTGTGGGCTTCATAAAAGGTGGAAAAAGTGTCCCTGTGGCACAAAATTGAATATTGCTCGGATAGCAAATCCATTACGTGGAAAGTCCGAATCGAAAGCTCACTGTGTGGGCTTCATAAAAGGTGGAAAAAGTGTCCTAGTGGCACAAAATGGAATATTGCTCGGATAGCAAATCCATTACGTGGAAAGTCCGAATCGAAAGCTCACTGTGTGGATGTCATCTGCAAACTGCATTCTTCTGGCTTCTGGAAGAACAGCCTATGGTGAACGGAAGGCCCAATATACGGAAGTGAGGCTAAGCAGCCATGTGCAGGACGTGACGATTCCTTGGGTGAGCCCAGTACCAGAGCGCTGTGTGATGGCTCTGCAATTATGGAAGCCTCCTTGGATGGCGGGGAATGCCCATGGTCTGCCCCTGCCTTCCCTTGAGGGCTGACCAGGATGCCTTTGGCTGTTCTATATGGGCCAAGATGGGATGAGAGATAACACCACAACAGTGAGTCTAACGTCCTAAGAAACCCCCGGGAAGGTTAACCCGGTCAACAAATGCCCGCAGAAGTCGGATGTGTCGGCCTAACGGCGCAAGAACGCAGCTCTGCTGTAAACAGGCACAACGCAATCACATCCGGAAAAAAACTCCGGATGAACGAAGAAGAAGAAGAGAACACATCTCTCACACTGAGATAGTTGAGTCATGAGAACACGACTGTCACATTGAGATAGTTGAGTCAGGAGAACATGTCTCTCACACTGAAACAGTTGAAACATGAGAACATGTCTCTCACATTGAGATAGCTGACTCAGGAGAACATGTCTCTCACATTGAGATAGTTGAGTCAGGAGAACACGTCTCTTACACTGAAACAGTTGAAACATGAGAACTTGTCTCTCACATCGAGACAGTAGAGTCAGGAGAACGTGACCTTCACATTGAGACAGTTGAGAGAAAATATCCTTACCAGGCCGTAGTCTGCTGCCGCTGTGTACTGATGGACTGGCCTGCGGGCGGCCATGTTGGACGACGCGGAGACGCCTCCCATGTGAGCAAACTGGTGCATGCCTCCCATAGAAGAGTGGTAGGCAGAGTTCATCTGTGGATACCTGCATCAGAGAGAAGGTCAGACTAGGGTCTTATCAGCAGAGACTGGGTCTGTAAGATAAGGTCAAAGGTGAGACATGTCACCATAGACTGTAAGGGAACGAACAAAAACGAACGAACAGACTTTATTTTCAAAGGGTAACAAATTGGGCACGCAGGCCCGTCTTACATTCGGCCCTTCCAATCACTCATCTTTCTTTCATGAACAGTGCATAGGAAAAAAACATTGTCACATGAATTTTGTAAACATAAACAATGCATATTACTATGTTATAAGACACATCCACCACCCACCCACACATCCCCCATTCACTCCAACTCCCCCACCCAACCACACACACATACAATACATTCCCCCACCCATCCACCACATCCCTACACATCTCCCTACCCACACACACCTCTCATCCACCACACACCCCATCCACCCACACCCCAAGCACACATACATTCAATAACCCACACATCCCCCACCTACACACATCTCCCCACCCACTCACATATCCTTTACCCGTCCCATTTCCCACCAACAATCACTCACCCAATATCCTCCTCCACCCACACACCTCCAACCACCCAACCAAACACACATTCCTCAGCCACACACACATCTCCCCGTCAACTCACATATTCCGCACCTACCCACACACAAATTCCGCAAATGTCAAACTAGGGACATTTCACCATAGACTGTAAGAGAATGTCAAACTAGAGACATGTCACCATAGACTGTAAGAGAATGTCAAACTAGGGACATGTCACCATAGACTGTAAGGGAATGTCAAACTAGAGACATGTCACCATAGACTGTAAGAGAATGTCAAACTAGGGACATGTCACCATAGACTGTAAGAGAATGTCAAACTAGGGACATGTCACCATAGACTGTAAGAGAATGTCAAACTAGGGACATGTCACCATAAACTGTAAGAGAATGTCAAACTAGGGACATGTCACCATAGACTGTAAGAGAATGTCAAACTAGGGACATGTCACCATAGACTGTAAGGGAATGTCAAACTAGGGAAATGTCACCATAGACTGTAAGCGTATGTCAAACTAGGGACATTTCACGATAGACTGTAAGAGAATGTCAAACTAGGGACATGTCACCATAGACTGTAAGAGAATGTCAAACTAGGGACATGTCACCATAGACTGTAAGAGAATGTCAAACTAGGGACATGTCATTACACAGAAATATATATTGCGGAACCGTATGGCAGTTCATAAATAAACACACGTGTATAGTTTGGCGCTCACAGAAGAAGTAGAAAGAAGAAGAGACTAGAGGAAGCACTAGACAACATAAATAAACAGTAGAGACTAGAGTATGCACTAGACAACATAAATAAACAGTAGAGAATAAAGGATGCACTAGACAACATAAATAAACAGTAGAGAATAGAGGATGCACTAGACAACATAAATAAACAGTAGAGACTAGAGGAAGCACTAGACAACATAAATAAACAGTAGAGACTAGAGGATGCACTAGACAACATAAATAAACAGTAGAGACTAGAGGATGCACTAGACAACATAAATAAACAGTAGAGACTAGAGGATGCACTAGACAACATAAAATAAACAGTAGAGACTAGAGGATGCACTAGACAACATAAATAAACAGTAGAGACTAGAGGATGCACTAGACAACATAAATAAACAGTAGAGACTAGAGGATGCACTAGACAACATAAATAAACAGTAGAGACTAGAGGATGCACTAGACAACATAAATAAACAGTAGAGACTAGAGGATGCACTAGACAACATAAATAAACAGTAGAGACTAGAGGATGCACTAGACAACATAAATAAACAGTAGAGACTAGAGGAAGCACTAGACAACATAAATAAACAGTAGAGACTAGAGGATGCACTAGACAACATAAATAAACAGTAGAGAATAAAGGATGCACTAGACAACATAAATAAACAGTAGAGAATAGAGGATGCACTAGACAACATAAATAAACAGTAGAGAATAAAGGATGCACTAGACAACATAAATAAACAGTAGAGAATAGAGGATGCACTAGACAACATAAATAAACAGTAGAGACTAGAGGAAGCACTAGACAACATAAATAAACAGTAGAGAATAAAGGATGCACTAGACAACATAAATAAACAGTAGAGACTAGAGGATGCACTAGACAACATAAATAAACAGTAGAGAATAGAGGATGCACTAGACAACATAAATAAACAGTAGAGACTAGAGGAAGCACTAGACAACATAAATAAACAGTAGAGACTAGAGGACGAACTAGACAACATAAATAAACAGTAGAGACTAGAGGAAGCACTAGACAACTTAAATAAATAGTAGAGACTAGAGGATGCACTAGACAACATAAATAAACAGTAGAGACTAGAGGATGCACTAGGCAACATAAATAAACAGTAGAGACTAGAGGATGCACTAGGCAACATAAATAAACAGTAGAGACTAGAGGATGCACTAGACAACATAAATAAACAGTAGAGAATAAAGGATGCACTAGACAACATAAATAAATAGTAGAGACTAGAGGATGCACTAGACAACATAAATAACGACACGTGTTTTGTTTGCGCTCATAGAAACCGAAGGAAGACGTAGAGGCTTGAGGATTCAGATGGTCTAGTTGTGAGGGAACACATAAAACAGGTCATAGATAGCTGGTCTAGTTGTGAGGGAAAATATGAAACAGGTCATAGATAGATGGTCTAGTTGTGAGGGAACATATGAAACAGGTCATAAACAACTGGTCTAGTTGTGAGGGAACACATGAAACAGGTAAGAGACCGATGGTCTAGTTGTGAGGGAACACACGAAACAGGTCATAGATAGCTGGTCTAGTTGTGAGGGAACACATGAAACAGGTAAGAGACCGATGGTCTAGTTGTGAGGGAACACATGAAACAGGTCATAGATAGCTGGTCTAGTTGTGAGGGAATACATGAAACAGGTAAGAGACCGATGGTCTAGTTGTGAGGGAACATATAAAACAGGTCATAGATAGATGATCTAGTTGTGAGGGGACACATGAAACAGGTCATAGATAGCTGGTCTAGTTGTGAGGGAACATGAAACAGGTCATAGATAGATGGTCTAGTGTGAGGGAACATATGAAACAGGTCATAGACAGCTGGTCTAGTTGTGAGGGAACACATGAAACAGGTCATAGATCGCTGGTCTAGTTGTGAGGGAACACATGAAACACGTCATAGATAGCTGGTCTAGTTGTGAGGTAATACATGAAAAAGGTAAGAGACCGATGGTCTAGTTGTGAGGGAACACATGAAACAGGTAAGATATAGCTGGTATAGTTGTTAAGGAACACATGAAACAGGTAAGTCTGTAAGATGACATTAAGTTTAACATTAAGTTTAAACTCAAACTCGGCGACTCTGTCATCTCAGATTAGGTTTAACCTCGGAGTCTGTCAGCTCACATTAGATTTAACCTCAAAGTCTGTCAGCTCACTTTAGGTTTAACCTCAGAGTCTGTCAGCTCACATTAGGTTTAACCTCAGAGTCTGTCAGTTCATATTAGTTTTAACTTAAGACTCGGAAAGTCTGTGAACTTACATTAGGTTTAACCTCAGACTCGGAGAATCTGTCAGCTCACTTTAAGTTTAACCTCAAGTTTTCAGCACATATGAGGTTTAACCTCAGACTCGGCTAGTCTGTCAGCTCACACTAGGTTTAACCTCAGACTCGGCGAGTCTGTCAGCTCACACTAGGTTTAACATCAGACTCGGCGAGTCTGTCAGCTCACACTAGGTTTAACCTCAGACTCGGCTAATCTGTCAGCTCACACTAGGTTTAACCTGAGACTCGGCTAGTCTGTCAGCTCACACTAGGTTTAACCTGAGACTCGGCGAGTCTGTCAGCTCACACTAGGTTTAACCTCAGACTCGGCGAGTCTGTCAGCTCACACTAGGTTTAACCTGAGACTCGGCTAGTCTGTCAGCTCACACTAGGTTTAACCTCAGACTCGGCGAGTCTGTCAGCTCACACTAGGTTTAACCTGAGACTCGGCTAGTCTGTCAGCTCACACTAGGTTTAACCTCAGACTCGGCTAGTCTGTCAGCTCATATTAGGTTTAACCTCAGACTCGGCTAGTCTGTCAGCTCACACTAGGTTTAACCTCAGACTCGGCGAGTCTGTCAGCTCACACTAGGTTTAACCTCACACTCGGCGAGTCTGTCAGCTCACACTAGGTTTAACCTCAGACTCGGCTAGTCTGTCAGCTCACACTAGGTTTAACCTGAGACTCGGCTAGTCTGTCAGCTCACACTAGGTTTAACCTCAGACTCGGCGAGTCTGTCAGCTCACACTAGGTTTAACCTCAGACTCGGCGAGTCTGTCAGCTCACACTAGGTTTAACCTCAGACTCGGCGAGTCTGTCAGCTCACACTAGGTTTAACCTCAGACTCGGCGAGTCTGTCAGCTCACACTAGGTTTAACCTCAGACTCGGCGAGTCTGTCAGCTCACACTAGGCTTAACCTCAGACTCGGCGAGTCTGTCAGCTCACACTAGGTTTAACCTCAGACTCGGCTAGTCTGTCAGCTCACACTAGGTTTAACCTGAGACTCGGCTAGTCTGTCAGCTCACACTAGGTTTAACCTGAGACTCGGCGAGTCTGTCAGCTCACACTAGGTTTAACCTGAGACTCGGCGAGTCTGTCAGCTCACACTAGGTTTAACCTGAGACTCGGCTAGTCTGTCAGCTCACACTAGGTTTAACCTGAGACTCGGCGAGTCTGTCAGCTCACACTAGGTTTAACCTCAGACTCGGCGAGTCTGTCAGCTCACACTAGGTTTAACCTCAGACTCGGCGAGTCTGTCAGCTCACACTAGGCTTAACCTCAAACTCGGCGAGTCTGTCAGCTCACACTAGGTTTAACCTCAGACTCGGCTAGTCTGTCAGCTCACACTAGGTTTAACCTGAGACTCGGCTAGTCTGTCAGCTCACACTAGGTTTAACCTGAGACTCGCGAGTCTGTCAGCTCACACTAGGTTTAACCTGAGGACTCGGCGAGTCTGTCAGCTCACACTAGGGTTAACCTGAGACTCGGGCGAGTCTGTCAGCTCACACTAAGGTTTAACCTCAGACTCGGCGGAGTCTGGCAGCTCACACTAGGTTTAACCTGAGACTCGGCGAGTCTGGTCAGCTCACACTAGGTTACCTCGAGACTCGGCTAGTCTGTCAGCTCACACTAGGTTTAACCTCAGACTCGGCTAGTCTGTCAGCTCACACTAGGTTTAACCCTGAGACTCGTCTCGTCTGTCAGCTCACACTAGGTTAACCTCAGACTCGGCGAGTCTGTCAGCTCACACTAGGTTTAACCTCAGACCGGCGAGTCTGTCAGCTCATCACTAGGCTTTAACCTCGAACTCGGCGAGTCTGTCAGCTCACACTAGGTAACCTCAGACTACTCGGCTAGTCTGTCAGCTCACACTAGGTTAACCTGAGACTCGGCGAGTCTGTCAGCTCACACTAGGTTTAACCTGAGACTCGGCTAGTCTGTCAGCTCACACTAGGTTTAACCTCAGACTCGGCTAGTCTGTCAGCTCACACTAGGTTTAACCTGAGACTCGGCGAGTCTGTCAGCTCACACTAGGTTTAACCTGAGACTCGGCTAGTCTGTCAGCTCACACTAGGTTTAACCTGAGACTCGGCTAGTCTGTCAGCTCACACTAGGTTTAACCTGAGACTCGGCGAGTCTGTCAGCTCACACTAGGTTTAACCTCAGACTCGGCGAGTCTGTCAGCTCACACTAGGTTTAACCTGAGACTCGGCTAGTCTGTCAGCTCACACTAGGTTTAACCTCAGACTCGGCGAGTCTGTCAGCTCATACTAGGTTTAACCTCAGACTCGGCTAGTCTGTCAGCTCACACTAGGTTTAACCTCAGACTCGGCGAGTCTGTCAGCTCACACTAGGTTTAATTTGAGACTCGGCTAGTCTGTCAGCTCACACTAGGTTTAACCTCAGACTCGGCGAGTCTGTAAGCTCACACTAGGTTTAACCTCAGACTCGGCGAGTCTGTCAGCTCACACTAGGTTTAACCTCAGACTCGGCGAGTCTGTCAGCTCACACTAGGTTTAACCTGAGACTCGGCTAGTCTGTCAGCTCACACTAGGTTTAACCTGAGACTCGGCTAGTCTGTCAGCTCACACTAGGTTTAACCTGAGACTCGGCTAGTCTGTCAGCTCACACTAGGTTTAACCTCAGACTCGGCGAGTCTGTCAGCTCACACTAGGTTTAACCTCAGACTCGGCTAGTCTGTCAGCTCACACTAGGTTTAACCTGAGACTCGGCTAGTCTGTCAGCTCACACTAGGTTTAACCTGAGACTCGGCTAGTCTGTCAGCTCACACTAGGTTTAACCTGAGACTCGGCGAGTCTGTCAGCTCACACTAGGTTTAACCTCAGACTCGGCGAGTCTGTCAGCTCACACTAGGTTTAACCTCAGACTCGGCGAGTCTGTCAGCTCACACTAGGTTTAACATCAGACTCGGCGAGTCTGTCAGCTCACACTAGGTTTAACCTCAGACTCGGCTAATCTGTCAGCTCACACTAGGTTTAACCTGAGACTCGGCTAGTCTGTCAGCTCACACTAGGTTTAACCTGAGACTCGGCGAGTCTGTCAGCTCACACTAGGTTTTAACCTCAGACTCGGCGAGTCTGTCAGCTCACACTAGGTTTAACCTGAGACTCGGCTAGTCTGTCAGCTCACACTAGGTTTAACCTCAGACTCGGCGAGTCTGTCAGCTCACACTAGGTTTAACCTGAGACTCGGCTAGTCTGTCAGCTCACACTAGGTTTAACCTCAGACTCGGCTAGTCTGTCAGCTCACATTAGGTTTAACCTCAGACTCGGCTAGTCTGTCAGCTCACACTAGGTTTAACCTCAGACTCGGCGAGTCTGTCAGCTCACACTAGGTTTAACCTCACACTCGGCGAGTCTGTCAGCTCACACTAGGTTTAACCTCAGACTCGGCTAGTCTGTCAGCTCACACTAGGTTTAACCTGAGACTCGGCTAGTCTGTCAGCTCACACTAGGTTTAACCTCAGACTCGGCGAGTCTGTCAGCTCACACTAGGTTTAACCTCAGACTCGGCGAGTCTGTCAGCTCACACTAGGTTTAACCTCAGACTCTACGAGTCTGTCAGCTCACACTAGGTTTAACCTCAGACTCGGCGAGTCTGTCAGCTCACACTAGGTTTAACCTCAGACTCGGCGAGTCTGTCAGCTCACACTAGGCTTAACCTCAGACTCGGCGAGTCTGTCAGCTCACACTAGGTTTAACCTCAGACTCGGCTAGTCTGTCAGCTCACACTAGGTTTAACCTGAGACTCGGCTAGTCTGTCAGCTCACACTAGGTTTAACCTGAGACTCGGCGAGTCTGTCAGCTCACACTAGGTTTAACCTGAGACTCGGCGAGTCTGTCAGCTCACACTAGGTTTAACCTGAGACTCGGCTAGTCTGTCAGCTCACACTAGGTTTAACCTGAGACTCGGCGAGTCTGTCAGCTCACACTAGGTTTAACCTCAGACTCGGCGAGTCTGTCAGCTCACACTAGGTTTAACATCAGACTCGGCTAGTCTGTCAGCTCACACTAGGTTTAACCTGAGACTCGGCTAGTCTGTCAGCTCACACTAGGTTTAACCTGAGACTCGGCGAGTCTGTCAGCTCACACTAGGTTTAACCTGAGACTCGGCTAGTCTGTCAGCTCACACTAGGTTTAACCTGAGACTCGGCTAGTCTGTCAGCTCACACTAGGTTTAACCTGAGACTCGGCGAGTCTGTCAGCTCACACTAGGTTTAACCTGAGACTCGGCTAGTCTGTCAGCTCACACTAGGTTTAACCTCAGACTCGGCTAGTCTGTCAGCTCACACTAGGTTTTAACCTGAGACTCGGCGAGTCTGTCTGCTCACACTAGGTTTTAACCTCAGACTCGGCGAGTCTGTCAGCTCACACTAGGTTTAACCTGAGACTCGGCTAGTCTGTCAGCTCACACTAGGTTTAACCTCAGACTCGGCGAGTCTGTCAGCTCACACTAGGTTTAACCTCAGACTCGGCTAGTCTGTCAGCTCACACTAGGTTTAACCTCAGACTCGGCTAGTCTGTCAGCTCACACTAGGTTTAACCTTGAGACTCGGCTAGTCTGTCAGCTCACACTAGGTTTTAACCTCAGACTCGGCGAGTCTGTCAGCTCACACTAGGTTTAACCTCAGACTCGGCGAGTCTGTCAGCTCACACTAGGTTTAACCTCAGACTCGGCGAGGTCTGTCAGCTCACACTAGGTTTAACCTGAGACTCGGCGAGTCTGTCAGCTCACACTAGGTTTAACCTGAGACTCGGCTAGTCTGTCAGCTCACACTAGGTTTAACCTGAGACTCGGCTAGTCTGTCAGCTCACACTAGGTTTAACCTCAGACTCGGCGAGTCTGTCAGCTCACACTAGGTTTAACCTCAGACTCGGCGAGTCTGTCAGCTCACACTAGGTTTAACCTCAGACTCGGCTAGTCTGTCAGCTCACACTAGGTTTAACCTGAGACTCGGCTAGTCTGTCAGCTCACACTAGGTTTAACCTAGACTCGGCTAGTCTGTCAGCTCACACTAGGTTTAACCTGAGACTCGGCGAGTCTGTCAGCTCACACTAGGTTTAACCTCAGACTCGGCGAGTCTGTCAGCTCACACTAGGTTTAACCTCAGACTCGGCGAGTCTGTCAGCTCACACTAGGTTTAACCTCAGACTCGGCGAGTCTGTCAGCTCACACTAGGTTTAACCTCAGACTCGGCGAGTCTGTCAGCTCACACTAGGTTTAACCTCAGACTCGGCGAGTCTGTCAGCTCACACTAGGTTTAACCTCAGACTCGGCTAGTCTGTCAGCTCACACAAGGTTTAACCTCAGACTCGGCGAGTCTGTCAGCTCACACTAGGTTTAACCTCAGACTCGGCGAGTCTGTCAGCTCACACTAGGTTTAACCTCAGACTCGGCGAGTCTGTCAACTCACACTAGGTTTAACCTCAGACTCGGCGAGTCTGTCAGCTCACACTAGGTTTAACCTCAGACTCGGCTAGTCTGTCAGCTCACACTAGGTTTGAGCCCCATGGACTCTACTACAGTTAAAGTGAGTGTGTGGGAGTGGAGGCTCACCCGGCAGTGCTGGTTGTGGGAGCCACTGTACCAGGTGGGGTAGTGTGTGGGAGTGGAGGCTCACCCGGCAGTGCTGGTTGTGGGAGCCACTGTACCAGGTGGGGTAGTGTGTGGGAGTGGAGGCTCACCCGGCAGTTCTGGTTGTGGTAGCCGCTGTACCAGGTGGGGTAGTGTGTGGGAGTGGAGGCTCACCCGGCAGTGCTGGTTGTGGGAGCCGCTGTACCAGGTGGGGTAGTGTGTGGGAATGGATGCTCACCCGGCAGTGCTGCTTGTGGTAGCCGCTGTACCAGGTGGGGTAGTGTGTGGGAGTGGAGGCTCACCCGGCAGTGCTGGTTGTGGTAGCCGCTGTACCAGGTGGGGTAGTGTGTGGGAGTGGAGGCTCACCCGGCAGTGCTGGTTGTGGGAGCCGCTGTACCAGGTGGGGTAGTGTGTGGGAGTGGAGACTCACCCGGCAGTGCTGGTTGTGGTAGCCGCTGTACCAGGTGGGGTAGTGTGTGGGAGTGGAGGCTCACCCGGCAGTGCTGGTTGTGGGAGCCACTGTACCAGGTGGGGTAGTGTGTGGGAGTGGAGGCTCACCCGTTGTGGGAGCCACTGTACCAGGTAGGGTAGTGTGTGGGAGTGGAGGCTCACCCGGCAGTGCTGGTTGTGGTAGCCGCTGTACCAGGTGGGGTAGTGTGTGGGAGCCACTGTACCAGGTGGGGTAGTGTGTGGGAGTGAAGGCTCACCCGGCAGTGCTGGTTGTGGTAGCCGCTGTACCAGGTGGGGTAGTGTGTGGGAGCCACTGTACCAGGTGGGGTAGTGTGTGGGAGCCACTGTACCAGGTGGGGTAGTGTGTGGGAGCCACTGTACCAGGTGGGGTAGTGTGTGGGAGTGGAGGCTCACCCGGCAGTGCTGGTTGTGGTAGCCGCTGTACCAGGTGGGGTAGTGTGTGTTAGTGGAGGCTCACCTGACAGCCATGCTGTTCATGGCTGTGCTGGGTGGGTGCTGGTTGTGGTAGCCGCTGTACCAGTTGGGGTAGATGTTCCGTGTGGCTCCGGGGTCGCTGTGGGTGGCTGGCTGCAGCGATTTGGCCAGCTGCTTCTCCTGCTTCCTGTACTTGGCTCGGCGGTTCTGAAACCACACCTATGGGAGCACAAAGCACACAACAGTTGTCTCAACACGTACACACAACAGTGGTCTCAACACGTGTAAACAAAAGTTGTCTAAAATGTGTATATATATATATATATATGTTTGTATGTATATAGCTGTCTCAACATGTATGCATATACACGCCCACACATATGATCCCAACCCCTACACATATAATCTGAACCCCTACATATATCATTTCAACTTCAACACATACAATCTCAACCTGTACACACATAAACTCAACTCCTACACATATTATGTCAACCCCTAATAATATAATCTCAACCCCTATAACATAATCTCCATCCCTACATTTATGATCCCAAACTCTACACATGTAATCTAAACCCGTACACATATAATCTCAACCCCTTCACACATAATCTCAACCCTTACACATATAATCTCAACCCCTACACATATAACCTCAACCCTTACACATATAATCTCAACCCCTACACATATAACCTCAACCCTTACACATATAATCTCAACCCCTTCATATATAATCTCAACCCTTACACATATAATCTCAACCCTTACACATATAATCTCAACCCCTTCACACATAATCTCAACCCGTACACATATAATCTCAACCCCTACACATATAACCTCAACCCTTACACATATAATCTCAACCCCTTCATATATAATCTCAACCCTTACACCTATAATCTCAACCCCTTCACATATAATCTCAACCCTTACACATATAATCTCAACCCTTACACATATAATCTTACCACCGATACATATAGTCTTAACCCTTACACATATAATCTTAACCCCTACATATATAATCTCAACCCCTACACATCTCAACCCCCACACATATAATTTCAACCCACACACATATAATCTCAACCCCCACACATATAATCTCAACCCCCACACATATAATCTCAACCCCCACACATATAATCTCAACCCTTACACATATAATCTCAACCCCCACACATATAATCTCAACCCCCACACATATAATCTCAACCCCCACACATATAATCTCAACCCCCACACATATAATTTCAACCCATACACATATAATCTCAACCCCCACACATATAATCTCAACCCCCAGACACAATATTAACCCATATAACATAATCTCAACGCCCATACGTATACCTTCAACCCCTAAACATATAATCTCAACCCCTACACATATAATCTCAACACGACACATATAATCTCAACCCCTGTACATATAATCTGTAAGCTAACTCAAGGCAGACTAATCCGTGTGTAGTACACATCTATTCTCTCTCCCCCAGTCTCGCACTCTCTTGCTGTGTCTCTCTAAAGTGCGCTCTATGTTATGCTTTTTCTTTCACTGTGACTCTTGCTATTTCTCTCTCTCCCCCACTTTAAATCTTCCTGTCTATATCTTGTTGTGCCTAATATTGCCATTAGTCCTATTTTGTTTGCATATCCTGCTTTTAAACTGCTGAGTGTAATCTTGCCAAGAAATCAACAATCAGCTGAAGGATGCTGATGTTGACAGCGATATCCTGTAAAGAATATGCGAACAAATGTATTTTTACAGGACATCGCAGTCAACACCAGCATTTCTGTCGCTGTGATCTCTTGTCAAGTTTACTTTCGGTAGTTTGCCATTGCTTTTTGAACGACCGACACCAGATACCAACGACAAACCAACGCAACGCGGTCTAAGCGGTGCTAAAATAATCATGATTACTGTGTGTGTGACCTAGCCTTAAAATCGGCACATGTCACAAAAATAATCATGATTACTGTGTGTGACCTATCCTTGAACTTGGCACATTCCACTAAAATAATCATTATTACTGTGTGTGTGACCTAGCCTTGAAATCGGCACATGCCACACAAATAATCATGATTACTGTGTGTGACCTATCCTTGAACTTGGCACATTCCACTAAAATAATCATTATTACTGTGTGTGTGACCTAGTCTTGAAATCACCACATGTCACAAAAATAATCATGGTTATTGTGTGTGACCTAGCCTTGAACTTGGCATATTCCACTAAAATAATCATTATTACTATGTGTGACCTAGCCTTGAATTTGGCAAATGCCACTAAAATAATCATTATTATTGTGTGTGTGTGACCGAGCCTTGAAATTGCCACATGTCACAAAAATAATCATTATTACTGTGTGTGTGTAACCTAGCCTTGAACTTGGCACATGTTACAAAAATAATCATGATTATTGTGTGTGACCTAGCCTTGAACTTGGCACATGTCACTAAAATAATCATTATTACTGTGTGTTGCCTAGCCATGAGCTTGGCACGTTTAACTAAAATAATAATTATTACTGTCTGTGACCTAGCCTTGAACTTGGTACATCTCACGTGTGTTTATAATGAAAATGCAGTTGTTTCTTAGTTGTTGTTGTTGTTGTTGTTGCTTCACATCAACCTAATATGTGAGTTAAACATTTATAATGTATGCAAGGAGAGAGATCAGACGGACAGTGTTACATGGGTAGGTGTGCCCAAATCTCAACCCTTTGACAATAACGATAATAAATAATATGTGGTCGGTCCTAGGTTCGTTCTGAACGAGCAGTGCATGTTTCCACTCAACATGGCGAACTGTCCCCGTCAATCAACCCCCTACTGAGCCTGGCGTCTGCTGCTCACTTGACACAGTTGGTCAAGTCTTGCAGTCTCTCTGTGTCATAGTTGGTGAACTCTTACAGTCTCTCTCACAGCATGTGGGGGATGTGTGTGTGTATGTGTGTGTGTGTGGGGGGGGGGGGTGTGTTTATGGGTGGAGTTTTGTGTGGGAGGGGAGATGTGTGAGAAGTGGGGGAGGTATGGGATGTGCAGGTGATTGAAGGATGTATGCGAGGATGGGTATGTGTGTTTGGCTGGGTGGTTGGGGTGTGTGTGGGTGGGAGGGTAGATGAGAGATGCATGTGTTGATGGGCGCGTGGGTGATGTGTGGGTGTGAGTGGTTGATGGATGAGTACGTGAGTGGGTGGATGTGTGTGAGAGATGAGTGTATGGGTGGGGGAGGTGTGTAGTTGTGAGAAGATGTGTGTGAGCGGCGGATGTGTTTGGGTGGGGTATATGTGGGTGGCGGGGTGTGTGTGGGTGGGAGGTGTGTGTGTGGGTGGGAGGTGTATGTTTTTGAGTGTTTATGGGTGGGGGATATGTGTGGGCAGGTGGGGAGATGTGTTTATGGGTGGGGATGTGTGTATAGGTGTGGATGTGTAGTTGAGAGGTGGCGAATATTGGGTGGGTGAGTGGGTGTAGGTTGGCTGATGTGTGTGTGGGTGGGGAAAATTGTGAGAGTGCGGGATATGTGTGTGGATAGGTGCGGGATGTGTGGATTGGCGGGGGTATGTGTGTGTGGCTTCTTCTTCTTCTTCTTCTTCTTCTTCTTCTTCTTCTTCTTCTTCTTCTTCTTCTTCTTCTTCTTCTTCTTCTTCTTCTTCTTCTTCTTCTTCTTCTTCTTCCTCCTCTTCTCCTCTTCCTCCTTCTTCTTCTTCTTCTCTCTTCTTCTTCTTCTTCTTCTTCTTCTTCTTCTTCTTCTTCTTCTTCTTCTTCTTCTTCTTCTTCTTCTTCTTCTTCTTCTTCTTCTTGGTGTGTGAGGATGTGTGTGTGGGTGGGAAATGTGTGTGGGTGGGGGATCAGTGGGTGGGTGGCGGCATGTATGTTTGCCTGGTTCTGTGTGAGTGCGTGGAGGTATGTGTGGGTGGGTGGGGGAGGTTTGGTGGGTGGGGGTTGTGTTGGTGGCTGCGGGATATGAGGGTGGATGGGGGATGTGTCTCACAACATTGCAATATGCACTGTTTATGTTTACAACCTTCATTTGACATTATTTTTTTTTGTTTTCTCATGTGAATGTATCATGCGTAATATGCATTGTTTATGCTTACAAAATCAATTTGACAATGTTTTTTCCCCTATGTTAATGTAACATGCACATTTGATGAATGAAAGATGAGTGATTGAAAGGGCCGAATGTAAGACGGGCCTGCGTGCCCAATTTGTTACCCTTTTAAAATAAAGTTTGTTCGTTCGTTCTCTGTGTCACAGTTTGTGAACTCTTACAGTCTCTCTGTGTCATTGTTGGTGAACTCTTGCAGTCTCTCTGTGTCATAATTTGTGAACTCTTAGTCTCTTTGTGTCATAGTTGATGAACTCTTGCAGTCTCTCTGTGTCACAGTTTGTGAACTCTTACAGTCTCTCTGTGTCACAGTTTGTGAACTCTTACAGTCTCTCTGTGTCACAGTTTGTGAACTCTTACAGTCTCTCTGTGTCACAGTTTGTGAACTCTTAGTCTCTGTGTGTCATAGTTGGTGAACTCTTGCAGTCTCTCTGTGTCATAGTTGGTGAACTCTTATGTTATGTTGTTTGTCCATCAAGAATGATGATGACCATTCATTTCATCCAGTGGGGTTGAAGGTGTGAAGCCGTGGGTTCTAAGATGGCTGATAAGGCCTATTTTGGCTCGAAATGTTCTTTGACAATGTGGACAAAGAATGCTTGCCGTCTCTGGAGGAGGAATTCCTGCAGTGGTTTTTCTGTCCTGCCTTTTCTTCACAGCTCTTGCAGTCCTGGTTGCCTCACATATGACTGCACCTTTGCGCAATGATGCACGCCACGAATTTCGGTCTCTGGCTGCAGCCTCCCAGGTGTCATGATGAATTCCAAAAGCATTCAGTGAAATTTTCAGTGTCTTTAAAACGTTTCCTCTGGCCACCTTGGGAGCGTTTACCACAACGCAGTTCGCTGTAAAAAATTCGTTTAGGGAGCCTGTGATCTGGCATGCGAGTCAAGTGACCAGCCCAGCGAATCTGATTCTTCATCAGTAGAGTGTGGATACTGGGCATGGATGCTCTTTCTAGGACTTCAGTGTCTGGAATCTTGTCTTGCCATTTAATCTTCAGTAGCTTCCTTAGGCAGACTGTGTGGAAGTGGTTTAATTTCCTAGCGTGTCGTTGATAAACAGTCCAGGTTTCACAAGCATATAGCAGTGTGGATAATACAACTGCTTTGTAGACTTTTAGCTTTGTTTGCAGGCTTATTCCAGTTCTGTCCCATACATTCTTGTACAGTCTGCCAAAGGCTGCACTGGCCTTGGAGATTCTTGCATTCACTTCGTCATCGATTGTGGCAGCTTGTGACACAGTGCTGCCAAGATAGGTGAATTTGTCCACAACACTTAGTCTATGATCATTCACTTTGATATTCGGCACAGTGTGATTATTCCCTGGAGCTGGCTGGTACATAACTACAGTCTTCTCCAAGTTGATATTGAGCCCAAAGTTGGCACAGGCATGTGAGAAAGCTGAAACATTATGTTGCATGTCCGCCTCTGAGTTGGCGTATAGAGCGCAATCATCAGCAAACAGGAGCTCTCTGACGGTGCCGCTGTTAATTTTGGTTTTAGCTTTCAGCCTTCTGAGATTGAATAACTTTCCATCCATACGGTAGTTGATGTCTATTCCAATGTCGTCGTTCTCGAAGGCATTCATCAACATGGCTGAAAACATGAGGCTGAACAGTGTTGGTGCCAGGACACATCCTTGCTTCACTCCATTGGTGACAGGAAAGGGTTCAGACAGCTCACCATTTTCCTGTACTCTTGCCTGCATGCCGTCATGAAATAGCCGCACTATTTGGACAAACTTTCGTGGACAGCCATATTTTGCCATAATCTTCCACAGTCCTTCTCTGCTGACTGTATCAAAAGCCTTGGTAAGGTCAATGAAAGTGGAGAACATTTCGCAGTTCTGTTCCTGACATTTCTCTTGCAGCTGCCTTGCAGCGAAAATCATGTCAACAGTTCCACGTTCTTTTCTGAAGCCACATTGACTCTCAGGAAGAAGACCTTGATCGAGATGGGCTGTGAGGCGATTGAGAAGAATTCTGGCGAGTATCTTCCCTGCAATTGAAAGCAAGGAGATGCCTCGGTGGTTGTCACAGGATTGGCGGTTTCCTTTACGTTTGTAAAGGTGGACTATTGGCGCGTCCTTAAAATCTTGTGGCATGGTCTCGTTCATCCATATGTTTGTGAAGACTTGGTGAAGCTGCTCTGTTAGGACCGGCCCACCTGCCTTGTATATCTCTGCTGGGATGGAGTCAGGACCAGGTGCCTTGCCGCTGGAGAGTTGCTGGATGGCTTTGTTTATTTCCACTATGGTTGGCAGGTCATCAAGAGTCTCATTGGTGGGAACTTGAGGAAGGCAATTGATGGTTTCATCATCGAAGAAGGAAGTTGCATTTAAGATTTTGCTGAAATGCTCTGCCCAGCGTTGGAGGATTTCTTTCTTATCGGTGACCAATGTTCCCCCGTCTGCACTGAGGAGGGGAACTATGCCTGGTGATGAAGGACCATAGACCGCTTTCAGTGAGTCGTAGAAGTTTTTCATATCGTGTCTGTCAGCAAAGCCCTGAATTTCATCAACTTTGCTGCTCAGCCAGGAGTCCCGCATGTGCCGAAGTTTCTGCTGCACTACTCTCTGAATATTCTTGAAAGCATCTTTTTTTGATGTTGACTTTGGGTCATTCAAATGTGCCTTGAGGAGAAGATGTTTCTCGGCCAGCAATTGGTTGATGTCTTCGGAATTTTCATCAAACCTGTCTTTATGCTTTCGGGGGGCTGGACCCAGGATTTCCATAGCAGTGTTGTAAATCGTGTCCTTTAGGGCTCTCCATTCTGTGTCTGTATCCTGTTTAGCTTCAGCATTGGGCTTGAGGCGGTCTTCCAGCATATTTTCAAACGACTGCTGCATTTTCTTGCTGTTTAGGCTGGTGACATTTAGCTTTGTTTGCATTTTCGCCCCTTGAGGACGCCGTGGTGGCCTGATGTGGATGTTCATTTTCGAGACAATGAGACGATGGTCTGTCCAACATTCGGCACCACACATGGATTTTGTCACTCGAACGTCTTGTCTGTCACTCCTCCTGACGATGACATAGTCAATGAGGTGCCAGTGTTTCGAGCGAGGGTGCATCCGCGATGTCCTATTTCTCATGGGGAGACGGAAAATTGTGTTCGTAATCAGGAGATCATGTTCGGCACATGTCTGAAGGAGGCGGAGTCCATTGCTGTTACAATTTCCGACTCCATGCTTTCCAATAATGCCACTCCAAGAGGTGGTGTCCGTGCCTACTCTGGCATTGAAATCCCCAAGGAGTATAAGTTTGTCTCCTTTGGGAACAGATGTTAATACATTGTGCAGGTCCTCATAGAACTTATTCTTGACATCATCTTCATTGGTCATAGTTGGTGCGTAGACACTCACAATGGTTGCGTGCGTCCTTCCATTCAGCAGAGGCAACTTCATGGTCATGAGCCTGTCGTTTACAGCCTTTGGAAATCCAGTTAATTTGCCGACCAGGGCCGACTTTATGGCAAATCCCACACCGGATTGGCGTCTTTCCTCGCTTTTCCTTCCACTCCAGAAAAATGTGTAGCCGGCACCTATTTCACAGATTTGGCCTTCTTCTGCAAGTCGTGTCTCGCTCAAGGCTGCAATGTCGATGTTGTACCTGCCGAGCTCTCTCCCAATCAGTGCTGTTCGTCTCTCTGGACCCGACGCGCCGTCTCTGTCAAGTAGGGTGCGTACATTCCAAGTTCCAATTGTTAAGGGAATATGGTTTACTCTTTTAGCTTTGCTTGTTTTATCTTTCTTTGTATGTCGACCGCAGTTAGGGTACCCACCAACCGCGGCTAGCTGGTTAGGTAGTGATAAAGCAGACAATGTTTAGGGCACCTTTTCTAGCCCCTTCCTCATGCTATGGAGGTGAGCAGTGTGTTCCTATAGAGGGCTGCTCAGTCGCTCAGGGGGCTGCCGAATCCCACTGCTGCTCCGGTCAGTAGAAGACGACCATATGGCCTGAGCCGCCCGTGTGCAGGTCTGCGACTACGGCTGCCAGCGTACCCACGCCTGCCGCTTTGCCGCTCGCCCATCGCCACAGGGCTTGAAGGTGATATGTGACGTTGGATGAAGAATGACTTGCGCGATGACTTGGATTAAAGTGAGGAAGAGTTGCGCAATTCGTCGACCTCACTCTCTCGCCTGAGTCCATCTGAGTCCAGTGGCAAGACAAGTCGAGACGATTGGAGACGAATACAGGTGCAGTGGATGACCAGGGCGCTCTACGTGCCTTGCCGTGCTCATTACGTTCCACAACGCTTTGCAGGTAAACGCCGTCTTGCCCGTTGAATCAGGAATGATTTCTTCCGCGCAGTCTGCCGAATCCTGTCTTCACATGCTGGGTAGGCATACCCTAGTTTACCTCTTGGTTTGACACCAAATCGGATACCCATGCCTGGTTTAGCCAGCCTCTCACAGCTGTTGCCCGGGGGGTGGCCGCTGTCGCATGCTGACAGCTACTAGGAGCCACAGGCACGAGCTGGGTGTCAGACTTGGACCAGTGGGGGATGGGTCCTGAAAGGACATGAGAGCCATCCTTACCAAAGGTGCTACCAATGCCTGACACCCCGTTACCCCCCCCCCCCCCCAACCGGTGAACTCTTATAGTCTCTGTGTGTCATAGTTTGTGAACTATTACAGTCTCTCTGTGTCATAGTTTGTGAACTCTTGCAGTCTCTCTGTGTCACAGTTTGTGAACTCTTAGTCTCTCTGTGTCACAGTTTGTGAACTCTTACAGTCTCTCTGTGTCACAGTTTGTGAACTCTTGCAGTCTCTCTGTGTCATAGTTTGTGAACTCTTGCAGTCTCTCCGTGTCACAGTTTGTGAACTCTTACAGTCTCTCTGTGTCATAGTTGGTGAACTCTTAGTGTCTCTTTGTCACAGTTTGTGAACTCTTATAGTCTTTGTGTGTCACAGTTTGTGAACTCTTAGAGTCTCTCTGTGTCATAGATGGTGAACTCTTAGTGTCTCTGTGTCACAGTTTGTGAACTCTTATAGTCTCTGTGTGTCACAGTTTGTGAACTCTTATAGTCTCTGTGTGTCACAGTTTGTGAACTATTACAGTCGCTCTGTGTCATAGTATGTGAACTTTTGCAGTCTCTCTGTGTCACAGTTTGTGAACTATTACAGTCTCTCTGTCTCACAGTTTGTGAACTCTTATAGTCTCTCTGTGTCATAGTTGGTGAACTCTTACAGTCTCTCTGTGTCATAGTTGGTGAACTCTTAGTGTCTCTTTGTCACAGTTTGTGAACTCTTATAGTCTTTGTGTGTCACAGTTTGTGAACTCTTACAGTCTCTCTGTGTCATAGATGGTGAACTCTTAGTGTCTCTGTGTCACAGTTTGTGAACTCTTAGTCTCTCCGTGTCACAGTTTGTGAACTCTTACAGTCTCTCTGTGTCACAGTTTGTGAACTCTTAGTCTCTCTGTGTCACAGTTTGTGAACTCTTAGTCACTCTGTGTCACAGTTTGTGAACTCTTGAAGTCTCTCTGTGTCACAGTTTGTGAACTCTTAGTCTCTCTGTGTCACAGTTTGTGAACTCTTGAAGTCTCTCTGTGTCACTGTCCTCTAATATTGCTCCCTCCCCCTCTCTCATTTCAAACTCTTGCTCTCATGTTCTCTATTTCTCACTGTGAACTCTTACAGTCTCTCTGTGTCATAGATGGTGAACTCTTAGTGTCTCTGTGTCACAGTTTGTGAACTCTTATAGTCTCTGTGTGTCACAGTTTGTGAACTCTTATAGTCTCTGTGTGTCACAGTTTGTGAACTATTACAGTCGCTCTGTGTCATAGTATGTGAACTTTTGCAGTCTCTCTGTGTCACAGTTTGTGAACTCTTGAAGTCTCTCTGTGTCACTGTCCTCCAATATTGCTCCCTCCCCCTCTCTCATTTCAAACTCTTGCTCTCATTTTCTCTATTTCTCACTGTGCACTCTCACCCTCTCTCATTGTCTCTATTGCTCTCAATTTCTCTCGCTACTACAATCGCACTGTCTCTCGTGCACTCAATTTCTCCTTCTACCACACTCTAATTGTCTCTCGTGCTCTCCATTTCTTTCTCTACCTACCACACTTTCAATGTCTCTCTTGCTCTCTCTAACACACTTTCATTGCCTCTCTTACTCTCCATTTCTCTGTCTGTCTGTATGTGTGTATGTGTGTATGTGTGTACGTGTGTGTATGTGTATGTGTGTAGGTGTGTGTATGTATATGTGTATGTGTGTGTATGTGTGACTGTGTGTGCTTCAGTGTGTGTATGGTAATATGTATTGTTTATGCTCACACAATGTTTGACAATGTTGTTTCCCACGTGAATGTGCCATGCATTATTGATGAACGAAAGGTGAGTGATTGGAAGGGCCGAATGTAAGACAGGCCTGCGTGCCCAGTTTGTTACCCTTTGAAAATAAAGTCCGTTCGTTCGTTCGTTCGTTTGTGTGTATGTGTGTTTATGTGTGTTTATGTGTGTATGGGTGTGTGTATGCATATCTGTATGTGTATGCACGTGTGTATGTGTGTATGGATGTGTATGTGTGTGGGTGTGTCTATGTGTGTGCGCGTGTATGTGTGTGTAGGTGTGTGTATGTATATGTGTATGTGTGTATGTACATGTATATGCGTGTATGTGTTTGCATGTGTGTATATGTGTGTATGTTCGTGTGTATGTATGTATATTATGTGTATGTGTGTGTACATGTGTATATGCCTGTGTGTTTGTGTGTGCATGCGTATGCATGTGTGTATGTGTGAGTATGTGTGTGTATGGTGTTTATGTGTGTGTTTACATGTGTGTGTATGAATGTGTGTATGTGTGTGTAAGTTTGTGTGTGTATGAGTGCGTGTGTGTATGTGTGTATAAGTCTGTGTATGTGTGTGTGTGCGAGTATTTATGTATCCGTATGTGCGTATGTATGTGCGTGTGTATGTCTTTGTGTGTGTATGTTTGTGTGTGTGTATGTCTTTGTGTGTGTGTATGTATGCATGCATGCAATGTATGCGACGTAGTATGTATTTTTATGTTATTGAGTGTGTGCATAACTGTGAGAGTGTGTGCAAATGATGTAAGTATGCATGCATGCATGTATGTATATATGGGTACGTGTGTGTTTATGAATGTGCGCGAGTATGTGTGTCTTTCTGTCTGATAACATCTCATGACGTACTACAGACCCCCTCCCCACCCTTTCCACAAAATATGTGAACACTATCTCATGCAGTACAACAGCCCCACACAAACTATGTGAAAACTATCTCATGCAGTACAACAGTGCCACACAAACTATGTGAAAACTATCTCATGCAGTACAACAGTGCCACACAACAGACGACATCTGGGAATGGCGATTCTCGTTCGCGACAGCATGGTGGCGTCAGAGCTAGACATGTCCAGTTGGGACAGTGACGATATACAAATACAGGCGTTGAGAGTTCATTCCAGTATACCATTCGTGTTGGTTAATGTTTATGCCCGCAATGGGAGTATGGACGCCCAGAAGTGGCAGTGCTTAAGTGGCATATTAGGCCACGAGAGAAATGTTATTTTCTGTGGTGACTTCAACGCTAAAGGCAGATCATGGGGAAACATTTCCTCCAATATACAGGGGGAGGAGCTCGAGACTGCACTTGAAACCATTGACCTGGTTTGTATCAACAGTGGCTGTGTCACCAGGACAGCAAGCCGTCCAAGCGATGAGGACAGTGCTATTGATCTGGCGCTAGTTTCACCTTCACTCACTACAGTGTGTAGATGGGGTGTTCTAGGACACCACGGCAGCGACCACCACCCATGCAGCATATTGGTGGAGAAAGGCAGAACCAGGCAGCACAAGCTAAAGGTAAAGACTTTCCAGTATGACGGTACAGGGCACGATGTGGTGAGTAAAATAAGACGTGACAAGCGCAGAAAGTTTCAGGGCAGGAAAAAAAGCTGGGAGCAGCCACCGTGGTGGAATTTCGAGGTGGAGAAGGCATGGGTTGATAAGCGTAGTGCTGTAAGGAGATGGCAAAATGCCAAGAAGAACAGAACTGGTCATCCTAGTCCCTGCATACACTTAGAAAGAGAGATGCACACACAAGTAAGCTATTTCAAGAAACTGGTCAAGGTGGTTAAAAGCGAAAAATGGGCAAAGGTGTGTCAAAGCGTAAGCACAGACAAGTCACTGAAATTGTTCTGGCGACTACATAAAAGCATGAGTGGTGTAGTCAAGAATAAGAGCGTTTCTGACTTCCAAGGTGCTGACCTCATCTGGCAGAGGACTGACGAGGACAAGGGCAAAGCCCTCTTTGAGCGCTATCTTGAGCAGAGCAACCAGACAGACATGGGAGGCCGAAATCTGGCCAAGGAGGTCACCTCAGACAGATGCAAGGCCCAGAACACTTCGGAGGAAGACACAGTGACAGTGAAAGAAATCAAGGCTGTACTTCGACGATTAAAAAACAGTGCTCCAGGTCCTGATGGCATAAGATACGACGACATCAATAAGTGTACCGACAATGAGCTAGAGAAACTAGCAGACATGTACAACAACAGTATAGGGAGTGCTAGCATCAAGGAGGAATGGTTACACAGCTATCTGATTCCCTTGCCGAAGCCTGACAAAGAACACACAAAAATTCAGGGATATCGAATTATAACCATGCAGAATACAATAGGCAAGCTGCTGGAGAAGGTAATTGCCAGGAAGATATCAAGCCAGCTAGAGAGGCAAGGTGTTTTCCCACCTACCCTGGGTGGGTACCGTCCAAAAAGAGAAACCTGGACCAATGCAGCCCATGATGTCTATGAAGGTTTCCACTCAGGCACTGAAACCTTTGCTGCAGCGATTGATCTTGAGGACGCATACAACAGAGTACCATTGGATTTTTTAATGTTTCAGCTTCTTGAACTAAAAGTAAGCCCATTCCTCCTTAGTTGGATCGCTGCAGCCCTCTTCCAACGGAAAGTAGTTTTTAGATGTGGCAGTTGGACTTCGGAACCAACAACAATATATCCTGGCCTACCACAGGGATCACCATTATCTCCGGTACTGTTCAACGCCTACACAGTGAGAATCACCAGTGAGCAGATCACTGGACCTGGCAGGACATTGTCATATGCCGATGATGTTTTAGTGTATCGTCAGGGTAAGGATAGAGAGCAGGTTGCTGTGGAACTACAAACCGAACTCAATCGCATAAGTACTTGGTGTGATGAAGCTGGGGCAATGGTCAACCCAACAAAGGCAACAGTGACTTGGTTCTCGTTGAATAATCATATTGTCAACACTCCAACACCAACTGTAATGCTGTGTTCAGAGACGGTGGAAAGAACGCAGGCAATGAATTACCTAGGGATACGGTTTGATCGAAGCCTTGCTTATAATGTGCACATAGACCAGGTGATAACAAAGGCCAAGCGGGGTTTGGCAGCGATGCGGGTGATGGCGGCAGCAAACTGTGAGCAGCGCCATCTATGTCTTCTGTACGAGGGGCTGGTCATGTCTGTTTTGGAGTATGCAATGGCAATCCTGACTCTCAGCCATAAGCAGATAGAAAGGATGGAAAGGATACAGAATGAAGCTATGCGCATTATTCTTGGATGTACAAGAGATACAGCATGCAGGGCGATGCGCTACCTTCTTGATTTTCCAACCATTAAAGAGAGAATACAAGTTTGCAGGGCACGCGCCTACCTCAGAGTTAACGCAAACACACAACATCCACTGCATAGTGAAATTAGGAAGGTGAAGGGCAGCAGGTTAAAAAGAGGACGGTCGTGGATGGGTCAAGCCGAAGACATTCTTCAACAGGTGTGTTCACTTGAGGACTTAGAACCTGGCGAGGAGTGGGTGCAAGTGCCAACAGACTTCTGCACATCCTTTTCAGTTTGCATCCAACTAGATAGAAAATGCAGACAAGAAAATCCGGCTGCTGTGGAGGCTGAAGTACAAGCGTTGATTTTCGAGAATTCGCTAGACAGTGACGCGGTCATCTACACAGATGGGTCGGTCGTCCGACATGTGAGAAGCTCATGGGCCTTTACAGCTCGGGCCGGAGGGAGAATTGTGAAGGAGGACTCTGGTGCTTTCACTGAAACCACAAGTAGCCTGACCATGGAAGTCATGGCAGTAAGTAAAGCAATAACATGGCTCGAGACACAGACATTCACTAGGGCATGTTTCCTTAGCGACTCAATGAACATGATCAAGAGGATAGAGGAGGGGTCGATCCGAAGAGAATAGTTGCTGCCTCTTGAGCGGTCTCGGCTGGCAAAGATTAGTTTCATCTTCGTGCCAGGGCATGCGGGAGTACAAGGAAATGAGCGGGCTGACAAGCTCGCAGGTGAGGCTACTGTGGAGGGCGGACGCGCCATGGACCAGGCCTGACATTCTGAATGCTCTACGAGAAGTAAGACTTTTGCGAGAACCAAGTGATGACTGTGAATCTACAACAATGGCCAGACTGCTAGAGCAGCAAATTAAAAGAGGGGTGGCCAAACAAGAACACTACGCAGGAAGCCAAAGAAGATTGATAAACCAACACAGAACTGGCGTCGTTAGCCGCTACACGCTGCGGGATTTGCTGAGGAGGGGATCCGAGCAGTTATGGACTGAATGGTTCGATGTGCAACGAGGATGATCTGACGACTAACTAACTAACTAGTGCCACACAAACTATGTGAAAACTATCTCATGCAGTACAACAGTGCAACACAAACTACGTGAACACTATCTCATGCAGTACAACAGTGCAACACAAACTATGTGAACACTATCTCATGCAGTACAACAGTGCAACACAAACTATGTGAACACTATCTTAGGGATGTTGTAATTTCTCCGTGTTTATTTCTCTACAACTTAAATTGTGTTGTCATTTCTCCGTGTTTATTCATTTCTCTACCACTGAACGAAGAGAGTTGTTCCTGGCTCCTGGCCAAGTGTTATAAACGAAGTGACATCTGCCAGTTTGCCCCGGGACTCGCTCGGCGAATGCAATCTGGCCAGCCCGGGTGCCCTTGTGTAGACTAATTAACGGCCACCAGCAGACAGTCCCGTTATGTTGCCGCCCATAAAGCCAAACCGCGCCATTTCAACTGTCATCTTCTGCTGTTTGGCCGGCCTCGACTCCCCTCTCATTAAGGCTCATGTATTCATTAGGTTCTCTCTCTGAGAATGCCATCTGTTAGTCAAACCTCACAACTGGCTTCTGTCGCCGGCTACACAAAAGCGCGCGCACACACACACACACATAAACTCACACACAAGCACATACATATTCACACACATACACATACACACATACTCGCATACTACTCACACACTTACATAACACTCACACAATCACAAAATCGGAGAAAGATGGCAAGAGAGAGAGAGAGAGAGAGAGAGAGAGAGAGAGAGAGAGAGAGAGAGAGAGAGAGAGAGAGAGAGAGAGAGAGAGTAAGTGAGTGAGAGAGGGACAGAGACAGACAGACAGACAGACAGAGAGACAGACAGACAGATGGCAAAAGAAAGAGCGAAAGGCTACAGGAGAACAGCGTAATGTGGCTTCGAGAAAACGAACGAATGAAGGAAATTTATTAGTAAAGGATTCGGGTCCGGGCACCACGAGACGTCTATTACTGCGCCATTCTTGCACAAGTTGCTGGTTTCATCTCAAGGAGCAACAATGGTGTGTGTGTGTGTGTGTGTGTGTGTGTATATATATATATATATATATATATATAGTGAATGCATTTTAATATGCAACAAAGAGATAGATATTGTAAGTGAAAGAGCATTGGAATATAAAAAGTCGCTTTAAAGTTTAAAGTCGACAGGGTCGACTTCATTGCACCTTGTTTTATCTCATATGGCTCGGTAAAAGCCTCGCACCAAGCGCGGAAAGCCTCGCACCAAGCACGAACTCCGTAGCTTTAGCGACGACCCACAGGGGTCTCCGAAAAATTTAAATCGTGAACCAAAGGACGCGGCCCGGAATCGAACCCACAACTTTCGAAGCCCCAGTCAAACGGCTTGACCACTTCGCCACAGAGACTCCCAGAGACTTGCATTGGAATATGTAACAAAGAGATAGACATATTTTGTAAACTCATGGACATATGTAACAATGATATAGATATTGTAAACCAAAGACCGAGATCTGCGGAGAGTCATGAACGCCTACGCCAGCTGGCATGGCACATGATGATGATGATGATGATGATGATGATGATGATGATGATGATGATGATGATGGGGATATGAACAAAGATATCGATATTGTAAACGCATGGGGATATGAAACAATAATATATTCCAATAGGCCAGGAAATCACATCAACCGACGGGCCAGGAAATCACATCAACCGACAGGCCAGGAAACCACATCAACCGACGGTTGGAGATAGATCACCATCGGACGGCCCAGGAAATCACATCAACCGACGGGCCAGGAAATCACATCAACCGACGGGCCAGGAAACCACATCAACCGACGGGCCAGGAAACCACATCAACCGACGGGCCAGGAAATCACATCAACCGACGGGCCAGGAAACCACATCAACCGACGGGCCAGGAAATCACATCAACCAACGTACGGAGCAAGAAGAGGTCGCCAAACGGTCCCATCACAATGGCAGACATAAAATATTGCAGATCAAATACAACCGGCCTGTGGTGACCTGACAAGAGCTGGGACACTCATCTCGATACAGCCGGCCTGTGGTGACTTGACAAGAGCTGAGACACTCATCTCGATACAGCCGGCCTGTGGTGACCTGACAGGAGTTGGGACACTCATCTCGATACAGCAGGCCTGTGGTGACCTGACAAGAGCTGGGACACTCATCTCGATACAGCCGGCCTGTGGTGACCTGACAAGAGCTGGGACACTCATCTCGATACAGCCGGCCTGTGGTGACCTGACAAGAGCTGGGACACTCATCTCGATACAGCAGGCCTGTGGTGACCTGACAAGAGCTGGGACACTCATCTCGATACAGCCGGCCTGTGGTGACCTGACAAGAGCTGGGACACTCATCTCGATACAGCAGGCCTACATCCAGCCACCTAGGCCACCTGATTGCCTACAGCATAACTAATGTTGACACAGCTCCAACAGACGGACAAACAGACAAATAACCAACCTGTATCCTAGCTTCGTTGAGTTTGGTGATCCGGGCCAGCTCCTCGCGGCAGTAAATGTCTGGGTAGTGAGACTTGGCAAAGGCTGCCTCCAGCTCTCTCAGCTGTTCCTGCCGACATAATTAACCCGCCACATTTATGTCGTCTGCTCAAGCTTCACACCAATTTCCTCCCAAACTGCCAACTTTCACTTACCATTCTGCACAAGCTTCACATCAATTTCCCCCTCCCTCTCCCAAACTACCAACTTTCAATTACCATTCTGCACAAGCTTCACACCAATTTCCCCCTCCCCCTCCCAAACTACAAATTTTCACTTACCATTCTGCTCAAGCTTCACATCAATTTCCCCCTCCCCCCCTCCCAAACTACCAACTTTCACTTACCATTCTGCTCAAGCTTCACATCAATTTCCCCCTCCCCCTCCCAAACTACCAACTTTCACTTACCATTCTGCACAAGCTTCTCACCAATTTCCCCCTCCCCCCTCCCAAACTACCAACTTTCACTTACCATTCTGCTCAAGCTTCACATCAATTTCCCCCTCCCCCCTCCCAAACTACCAACTTTCACTTACCATTCTGCTCAAGCTTCACATCAATTTCCCCCTCCCCCCTCCCAAACTACCAACTTTCACTTACCATTCTGCACAAACTTCACATCAATATCCCCCTCCCCCCTCCCAAACTACCAACTTTCACTTACCATTCTGCACAAACTTCACATCAATTTCCCCCTCCCCCCTCACAAACTGCCAACTTTCACTTACCATTCTGCAAATTCACACTACTTCCTCTTAAAAAAAAACGTCATAATATTAAGCTCCAAACAACATTCAGCTACCTTCACTAACAAAAGATATCACAAAAGGAGATGAGCACAAAGGACAGCCGCCGACCGAACCCCCAGCTGTCGTCACAGATACAAACAAACAGAACCAGTCCGGATCAGGACTAACTCGTAAGAGCGCACAAGACAAGAATTAGGGTGAATGAACCCACAAAAACAACGGACCTCAACAATAACCACAGCTGAAAGACGCAAGGTTGTACGAAGCCGAATTTAGAATTTTTGTTTTGAAAATTGGAATTGGAATTCAGCTGCATGGTCTCGGGGTATGGTGTCCGCCTCGAATGCTGGAAGCAGCGGTGAGGACCGTGAATGTTTGGGTTTTTTTCTCACCTGAACTTCTAGTAACATTTCCCCAGGTCTCTGGGTAGAGAGATTGGACGCCCCTGTGTATTGTTGCGCACGTAAATAATCCCTTGGCAGTTGGAAATCGACATTACACAGCCATACATTCCACAACCATACATTCCACAACTATACATTACATAACCATACATTACATAACCATACATTACACAACCATACATTCCACAACCATACATTCAACAACCATACATTACACAACCATACATTACACAACCATACAATCCACAACTATACATTACACAACCATACATTACATAACCATACATTCCACAACCATACATTAAACAACCATACATTACACAACCATACATTACACAACCATACAATCCACAACTATACATTACACAACCATACATTACACAGCTATACATTACACAGCTATACATTACACAACCATACGTTACACAACCATACATTACACAACCATACATTACATAACCATACATTACACAACCATACATTACACAGCTATACATTACATAACCATACATTACACAACCATACATTACACAACCATACATTACACAACCATACATTACACAACCATACATTACACAACCATACATTACACAACCATACATTACACAACCATACATTACACAACCATACATTACACAACCATACAATCCACAACCATACATTACACAACCATACATTACACAGCTATACATTACACAACCATACGTTACACAACCATACATTACACAACCATACATTACATAACCATACATTACACAACCATACGTTACACAACCATACATTACACAGCCATACATTAGACAACCATTCGTTACACAACCATACATTACACAACCATACATTACACAACCATACATTACACAATCATACATTACACAACCATACATTACACAATCATACATTACAAAACATACATTACACAATCATACATTACACAAACATACATTACACAATCATACATTACACAACATACATTACACAACCATACATTACACAACCATACATTACACAATATACATACACAACCATACATACACAATCATAAATTACACAACCATACATTACACAATCATACATTACACAACCATACATTACACAATCATACATTACACAACCATACATTACACAACCATACATTACACAACCATACATTACACAACCATACATTACACAATCATACAATCCACAACTATACATTACACAACCATACATTACATAACCATACATTACACAACCATACATTCCACAACCATACATTCAAAAACCATACATTACACAACCATACATTACACAACCATACAATCCACAACTATACATTACACAACCATACATTACACATCCATACATTACACATCCATACATTACACAACCATACATTACACAACCATACATTACACAACCATACATTACACAACCATACATTACACAACCATACATTACACAACCATACATTACACAACCATACATTACACAACATACATTACACATCCATACATTACACAACCATACATTACACAACCATACATTACACAACCCATACATTACACAACCATACATTACACAACCATACATTACAAATCCAATTACATTACACATCCATACATTACACAACCATACATACACAACCATACATTACACAACCATACATTACACAACCATACATTACACAACCATACATTACACAACCATACATACACAACCATACATTACACACCATACATTACACAACCATACATTACACAACCATACATTACACAATCATACATTACACAATATGACATTCCACATCCATACATTACACAACCATACATTACACAACCATACATTACACAACCATACATTACACATCCATACATTACACAACCATACATTACACATCCATACATTACACAACATACATTACACATCCATACATTACACAACCATACATTACACAACCATACATTACACAACCATACATTACACAACCATACATTACACAACCATACATTACACAACCATACATTACACAACCATACATTACACAACCATACATTACACAACCATACATTACACAACCATACATTACACAATCATACATTACACAACCATACATTACACAACCATACATTACACAACTATACATTACACAACCATACATTACACATCCATACATTACACAACCATACATTACACATCCATACATTACATAACCATACATTACACAACCATACATTCCACAACCATACATTCAACAACCATACATTACACAACCATACATTACACAACCATACAATCCACAACTATACATTACACAACCATACATTACACAGCTATACATTACACAACCATACGTTACACAACCATACATTACACAACCATACATTACATAACCATACATTACACAACCATACGTTACACAACCATACATTACACAGCCATACATTAGACAACCATTCGTTACACAACCATACATTACACAACCATACATTACACAACCATACATTACACAATCATACATTACACAACCATACATTACACAATCATACATTACACAACATACATTACACAATCATACATTACACAACCATACATTACACAATCATACATTACACAACCATACATTACACAATCATAAATTACACAACCATACATTACACAATCATACATTACACAACCATACATTACACAATCATACATTACACAACCATACATTACACAACCATACATTACACAACCATACATTACACAACCATACATTACACAATCATACATTACACAACCATACATTACACAATCATACATTACACAACCATACATTACACAATCATACATTACACAACCATACATTACACAACCATACATTACACAACCATACATTACACAACCATACATTACACAACCATACATTACAGAACAATAATTCTACAACTATACATTACAAAACCATACATTACACAACCATACATTACACAACCATACAATACACAATTACACATTACACAACCATACACTACACAACCATACAGTCCACAACCATACATTACACAACAATACATTCCACAACCATACATTACACAACCATACATTCCACAAAAATACATTACACAACAATACATCCCACAAACATATATTACACAACCATACATTACACAACCATAAAATACACAACATACACTACACAAAAATGCATTACACAATCATACATAACACAGCCATAATTATAATCTATAAATTAAGTGTCATTGTTGATGTTATATAGGTGTGAATGTTGATGTTATATAGGTGTGAGTTGATGTTATATAGATGTAAATGTTGATGTTATATAGCTGTAAATGTTGATGGTATATAAGTGTTAGTTGATGTTATAAAGGTGTGAATGTTGATATTATATAGGTGTAAATGTTGATGTTATTTAGGTGTGAATTGATGTTAGTTAGTTAGTTAGTCGACAGATCATCCTCGTTGCACATCGAACCATTCAGTCCATAAGTGCTCGGATCCCCTCCTCAGCAAATCCCGCAGCGTGTAGCGGCTAACGACGCCAGTTCTGTGTTGGTTTATCAATCTTCTTTGGCTTCCTGCGTAGTGTTCTGTTTGTCCACCCCTCTTTTAATTTTCTGCTCCCGCAGTCTGGCCATTGTTGTAGATTCACAGTCATCACTTGGTTCTCGCAAAAGTCTCACTTCTTGTAGAGCATTCAGAATGTCAGCCTGGTCCATGGCGCGTCCGCCCTCCACAGTAGCCTCACCTGCGAGCTTGTCAGCCCGCTCATTTCCTTGTACTCCCGCATGACCTGGCACGAAGATGAAACTAATCTTTGCCAGCCGAGACCGCTTCAGAGGCAGCAACCATTCTCTTCGGATCGACCCCTCCTCTATCCTCTTGATCATGTTCATTGAGTCGCTAAGGAAACAAGCCCTAGTGAATGTCTGTGTCTCGAGCCATGTTATTGCTTTACTTACTGCCATGACTTCCATGGTCAGGCTACTTGTGGTTTCAGTGAAAGCACCAGAGTCCTCCTTCACAATTCTCCATCCGGCCCGAGCTGTAAAGGCCCATGAGCTTCTCACATGTCGGACGACCGACCCATCTGTGTAGATGACCGCGTCACCGTCTAGCGAATTCTCGAAAATCAACGCTTGTACTTCAGCCTCAACAGCAGCCGGATTTTCTTGTCTGCATTTTCTATCTAGTTGGATGCAAACTGAAAAGGATGTGCAGAAGTCTGTTGGCACTTGCACCCACTCCTCGCCAGGTTCTAAGTCCTCAAGTGAACACACCTGTTGAAGAATGTCTTCGGCTTGACCCATCCACGACCGTCCTCTTTTTAACCTGCTGCCCTTCACCTTCCTAATTTCACTATGCAGTGGATGTTGTGTGTTTGCGTTAATTCTGAGGTAGGCGCGTGCCCTGCAAACTTGTATTCTCTCTTCAATGGTTGGAAAATCAAGAAGGTAGCGCATCGCCCTGCATGCTGTATCTCTTGTACATCCAAGAATAATGCGCATAGCTTCATTCTGTATCCTTTCCATCCTTTCTATCTGCTTATGGCTGAGAGTCAGGATTGCCATTGCATACTCCAAAACAGACATGACCAGCCCCTCGTACAGAAGACATAGATGGCGCTGCTCACAGTTTGCTGCCGCCATCACCCGCATCGCTGCCAAACCCCGCTTGGCCTTTGTTATCACCTGGTCTATGTGCACATTATAAGCAAGGCTTCGATCAAACCGTATCCCCAGGTAATTCATTGCCTGCGTTCTTTCCACCGTCTCTGAACACAGCATTACAGTTGGTGTTGGATTGTTGACAATATGATTATTCAACGAGAACCAAGTCACTGTTGCCTTTGTTGGGTTGACCATTGCCCCAGCTTCATCACACCAAGTACTTATGCGATTGAGTTCGGTTTGTAGTTCCACAGCAACCTCCTCTCTATCCTTACCCTGACGATACACTAAAACATCATCGGCATACTGACAATGTCCTGCCAGGTCCAGTGATCTGCTCACTGGTGATTCTCACTGTGTAGGCGTTGAACAGTACCGGAGATAATGGTGATCCCTGTGGTAGGCCAGGATATATTGTTGTTGGTTCCGAAGTCCAACTGCCACATCTAAAAACTACTTTCCGTTGGTAGAGGGCTGCAGCGATCCAGCTAAGGAGGAATGGACTTACGTTTAGTTCAAGAAGCTGAAACATTAAAAAATCCAGTGGTACTCTGTTGTATGCGTCCTCAAGATCAATCGCTGCAGCAACGGTTTCAGTGCCTGAGTGGAAACCTTCATAGACATCATGGGCAAAGACTGCTGCATTGGTCCAGGTTTCTCTTTTTGGACGGTACCCACCCAGGGTAGGTGGGAAAACACCTTGCCTCTCTAGCTGGCTTGATATCTTCCTGGCAATTACCTTCTCCAGCAGCTTGCCTATTGTATTCTGCATGGTTATAATTCGATATCACTGAATTTTTTTGTGGTCTTTGTCAGGCTTCGGCAAGGGAATCAGATAGCTGTGTAACCATTCCTCCTTGATGCTAGCACTCCCTATACTGTTGTTGTACATGTCTGCTAGTTTCTCTAGCTCATTGTCGGTACACCTATTTATGTCGTCGTATCTTATGCCATCAGGACCTGGAGCACTGTTATTTGATCGTCGAAGTACAGCCTTGATTTCTTTCACTGTCACTGTGTCTTCCTCCGAAGTGTTCTGGGCCTTGCATCTGTCTGAGGTGACCTCCTTGGCCAGATTTCGGCCTCCCATGTCTGTCTGGTTGCCCTGCTCAAGGTAGCGTTCAAAGAGGGCTTTGCCCTTGTCCTCGTCAGTCCTCTGCCAGGTGAGGTCAGCACCTTGGAAGTCTGAAATGCTCTTATTCTTGACTACACCACTCATGCTTTTATGTAGTCGCCAGAACAATTTCAGTGACTTGTCTGTGCTTACTCTTTGACACACCTCTGCCCATTTTTCGCTTTTAACCACCTTGACCAGTTTTTTGAAATAGCTTACTTTTGTGTGCATCTCTCTTTCTAAGTGCAAGCAGGGACTAGGATGACCAGCTCTGTTCTTCTTGGCATTTTGCCATCTCCTTACAGCACTACGCTTATCCACCCAAGCCTTCTCCACCTCGAAACTCCACCACGGTGGCTGCTCCCAGCTTTTTTTCCTGCCCTGAAACGTTCTGCGCTTGTCACGTCTTATTTTACTCACCACATCTTGCCCTGTACTGTCATACTGGAACGTCTTTACCTTTAGCTTGTGCTGCCTGGTTCTGCCTTTCTCCACCAATATGCTGCACGGGTGGTGGTCGCTGCCATGGTGTCCTAGGACACCCCATCTACACACTGTAGTGAGTGAAGGTGAAACTAGCGCCAGATCAATAGCACTGTCCTCATCGCCTGGACGGCTTGCTGTCCTGGTGACACAGCCACTGTTAATACAAACCAGGTCGATGGTTTCCAGTGCAGTCTCGAGCTCCTCCCCTTGTGTATTGGAGGAAGTGTTTCCCCATGCTCTGCCTTTAGCGTTGAAGTCACCACAGAAAATAACATTTCTCTCGTGGCCTAATATGCCACTTAAGCACTGCCACTTCTGGGCGTCCATACTCGCATTGCGGGCATAAACATTAACCAACACGAATGGTATACTGGAATGAACTCTCAACGCCTGTATTTGTATATCGTCACTGTCCCAACTGGACATGTCTAGCTCTGACGCCACCATGCTGTCGCGAACGAGAATCGCCGTTCCCAGATGTCGTCTGTTGTAGAAACATTTGAAGCCGGCAATTCGGAGTAGCTGATCGCCCAGTCTCGTCTCCTGGAGTGCTACAATGTCGTTCCTGTAAACTAGGGTGTCTAAAATAGAGCCCCGTTGTTTTACACTGGCACAGTTCCAATATAGAATACGGATGTTCCTGAGTCCTAGACGGTGACACTTGAGTCTAAAACGCCTCAAACCACCGCGCTTACCTTGCTTCTTTGTCCCTGCGCGGCTACCACGCCGCTTCGTTATGTTGACTGCTGACCGCTCGGAAAAAACACGTTCTTCCGCCATGTTGAAAAAACGTAAACACAGACTGCTGTTGAACCACACACGCTGCTGAAAATTCACTCAAGGATGGCTTCGCTCGATGCACGAACTCCGTAGCACCCGCGCAGATCTTGAGTAGAAACTCCTGGTTTTACATCCTGGCACACCAATTACACGCAAGAGATGAATAAATCCATCCCCTACGCGAAAAAGTTAACGAACACAAAACAACACGACCGTCCGTCGCCATCTTGAAACCGGAAACTTCAACTTAATTGATGTTATATAGGTGTAAATGTTGATGTTATATAGGTGTAAATATTGATGTTATATAGGTGTAAATGTTGATGTTATATAGGTGTGAGTTGATGTTATATAAGTGTAAATGTTGATATTATAAAGGTGTAAATGTTGATGTTATATAGGTGTGAGTTGATGTTATATAAGTGTAAATGTTGATATTATAAAGGTGTAAATGTTGATGTTATATAGGTGTGAATTGATGTTATATAGGTGTGTATGTTAATGTTATATAGGTGTAAATGTTGATGTAATATAGGTGTGAGTTGATGTTATATAGGTGTGTATGTTAATGTTAGATAGGTGTAAAAGTTGATGGTATATAGGTGTTAGTTGATGTTATAAAGGTGTGAATGTTGATATTATATAGGTGTAAATGTTGATGTTATATAGGTGTGAGTTGATGTTATATAGGTGTGAATGTTGATGTTATATAGGTGTGAATGTTGATGGTATATAGGTGTAAATGTTCATGTTATATAGGTGTAAATGTTGATGGTATATAGGTGTGAATGTTGATGATATATAGGTGTGAGTTGATGTTATATAGGTGTAAATGTTGATGTTATATAGGTGTACATGTTGATGTTATATAGGTGTGAGTTGATGTTATATAGGTGTGAGTTGATGTTATATAGGTGTAAATGTTGATGGTATATAGGTGTGAATGTTGATGGTATATAGGTGTGAGTTGATGTTATATAGGTGTAAATGTTGATGTTATATAGGTGTACATGTTGATGTTATATAGGTGTGAGTTGATGTTATATAGGTGTGAGTTGATGTTATATAGGTGTAAATGTTGATGTTATATAGGTGTGAATGTTGATGTTATATAGGTGTAAATGTTGATGTTATATAGGTGTGAATGTTGATGTTATATAGGTGTGAATGTTGATGTTATATAGGTGTAAATGTTGATGGTATATAGGTGTGAATGTTGATGGTATATAGGTGTGAATGTTGATGTTATATAGGTGTAAATGTTGATGGTATATAGGTGTGAATGTTGATGTTATATAGGTGTAAATGTTGATGGTATATAGGTGTGAATGTTGATGTTATATAGGTGTAAATGTTGATGGTATATAGGTGTGAATGTTGATGTTATATAGGTGTAAATGTTGATGGTATATAGGTGTGAATGTTGATGATATATAGGTGTGAGTTGATGTTATATAGGTGTAAATGTTGATGTTATATAGGTGTACATGTTGATGTTATATAGGTGTGAGTTGATGTTATATAGGTGTGAGTTGATGTTATATAGGTGTAAATGTTGATGTTATATAGGTGTAAATGTTGATGTTATATAGGTGTGAATGTTGATGATATATAGGTGTGAGTTGATGTTATATAGGTGTAAATGTTGATGTTATATAGGTGTGAATGTTTGATGATATATAGGTGTGAATGTTGATGTTATATAGGTGTAAATGTTGATGGTATATAGGTGTGAATGTTGATGTTATATAGGTGTAAATGTTGATGGTATATAGGTGTGAATGTTGATGTTATATAGGTGTAAATGTTGATGGTATATAGGTGTGAATGTTGATGATATATAGGTGTGAGTTGATGTTATATAGGTGTAAATGTTGATGTTATATAGGTGTACATGTTGATGTTATATAGGTGTGAGTTGATGTTATATAGGTGTGAGTTGATGTTATATAGGTGTAAATGTTGATGTTATATAGGTGTAAATGTTGATGTTATATAGGTGTGAATGTTGATGATATATAGGTGTGAGTTGATGTTATATAGGTGTAAATGTTGATGTTATATAGGTGTGAATGTTGATGATATATAGGTGTGAGTTGATGTTATATAGGTGTAAATGTTGATGTTATATAGGTGTGAATGTTGATGATATATAGGTGTGTATGTTAATGTTATATAGGTGTAAATGTTGATGGTATATAGGTGTGAGGTGATGTTATATAGGTGTAAATGTTGATGTTATATAAGTTTGAATGTTGATGATATATAGGTGTAACAGTTGATGGTATATAGGTGTAAATGTTGATGTTATATAGGTGTAAATGTTGATGGTATATGGGTGTAAATGTTGATGTTATATAGGTGTGAGTTGATGTTATATAGGTGTAAATGTTGATGGTATATAGGTGTAAATGTTGATGTTATATAGGTGTGAATGTTGATGTTATATAGGTGTGAGTTGATGTTATATAGGTGTAAATGTTGATGTTATATAGGTGTGAGCTGATGTTATATAGATGTTAGTTGATTTTATATAGGTGTAAATGTTGATGTTATATAGGTGTGAATGTTGATGTTATATAGGTGTGAATGTTGATGTTATATAGGTGTGAATGTTGATGTTATATAGGTGTGAGTTGATGTTATATAGGTGTGAGTTGATGTTATATAGGTGTGAGTTGATGTTATATAGGTGTGAGTTGATGTTATATAGGTGTGAATGTTGATGTTATATAGGTGTGAATGTTGATGTTATATAGGTGTGAGTTGATGTTATATAGGTGTGAGCTGATGTTATATAGGTGTGAGTTGATGTTATATAAGTGTAAATGTTGATGTTATATAGGTGTAAATGTTGATGTTATATAGGTGTAAATGTTGATGTTATATAGGTGTGAATGTTGATGTTATATAGGTGTGAATGTTGATGTTATATAGGTGTAAATGTTGATGTTATATAGGTGTGAGCTGATGTTATATAGGTGTAAATGTTGATGTTATATAGGTGTAAATGTTGATGTTATACAGGTGTAAATGTTGATGTTATATAGATGTAAATGTTGATGTTATATAGGTGTGAGTTGATGTTATATAGGTGTAAATGTTGATGTTATATAGGTGTGAATGTTGATGTTATACAGGTGTAAATGTTGATGTTATATAGATGTAAATGTTGATGTTATATAGGTGTGAGTTGATGTTATATAGGTGTAAATGTTGATGTTATATAGGTGTGAATGTTGATGTTATATAGGTGTAAATGTTGATGTTATATAGGTGTGAATGTTGATGTTATATAGGTGTGAATGTTGATGTTATATAGGTGTAAATGTTGATGGTATATAGGTGTGAATGTTGATGGTATATAGGTGTTGAATGTTGATGTTATATAGGTGTAATGTTGATGGTATATAGGTGTGAATGTTGATGTTATATAGGTGTAAATGTTGATGGTATATAGGTGTGAATGTTGATGTTATATAGGTGTAAATGTTGATGGTATATAGGTGTGAATGTTGATGTTATATAGGTGTAAATGTTGATGGTATATAGGTGTGAATGTTGATGATATATAGGTGTGAGTTGATGTTATATAGGTGTAAATGTTGATGTTATATAGGTGTACATGTTGATGTTATATAGGTGTGAGTTGATGTTATATAGGTGTGAGTTGATGTTATATAGGTGTAAATGTTGATGTTATATAGGTGTAAATGTTGATGTTATATAGGTGTGAATGTTGATGATATATAGGTGTGAGTTGATGTTATATAGGTGTAAATGTTGATGTTATATAGGTGTGAATGTTGATGATATATAGGTGTGAATGTTGATGTTATATAGGTGTAAATGTTGATGGTATATAGGTGTGAATGTTGATGTTATATAGGTGTAAATGTTGATGGTATATAGGTGTGAATGTTGATGTTATATAGGTGTAAATGTTGATGGTATATAGGTGTGAATGTTGATGATATATAGGTGTGAGTTGATGTTATATAGGTGTAAATGTTGATGTATATAGGTGTACATGTTGATGTTTATATAGGTGTGAGTTGATGTTATATAGGTGTGAGTTGATGTTATATAAGTGTAAATGTTGATGTTATATAGGTGTAAATGTTGATGTTTATATAGGTGTGAATGTTGATGAATATAGGTGTGAGTTGATGTTATATAGGTGAAATGTTGATGTTATATAGGTGTGAATGTTGATGATATATAGGTGTGAGTTGAGTTATATATGGTGTAAATGTTGATGTTATATAGGTGTGAATGTTGATGATATATAGGTGTGTATGTTAAGTTATATAGGTGTAAATGTTGATGGTATATAGGTGTGAGGTGATGTTATATAGGTGTAAATGTTGATGTTATATAGAGTTTGAATGTTGATGATATATAGGTGTAACAGTTGATGGTATATAGGTGTAAATGTTGATGTTATATAGGTGTAAATGTTGATGGTATATGGGTGTAAATGTTGATGTTATATAGGTGTGAATGTTGATGTTATATAGGTGTGAGTTGATGTTATATAGGTGTAAATGTGATTGTTATAAGGGTGTGAGCTGATGTTATAATAGATGTTAGTTGATGTTATATAGGTGAAAATGTTGATGGTATGTAGGTGTGAATGTTGATGTTATATAGGTGTGAGTTGATGTTATATAGGTGTGAGTTGATGTTATATAGGTGTGAGTTGATGTTATATAGGTGTGAGTTGATGTTATATAGGTGTGAATGTTGATGTTATTATAGGTGTGAATGTTGATGTTATATCGGTGTGAGTTGATGTTATATAGGTGTGAGCTTGATGTTATATATTTTTTTCGTTCTTTGATGTTACTATAAGTGTAAATGTTGCTGTTATATTAGGTGTAAATGTTTGATGTGTATATAGGTGTAAATGTTTGATGTTATATAGGTGTGAATGTTGATGTTATATAGGTGTGAACTGTTGATGTTATATAGGTTGTCAAATGATTGATGTTATATAGGTTGTGAGCTGATGTTATATAGGTGTAATGTTGATGTTTATATAGGTGTAAATGTTGACTGTTATACCAGGTGTAATGTTTGATTGTTATATAGGTGTAAATGTTGATGTTATATAGGTGTGAGTTGATGTTATATAGGTGTAAATGTTGATGTTATATAGGTGTGAATGTTGATGTTATACAGGTGTAAATGTTGATGTTATATAGATGTAAATGTTGATGTTATATAGGTGTGAGTTGATGTTATATAGGTGTAAATGTTGATGTTATATAGGTGTGAATGTTGATGTTATATAGGTGTAAATGTTGATGTTATATAGGTGTGAGTTGATGTTATATAGGTGTAAATGTTGATGTTATATAGGTGTGAATGTTGATGTTATATAGGTGTAAATGTTGATGTTATATAGGTGTAAATGTTGATGTTATATAGGTGTAAATGTTGATGTTATATAGGTGTAAATGTTGATGTTATATAGGTGTGAGTTGATGTTATATAGGTGTGAATGTTGATTTTATATAGGTGTAAATGTTGATGTTATATAGGTGTAAATGTTGATGGTATATAGGTGTGAGTTGATGTTATATAGGTGTAAATGTTGATGTTATATAGGTGTAAATGTTGATGTTATATAGGTGTAAATGTTGATGTTATATAGGTGTGAGTTGATGTTATATAGGTGTAAATGTTGATGTTATATAGGTGTAAATGTTGATGTTATATAGGTGTGAATGTTGATGTTATATAGGTGTAAATGTTGATGTTATATAGGTGTAAATGTTGATGTTATATAGGTGTAAATGTTGATGTTATATAGGTGTAAATGTTGATGTTATATAGGTGCAAATGTTGATGTTATATAGGTGTAAATGTTGATGTTATATAGGTGTAAATGTTGATGTTATATAGGTGTGAATGTTGATTTTATATAGGTGTAAGTGTTGGTGTTATATAGGTGTGAATGTTGATGTTATATAGGTGTAAATGTTGATGTTATATAGGTGTAAATGTTGATGTTATATATGTGTGAATGTTGATGTTATATAGGTGTAAATGTTGGTGTTATATAGGTGTAAATGTTGATGTTATATAGGTGTGAGTTGATGTTATATAGGTGTGAGTTGATGTTATATAGGTGTAAATGTTGATGTTATATAGGTGTAAATGTTGATGTTATATATGTGTAAATGTTGATGTTATATAGGTGTAAATGTTGATGTTATATAGGTGTAAATGTTGATGTTATATATGTGTAAATGTTGATGTTATATAGGTGTAAATGTTGATGTTATATAGGTGTAAATGTTGATGTTATATATGTGTAAATGTTGATGTTATATAGGTGTAAATGTTGATGTTATATAGGATGTAAATGTTGCATGTTATATAGGTGTAAATGTTGATGTATATAGGTGTAAATGTTGATGTTATATAGGTGTAAATGTTGATGTTATATAGGTGTGAGTGATGTTATATAGGTGTGAGTTGATGTTATATAGGTGTAAATGTTGATGTTATATAGGTGTAAATGTTGATGTATATAGGTGTAAATGTTGATGGTATATAGGTGTGAGTTGATGTTATATAGGTGTGATGTTGATGTTATATAGGTGTGAATTTTGATGTTATATAGGTGTAAATCTTGATGTTATATTGGTGTGGAATGTTGATGTTATATAGGTGTAAACGTTGATGTTCTATAGGTGTGACTGTGATGTACATAGGTGTAAATGTTGATGTTATATAGGTGTGAATGTTGATGTTATATAGGTGTAAATGTTGATGTTACTATAGGTGTAAATGTGATGTTATATAGGTGTAAATGTTGATGTTATATAGGTGTAAATGTTGATGTTATATTAGGTGTGAGTTGATGTTAATATAGGTGTAAATGTTGATGTTATATAGGTGTAAATGTTGATGTTATATAGGTGTAAATGTTGATGTTATATAGGTGTGAATGTTGATGTTAAATAGGTGTAAATGTTGATGTTGTATAGGTGAGACTGTTAATGTTATATAGGTGTGAATGTTGATGTTATATAGGTGTAAAAGTTGATGTTATAAAGGTGTAAATGTTGATGTTATATAGGTGTAAATGTTGATGTTATATAGGTGTGAATGTTGATGTTATATAGGTGTGCGTTGATGTTACATAAGTGTAAATGTTGATGTTATATATGTGTAAATGTTGATGTTATATATGTGTAAATGTTGATGTTATATAGGTGTAAATGTTTATGTTATATAGCTGTAAATGTTGATGTTATATAGGTGTGAGTTGATGTTATATAGGTGTAAATGTTGATGTTATATAGGTGTAAATGTTGATGTTATATAGGTGTAAATGTTGATGTTATATAGGTGTAAATGTTGATGTTATATAGCTGTAAATGTTGATGTTATATAGGTGTAAATGTTGATGTTATATAGGTGTAAATGTTGATGTTATATAGGTGTAAATGTTGATGTTATATAGGTGTAAATGTTGATGTTATATAGGTGTAAATGTTGATGTTATATAGGTGTAAATGTTGATGTTATATAGGTGTGAGTTGATGTTATATAGGTGTGAATGTTGATTTTATATAGGTGTAAATGTTGATGTTATATAGGTGTAAATGTTGATGGTATATAGGTGTGAGTTAATGTTATATAGGTGTAAATGATGATGTTATATAGGTGTAAATGTTGATGTTATATAGGTGTAAATGTTGATGTTATATAGGTGTGAATGTTGATGTTATATAGGTGTAAGTGTTGGTGTTATATAGGTGTGAATGTTGATTTTATATAGGTGTGAATGTTGATGTTATATATGTGTAAATGTTGATGTTATATAGGTGTAAATGTTGATGTTATATAGGTGTAAATGTTGATGTTATATAGGTGTGAGTTGATGTTATATAGGTGTGAGTTGATGTTATATAGGTGTAAATGTTGATGTTATATAGGTGTAAATGTTGATGTTATATAGGTGTAAATGTTGATGGTATATAGGTGTGAGTTGATGTTATGTAGGTGTGAATGTTGATGTTATATAGGTGTGAATGTTGATGTTATATAGGTGTAAATCTTGATGTTATATAGGTGTGAATGTTGATGTTATATAGGTGTAAATGTTGATGTTATATAGGTGTGAATGTTGATGTTATATAGGTGTAAATGTTGATGTTATATAGGTGTGGATGTTTATGTTATATAGGTGTAAATGTTGATGTTATATAGGTGTAAATGGTGATGTTATATATGTGTAAATGTTGATGTTATATAGGTGTAAATGTTGATGTTATATAGGTGTGAGTTGATGTTATATAGGTGTAAATGTTGATGTTATATAGTTGTAAATGTTGATGTTATATAGGTGTAAATGGTGATGTTATATAGGTGTGAATGTTGATGGTATATAGGTGTAAATGTTGATGGTGTATAGTTGAGACTGTTGATGTTATATAGGTGTGAATGTTGATGTTATATAGGTGTAAATCTTGATGTTATATAGGTGTGAATGTTGATGTTATATAGGTGTAAATGTTGATGTTATATAGGTGTGAATGTTGATGTTATATAGGTGTAAATGTTGATGTTATATAGGTGTGAATGTTTATGTTATATAGGTGTAAATGTTGATGTTATATAGGTGTAAATGTTGATGTTATATATGTGTAAATGTTGATGTTATATAGGTGTAAATGTTGATGTTATATAGGTGTGAGTTGATGTTATATAGGTGTAAATGTTGATGTTATATAGGTGTAAATGTTGATGTTATATAGGTGTAAATGTTGATGTTATATAGGTGTGAATGTTGATGGTATATAGGTGTAAATGTTGATGGTGTATAGGTGAGACTGTTGATGTTATATAGGTGTGAATGTTGATGTTATATAGGTGTAAATGTTGATGTTATGTAGGTGTAAATGTTGATGTTATATAGGTGTAAATGTTGATGTTATATAGGTGTAAATGTTGATGTTATATAGGTGTAAATGTTGATGTTATATAGGTGTAAATGTTGATGTTATATAGGTGTAAATGTTGATGTTATATAGGTGTGAATGTTGATGTTATATAGGTGTAAATGTTGATGTTATATAGGTGTTAGTTGATGTTATATAGGTGTAAATGTTGATGTTATATAGGTGTAAATGGTGATGTTATATAGGTGTAAATGTTGATGTTATAAAGGTGTAAATGTTGATGTTATATAGGTGTAAATGTTGATGTTATATACGAGTGAATGTTAATGTTATATAGGTGTGAGTTGATGTTATATAAGTGTAAATGTTGATGTTATATATGTGTAAATGTTGATGATATATATGTGTAAATGTTGATGTTATATAGGTGTAAATGTTTATGTTATATAGCTGTAAATGTTGATGTTATTTAGGTGTGAGTTGATGTTATATAGGTGTAAATGTTGATGTTATATAGGTGTAAATGTTGATGTTATATAGGTGTAAATGTTGATGTTATATAGGTGTAAATGTTGATGTTATATAGCTGTAAATGTTGATGTTATATAGGTGTAAATGTTTATGTTATATAGGTGTTTGTTGATGTTATATAGGTGTAAATGTTGATGTTATATAGGTGTAAATGTTGATGTTATATAGGTGTAAATGTTGATGTTATATAGCTGTAAATGTTGATGTTATATAGGTGTGAGTTGATGTTATATAGGTGTAAATGTTGATGTTATATAGCTGTAAATGTTGATGGTATATAGGTGTGAGTTGATGTTATATAGGTGTAAATGTTGATGTTATATAGCTGTAAATGTTGATGGTATATAGGTGTGAGTTGATGTTATATAGGTGTAAATGTTGATGTTATATAGGTGTAAATGTTGATATTATATAGGTGTGAATGTTGATGTGAATATTGACCGTATATCAGTCTGCATGTTGATGGTATATCGGTGTGAATATTGATGTCCTATAGGCGTGAATTTGGATGATATATCAGTGTGAATGTTGATGTTCTATAGGTGTGAATGTTAATGGTATATCAGGGTGAGTGGTGATGTTAGGTTTGAATGTTGATGTTCTATAGGTGTGAATGTTGATAGTATATACGTGTATATATTGGCAGTATGTTAGTGTGAATGTTCATTGCATATCTCTCTCTCTGAATGTTGGTTGTATATATGTGTGAATGTTGATAGTTTATTTCTTTCAATTGTAACGATATATTGATTTTAGTATTGATGGGATATCTTTATAGAGAGCACCATGCGCTCAATCGCCCTCAAGGCGTGTATATCAGTGTGCTATACTGGAGCTATGTAAACAATATAAAATGACACAAAGTAGTGCAGTTTTAAATAACAGAATTACGACACATACAGGACGTTGCGGCGATTAGCCTTCATCAGCAAACAAACACATTCACAAAACACAATATATAGTCAAGGAGATCTCCTGTGACTACATCAACACGTGACGACAGGACGAGAAGAATGCAAAGATGAAAAAATGAAAGCAATGAAGAGAAAATGAAAATTGGACAAACATGTTCATTGTCAGAATCTATAATGTCTCTAACCGAGACGCAGTAACATCGTTACGCCCGCCAGGCGAATAGTCGCCAACCGAGATGCAGTGACATCGTTACGCCCGCCAGGCGAGTACCAGTTACCTGCCCGCAGATTGCTCGCTGACGTGATCGGCAGCGGTCAGGCAAGGACAAAGCAAGACGCACGCAGTCCTCGCGACGCCAATCCACGGAGAAACCGCCAGACTGCTTGGGAACTCGGACATGACAAGACGTGTGGGTTGAGAAAGGCTTGTGTAGTTCTGTGCCCGAAAGTCGAGTGCTTGTATATCTTGTGAGATAGACTGTGAAGCTGAGGGTTTTGTCTGTAAGTGTATTGATGTATTGTATATGTATAGTAATGATCATCACATGCCAAACTATATCGTATTGCATGTGAATTGTAAATAAATCCATTGAACTTAGTGTCATTGTGTGTCAAGTCCAATCATTTTGTACTTGTACTTGTCTCACATATGTTAGGTCCAACGAGCCAGGTTTAAGACCCTGACATGTGTGAACGTGGTAGGCTCGTCCTCTTAAATTGTTTAAACGTGGAAGACTTGTACTCTTAGATTGTTTGAACTTGTAAACGTGTAAAACATCAGTGATTGTGTAACTTGTCACCATTTTGAAGGTGTCGCCATTTTGACCTTGTCGCCATCTTGTAAACATGATGTCTATGTCCTTACTGAATGTCATCTTGATGTAAGTGATGTGTCATCATAGGTATAGATTGTTGAAAGAGATCTAGATTGTATTTGTGAAGTTAGTTGTGGAAAGCAGAAAGTTTCGGAAAGAAAGTGACTTGTGATTTGAAAAAAAATTGTTGATCGACGACATTACGACCTACAATTACACTCAACGGCATACAAACCTAATCAAAACTTAGTGACAAGCATACACCTCACACAAGGAGGATTCTAACTTATTTCCTCCCCCCCCCCAAAAAAAAGCAGGTTTTCTGTGCGATCTGAAACCTTTGCCCGTAGAGGTCATTTGTCCTTGAAGTAGCGACCCTACAGTTCCTAGCCCTGGTTTGAACTATTCTCCACCGCATCCAGTACACTTGAGTATATTTTTTCTTATATACTTTCGGATGCAAATTTGGGCATAAATTGTAAGTTCAACAAAATTGTAAATTGTTCACGTTACTAACACCTTGTAACAAATTGTGTGTCTGATAACTCATTTTCATTTAAATATTCCATCATGTCTTCATTAAATGACTTCATCGAGATGGGTTTAAAGCTGAAGTTAACTGGTGACGAATTAACAAAATGGAGTGAAACCAAATATTCTGAACACCTTCGAGAAAAAGCTAGCGAACGTGATGAGAGAGCGACGGAAAGGGCTGTAAAACAAGCTGAGCTAGAATTAGCTGCAAAAACAAAGCAAGCAGAGTTAGATACCGAATTGAAGAAGGCAGAAATAGCAGCTCAAAGTAAACGAGAAGAACTCGAATTACAACTCAAAATTAAACAGCTTGAAACCGAGACTGCTGTAAACAAAGAGTCTAAGAAAGCTGAAAGACTGAGAAAAGAAAACCAGTACAAAAAGTATCAAGGTGTTGTGAGAAATTATACCTCAGGTGACTGCATTGCAGCGTTCACCCAGAATTTTGAAACCTTAATGGACCATTATCAGGTTCCAGTTTCTGAATGGAACATTATTTATATGAGGAGTTTGTCAGGGGAACCTCTAAAAGTCATAGAGACTATCCCCAAAGACCTCAGAAAAGATTACCATTATCTAAAGTTGAACATTATGGCACATTTTATGCTAGATGAGGCAGGATACAGAGAGCAGTTCAGCAAACTGAGTCCAAAACCTACTCAGACGTTCTCTGACTATGTCTCTGTAGTCCGAGACGTATTTACAAAATGGCTTTCAGCAGCCAAGGTAAATAAAGACTTTCATAAGTTAGAAGACCTCATCATCAGGGATAAAATCATCACATCCCTTCCATCAGCATTTTCAAAATTTTTGCAAGAGAATGAATGCACGAGTGTAGAAGAGATTGAGAGACGTGGGTCGGCTTACTATACAGCCAATAAACATTGTTTTGCTAGTGAAGCTACTGATACAAACTTCGTAGCAGCTGCTAACTATGAAAAACCTCGATCAGAACCCTACAATAGGCAAAGACCATATAAGCCTAGTTCTGAGAAATACAATCATTGTAGATTTTGTAACATGTCACACCATCAAGGTGAAATGTGTGACAAGAATCCAGCATACTTTACATATTTACAAAACTTCGTAAATAGTCAGGATAAAGAACGTAAATCCTTTAAAAAGGTACGAAAATGTTTCCTTTGTAAAGCGTACGGCCACTGGCGCCATGCGTGTAAAGGAAGGCAAATGGCCAAGAAGGCAAATGCCGCCTTATTTGATAGTTCATCATCAGATGAAGAACATTCAGAAAAACTCCCTGTGAACTCAGCACAGACTTTTGACATGTTTAATTCACATAAATGTACTATTTGTAATACCTTTTATGAAGATGGCATTTTAACATGCGGCCACTCCATTCCTATTGCCAATGAGGAAGCTAATTTGGTAATAGATTCCAAAGGCAGAATAAACATCCATCAGGGATATGTGAATGGCAAACCTGCTACAGTACTTCGTGACACCGGAAGTTCTCTTATAGGTTTAAAGAGAAAGTTCATAATGCCTACAGACTATACAGGCAGGCACGTAACATGCAGAACATTCTCTGGAAATATCGAAAAGTACCCATTAGCATGGGCATATATTCAGACACCATTCCTCACTGGGAAAGTAAAATGCGCTGCATTAACTGACCCTGTGTGTGATATTATCATTGGTAACTTACCAGAGGTGAATGATATGCCTCATGATATTACATCTGTTTGCATTGATGATAACATAACACCATCACCATCACATGTCATCATTGAAACTAGGGTATCACCAGATGAATGTATACTAGCTAATGGAGCACTAACATCTCATGAATTCATTGACCAAAATGTTTCATCACCATCAGATATCATTGAATGTGTGAACGCAGTAACCAGATCTACTGCGAGAGTGCAAGATGAAATTAATCAAACTGAGGCTATAGAAATGCTTAGCCCAGTGATATTGCCTCCTAAAACCATGAAGGAGAATTTTGTAGCAGCCCAAAAGGCTGATCCTTCATTATCTAAATATTTTAATCTGATCGGCCAAAAGCCAAAGGTAACTAAAAATGCAAGATGGCATTTTGCTCTGAAAAATTGCATCCTCACCAGGTACTATACCAGAGGTAACAGCACCACAGAGCAAACTGTTTTGCCAATTGAATACCGTAAGCAAGCCTTACATCTTGCCCATGATATACCTCTTGCAGGGCATATGGCATACTCTAAGACCAGATCAAGATTACTAACACAGTTTTATTGGCCAAGATTCTGCAATGACATTAAGCAATATTGTAGAAGTTGTGATATCTGCCAAAAACTAGTGAAAAAAGGTAAAAACCCACAGGCCAAATTACAAATTACCGACTTAGCCAGTCGACCTTTTGAGAAAATATCTGTCGACATAGTGGGCCCTCTGAATCAAGTAACATCCAGAGGGAATAGATTTATCATTACTGTCATTGATTTATGTAGCCGCTGGCCTGAAGCGATTCCGTTAAAGAACATAACTGCCAACGATATTATGGAAGTTTTCTTCCATATATTTTCACGAATAGGATTTCCAGACACTATCCTATCAGATAGAGGAAGTCAATTCATTGCAGCATCCACTCAAGCTTTCACCAAAATGTTAGGGGTGAAACAATGTTTTAATTCACCTTACCATCCTCACTCAACAGGAATCATAGAAAAGTTTAACGGTGATTTGAAGCATATGCTTGCTAAAGTCACGCAAGAACATCCCAAAAACTGGGACGTATATTTGCCCGCTATACTCTTTGCTTATCGCGAGGTACCACATTCTAGTACTGGATTCTCTCCTTTTGAACTTATCTATGGTGCCAAACCACGTGGCCCATTGAGTATCTACCAGTCAATGTTAACTGAAGCCATACCTGTACTTAAACCCATATCATCTTACGTATATGTTACATCAGTTGCGTGAAAGAATCATCAAATCTTGTACTATTGCAAAAGAAGCACTAAAACTATCTGGTGCTACATATAGACAATATGCAGACAAAGGTAACAGGACAATAACGTTGACACCTGGACAGGACGTACTTCTTCCTCTTACCTAGTGACCGACACTTATTGACTGATTCTTGGCAAGGACCATTTAAAGTAATAAGACAGATTTCAAATGTAGACTATGAGATTCAAATAAAAGACAAACATAAAATATTCCACATCAATATGCTAAGACCATACTACAACAGGGACAACGAACAAGACGATACAACAGCCTGTACAGTGATAATAGACCATGAAGATGACGAAGATAGTGACGAAATTCCAACACCTGCATTAGACACGACAAACTACTTGAAAGAAATCAAAATAAACCCAAATTTAACTCAAGCAGAAACAGACAGCTGCAAACATCTCATACAACAGTACAACACCATCTTCTCCAACAACTCAGGACAAACAGAATTAGTACAACATCACATCACGCTCACTTCAAACACACCAATAAAATGCAGACCTTACACCATTCCATTGCATTACAAAGAAAACTTACATCAAGAGATCATTAGTTTAGAGAAAAACAACATCATTAGACGATCCCAATCACATTTCTCGTCTCCAATGGTCATGGTACGCAAAAAGGACAACACGATAAGACTCTGTGTAGACTATCGAAAATTAAATAAAATAACACTTCTAGATCTGGAACCGATGACCAACTGCGAAGATCTACTGACAGAACTGACAGACTCTAGGTACTTTACGAAGTTAGATATGACGAAAGGTTACTGGCAGATAACGGTACACGAGCAGAGCAGACATCTGACAGCATTTGCCACACCTTGGGGACTGTACGAATGGTGCAAATTACCATTTGGGCTAGTCAATGCCCCAGCGACATTCGTACGTATGACACGACTCTTACTTGTGGACATAACAAATATTATCTGTTACATGGACGACATTTGTGTTCACACAAAGACGATGACAGACCACATAAAGACATTACAGCAGACATTTGAACGTATAAGACAGCACGGACTGACGGTGAAGCCTACAAAAGTAGACATAGCCTATCAGGAAATCTCCTTCTTAGGTTATAAAATATCTAATGGCTTTGTCACGACAGACGATAACATCGTGTCTAAAATACTGATACTCTCACTTCCGACTACCAAGAAACAAGTCAGAAGTGTGTTAGGACTATTAAATTATTATAGGCAGTTCATACCAGATTTTGCTGAACTGACCGAAAATTTTACTAACCTACTAACGAAAAACCAGCCTGAAAAGATTGTAAACAATGAATGCCTAAAATTTGCATTCCAAAAAGTGTTGTCGTATTTTTCTGAGAATAGTTTAAAGAATCCCATTCTCAAATTGCCAAATTTACATATTCCTTTCAGATTACGCACAGATGCGAGCTCCGTGGCGATTGGGGCTGTTCTGTTACAGGAACATGATAACATTCTACATCCTGTATACTACGTCTCTAGAAAATTGAAACCAAGAGAACGCGCTTGGTCCACACCACAATTGGAAGCCCTTGCTCTAGTGGTGGGTATAACTAAATTGTCCAGATTCCTCCTGGGACGGCATTTCATTGTAGAGTCCGACAATAGTCCATTAAAATTTATTACTTCAGGAGTGCCAACAAACCAGATGATAGCGCGATGGTCTCTTTTGCTGCAGGATTACAGCTTTGAAGTTCGACATATCGCTGGCAGAACCAACACGATTGCTGATCTTTTGTCCCGTTGTCCGAACGACCCAGTAAGCACTAATGTCTGAGTGCAGTGTGTTAGAAAACACTCAGACCAACACAGCCATCATTGAAGTTTTTTCAGAAAAGCTGTGTACATCTATGATGTGATGTGATAGGGTTCATTCCCACTGCAAATATTTTTTCTTATTTTATTATTAATGTAGTAATTGTCTTGAATAATTGCGTAGTGTGTGTTAGAAAGCGAACAATATTAATTGTACATATTATGAAATAATAACAGTGCCACATACGCTATCAACTTACCTCAAGCGAACTATTCAAGTTATCAGTGGTATCTGCGAGTGGAACATTTCCAGTGATATTTTAATCCGTGAACGAAAGAGTGAACTGAACTTTGACATTACACCACTGCAGTCAATCGCAATCCAGAAGTTTTCCAGCGAAACAACGAACACATTATCCATCAGAACAATTTCACATTCCGAATTGCTACACCAGAGCGGAACAAGTGTGTGATAGAATTTTTAACAACATCAGCTGTTCGTGTGTACTTCCGGAGAATTTATAAATTTAGACCAAAAGTAGCAGACGATAAACTAAAACCTAAAAGCTTATGACGCTTCTAAAATAATTATGAAACACCAATTTCGAATACACGAATTGTGTATTAATATTTTTCGACTAATGTAATCTTAGAATCATATCTTGAGTAACGTATTCACACTATCGACATTTTTTCGCTAGTATGGAACAGCATCAAGCTATGACGCTGAGAAATAGAATAATGATTGTAATAAATTAGATTTGTGATCTTTTGAAATTATGGCCCTTTCATTTAATTGTTGTTACATTATTACACTAAGGGCGGTAAATTGAAATGTATTAGAATATGTGTTGTATAAAAATAGCCATTGTGTTGCCAGATTGTCAACACTCCAAAAAGTCATCAGCTGGGCATGGTATAGGTTTACCGACGTTGTAGACCAACGGAAGAGCTCCCGGCCAAATGAGGTCGGAGCTCGAGCGTTGACTGCGTCTTATATAAAAGACGTATTACAGTCTTACCCGATGTTTTTTGTTACAAAAAGCATATTATATCGTTTTTTTTAGAGGTTGCGAGGTAGTTGCATTGTTGCTGGTGCTACCGATCTGACTGGGTCAATATTGCAACTTAGGTGATCATCCATCGAGAGGATGAAACTTGGAAAGTGGTAAAGATTGAACACCACATGACTTAACATACAACTTACATTTCTTATGTATTTCTATGCCAATGTACATAACAACAGAAAGGTCGATTCTGACATGGTTAAAAGATTAACCCTGTAGCTATGTAGAGTATACATGAAATATAAAATCTTTCATGAATAAGCCCCGGGGGAGCGTGTCAGAATCTATAATGTCTCTAACCGAGATGCAGTAACATCGTTACGCCCGCCAGGCGAATAGTCGCCAACCGAGATGCAGTGACATCGTTACGCCCGCCAGGCGAGTACCAGTTACCTGCCCGCAGATTGCTGGCTGACGTGATCGGCAGCGGTCAGGCAAGGACAAAGCAAGACGCACGCAGTCCTCGCGACGCCAATCCACAGGGCAAGCGCTGTGCGGAGAAACCGCCAGACTGCTTGGGAACTCGGACATGACAAGACGTGTGGGTTGAGAAAGGCTTGTGTAGTTCTGTGCCCGAAAGTCGAGTACTTGTATATCTTGTGAGATAGACTGTGAAGCTGAGGGTTTTGTCTGTAAGTGTATTGATGTATTATATATGTATAGTAATGATCATCACATGCCAAACTATATCGTATTGCATGTGAATTGTAAATAAATCCATTGAACTTAGTGTCATTGTGTGAATCATGTTGTACTTGTACTTGTCTCACATATGTTAGGTCCAACGAGCCAGGTTTAAGACCCTGACATTCATACATACCCCAGAATTCCGAGCGAAAAATGTATAACCGCGAATATCACCGATGTCTTCTTTTTAAGTAAGTATATGTTGTGTTTGTGAATGTGTTTGTTTGCTGATGAAGGCTAATGGCCGCAACGTCCTGTATGTGTCGTAAATCTGTTATGTAAAGCTGCACTACTTTGTGTCATTTTATATTGTTTACATTTTCACAGCTTTACCGCAGTTCCACCAAATTTTATTCAGATACTGGGGCTAGTTATCTGAGTGGATCTGTATAGCCCAATAGCCCTCAAAGTGTGTCTATCAGTGTACTATATTTGACATAGTTATCTGAGTGGATCTGTATAGCCCAATCGCCCTCAAAGTGTGTCTATCAGTGTACTATATTTGACATAGTTATCTGAGTGGATCTGTATAGCCCAATAGCCCTCAAAGTGTGTCTATCAGTGTACTATATTTGACATAGTTATCTGAGTGGATCTGTATAGCCCAATAGCCCTCAAAGTGTGTCTATCAGTGTACTATATTTGACATAGTTATCTGAGTGGATCTGTATAGCCCAATCGCCCTCAAAGTGTGTCTATCAGTGTACTATATTTGACATAGTTATCTGAGTGGATCTGTATAGCCCAATCGCCCTCAAGGCGTGCCTATCGGTGTGCTATATTGGGCCTAGTTATATGTATGGCAATTACCTGTGTGGATGAGAGACCTACCTGTGTGGATGAGAGACCTACCTGTGTGGATGAAGTACCTACCTGTGTGGATGAGAGACCTACCTGTGTGGATGAAGTACCTACCTGTGTGGATGAGAGACCTACCTGTGTGGATGATAGACCTACCTGTGTGGATGAAGTACCTACCTGTGTGGATGAGAGACCTACATGTGTGGATGAGACACCTACCTGTGTGGATGAGAGACCTACATGTGTGGATGAGAGACCTACCTGTGTGGATGAGAGACCTACCTGTGTGGATGAGAGACCTACCTGTGTGGATGAGAGACCTAAATGTGTGGATGAAGTACCTGTGTTTATGAGAGACCTACATGTGTGGATGAAGGATCTTCCTGTGTGGATGAAGGACCTACCTGTGTGGATGAAGAACCTACCTGTGTGGATGAAGAACCTACCTGTGTGGATGAAAGACCTACCTGTGTGGATGAAGGACCTGCCTTGTCGATGAAGGACCTACCTGTGTCGATGAAGGACCTACCTGTGTGGATGAAAGATTTACCTTTACCTGTGTGAAGGTTGTTCGATGACGTCGGCGAGCGGGGGTGGGGCAGGTGCCGGTGTTTGGGGAGTGACCCGAGACTGACCCTCTGGAAGTGGTCCCGAGTGACGTCAGAGAGTGGACGGGGCTGGATGCTTCCACTTTAATGTTTGTGAGTGCTCCTTTCGGACCTGGCCACAGATGATGTCATACGTTATAGTACCATATTATGTGTTAATGTGTGTACAGACATATTGTATTACAAACATGTACACGTGCTTGTGTTATAAATTATGGTATGTCTTGTCTGTGTTAATGTGAGTAAAGACATATTGGTTATTAATAGTAGTATAGTAGTAGGCCTCTCTCAGTCCTGTAGGACTACAGAGTTGTGCCGCTGGGGAGGTACCTGGCAGCACCACTGGTGACTGTATAGTCCAATGTAGGACTATAGAGTTGTGCCGCTGGGAAGGTAGGTACCTGACAGAATCGCTGGTGACTGTATAGTCTAATGCGAGAGTGACAATCTCTGTCACAGTTTCCGCATCTGTAAGATGAGGCAGGTCCCGCAGTAAGTGACTGCATTTTAATGCCTGTGCCGCCTATCCCAGTTTGTTGGATCAGATTGCGCTCAAAGAGCACCAGTCCGTTTCGCACATCTCTGCTCCGGAACATCTGTCTGTTGCAACTCTTTCCCATGTATCTGGATCTATGCCAAGGGTTTTCATATCTTGTTTACACACATCCTTATATCACATTTGGGGTCTTCCGGTTGGCCTCTTCCCTGTGGCTAGTTCTCCGTATAGGAGATCTTTGGGAATACGTTCATCCTCCATTCGAGATACATGGCCCAGCCACCGGAGGCGTCTCTGCTTGAGGAGGGTGTGCACTGTGGTAATATCCGCTCTTTCAAGCACGTATTTGTTTGTTATGTGGTCTTTCCACTATATGCCCAGGATATATCTCAGACATCTCATATGGAAGGAGTTCAACTTTCTTTCCTGTCTTGAGTACAGGGTCCAGGATTCAGACCCATAGAGTAGTGTGCTAACAACACAAGCTTTATATACTTGAGCTTTTGTACGCTCTTAAGTCTGTTGTTCTCCCATACTCTCGTAGCTAGCCTGGAAAGTGTTGTGGACGCCTTTCGAATCTGTTTGTCGATTTCTGTCTCTAATGAAAGATTATCTGATATTATCGACCTCAAATAAGCAAACTCGTGGACGACCTTCAATTCGTAAGTAGAAATTTTGATTGATGGAGGCGCACCAGCATCTTGTTCCATCACCTGTGTTTTATTTAGGCTGATGGTGAGCCCAAAGTCTCTGCAGGCGGCTGCAAAACGATCTATGAGCCTTTGGAGATCTTCTGCTGTATGAGTAGTCAGTGCTGCATCATCTGCAAAAAGTAGTTCTCTTATGCATCTTGATCTTATTTTGGTCTTTGCCTTGAGTCTTGATGGGTTAAAAAGTTTGCCATCAGATCTTGTATGGAGGTATATGCCTTCAGTGGCAGTCCCAAATGCCTGCCTTAAAAGAACGGAGAAGAAGATACCAAAAGGTGTAGGAGCAAGCACGCAGCCCTTCTTTACTCCACTGCTGATGCTGAATGACTGGGATGTTGAGCCATCAAATAAAATGGTCCCCTGCATGTTTTCATGAAATGATTTCACGAGACTTAGCAGGGAGGGCGGACAACCTATCTTCTCAAGGACCTTAAAAAGGTCGTTTCTGCTCACGAGGTCAAATACCTTTGTGAGGTCGATGAAGGCAATATATAATGGCTTCCTCTGTTCTCTGCACTTCTCTTGGAGCTGCCGGAGTGAGAAAATCATATCGATGGTGGACCTGTTGGGTCTAAATCCGCACTGTGATTCGGAGTAGATTCTTTCAGCAAGAATGTGTAATCTTTTTAGGATTACTCGAGCAAAAATCTTGCCTGTAATGCTGAGTAGGGGAATGCCGCGATAGTTGTTGCAGTCGCTTCTGTCGCCTTTGTTTTTATAAATGGTAACAATGTTTGCGTCTTTAATATTTTGTGGTACTGATTTTTCTTTCCAGCTGAGCTTAAGTATTACATACAGTTCTGGGATGATTGTTTCTTTGCTACATTTTAAAATTTCAGATGGAATGCTGTCTTTTCCTGGTGTCTTGTCGGATTTGAGAGTGTCCAGTGCTTCACTGATTTCTGTGAGGCACGATTCGTTATCCAGGGCATGCATGGTGGACTATTGTTCAATGGCTTCCAGAGCTTCTTCTCCGACAAAGTTCTCCACTAAGTATAGCTCTGAGTAGTGTTCTACCCAGAGATCTATTTGTTTCGCTCGATCTTTTATGATTACCCCCTCTGTTGATCATAAAGGATCCATCTTAATTTTGAATTGGCCGACAGCTTGCTTGATGCCCTGGTACATTTTTCTTATATTTCCAGTGTCTGCACAAGTTTGAATTTGTGCAGAGAGCTGTAGCCAGTACTTGTTCGAACATTAGGTTTCTCTGATTGTGATATTTTATACATTGAGAATGCATGTCTCTTTATCTCCAGAACTGGGAGCATCTCTTCAGAGTGTGCTTCAAACCAGTCGGCTGATTTTGTTTGCTTCTTGCCAAATGTTGATAGTGCTGTGCTATAGATAGTGTCGCGAAAATAACTCCATCTCTCAGTGGCAATTCTGTTTGTGGGGCCAGGCAGAGTCTCCGCTAGAGCCTGGGTGAATTTATTGACCTTCTCTTTGTTTTTGGTGCCGCTGGCGTCGATGCGTGGTATTCCTTCTGTTCTGTTTCTGTAGATTCTCCTGGGCTTTATCTTCACCTTGCTGGGGACGAGTGAATGGTCGGTGTCGCAGTCAGCACTATGATAGCTGCGAGTCAGCCGTACATTGCGGAGATTGCTGCGTTTAGTGAGCACCAGGTCGAGTTGGTGCAAATTCTTTGATCTAGGGTGCCTCCATGACACCTTGTGTTGAGGTTCCGTGTCAAAGAAGGTGTTGGTCACGCACAGATTATGGTGGCTGCAGAATTCCAAGAGACGTCCATTGTCATTGATCTTCCCAACGCCAAACTATCCTAGACATGAAGGCCAAGATTTGTGGTCGGAGCCAACCCTGGCATTGAAATCCTCCAGGATAAAGAGATGTTGTTTCTCTGGTGTTTCACTGACTTCTTTGCTAAGGTCGCCATAAAACTTATCTTTAGATTCTGGTACTGTGGTTAGTGATGGAGCGTAAACGCTTATAATACTAACTGGGCCTGCTTCTGTCTGGAGTTGGAGCTTCAGTATTCTTTCAGTGCCATCACTTGATGTTATGATGGAATTAAGCAGCTTGTTTCTGATAGCGAAGTCAACTCCATGCTCCCATATATATACACGTGCTTGTGTTATAAATTATGGAGTGTCTTGTCTGTGAGTACAGACATATTGTGTCACCAACAATTACACATGACTGTGTTATAAATTATGGTATGTCTTGTCTGTGTCCATGTATAGACATAGTGTATCCAAACATCCATAAAGCTACACTTAGAGAGGACAAACGGCAATAAAGCTACACATTGAGAGGACAAACACCCATAAAGCTACACGTAGAGAGGACAAACGGCCATAAAGCTACACATTGAGAGGACAAACAGCCATAAAGCTACACATTGAGAGGACAAACAGCCATAAAGCTACACTTAGAGTGATAGATAATACAAACAAACAGTCATAAATGCACATACAGACAAACAAACAGCCATAAATTCACATAACGATAATACAAACAGCAATAAATCCACATATAAACAATACAAACAGCAATAAATCCACATATAAACAATACAAACAGCAATAAATCCACATATAAACAATACAAACAAACAGCCATAAATACACATATAGACAATACAAACAGCCATAAATTGACATAACGACAATACAAACAAACAACCATAAATTGACATACAGACAATACAAACAAACAACCATAAATTGACATACAGACAATACAAACAAACAGCCATAAATTAACATAAGACAGTACAAACAAACAGCCATAAATTCACATACAGACAATACAAACAAACAGCCATGAAGTCAGAGAGCGGGCGGCACCTACCGGCGGGGTCAGCGAGTGACCGGTGGTTGGCCAACAGTCCGTCCTCGATGTCCAGAGAGTAGAGACCGGGGACTTGCTCACACCTCTTGTTGCTGACCTCACCATGCACGTGGTGCTCCGCCATCATTGGCATTGTCTGGTGTTGGTTGTCTTCACAGACCACAGACCAACGGAGCTAAAGCCATGGTAATATAGTAAATAGCATCAGAGCTAAGCTGATGGCAATATAGTAGACAGCAGCGGAGCTAAGGTGATGGTAATATAGTTAGTAGACAGCAGCGGAGCTAAGGTGATGGTAATATAGTTAGTAGACAGCAGCGGAGCTAAGGTGATGGTAATATAGTTAGTAGACAGCAGCGGAGCTAAGGTGATGGTAATATAGTTAGTAGACAGCAGCGGAGCTAAGGTGATGGTAATATAGTTAGTAGACAGCAGCAGAACTAAGGTGATGGTAATATAGTTAGTAGACAGCAGCGGAGCTAAGGTGATGGTAATATAGTTAGTAGACAGCAGCGGAGCTAAGGTGATGGTAATATAGTTAGTAGACAGCAGCAGAACTAAGGTGATGGTAATATAGTTAGTAGACAGCAGCGGAGCTAAGGTGATGGTAATATAGTTAGTAGACAGCAGCGGAGCTAAGGTGATGGTAATATAGTTAGTAGACAGCAGCGGAGCTAAGGTGATGGTAATATAGTTAGTAGACAGCAGCGGAGCTAAGGTGATGGTAATATAGTTAGTAGACAGCAGCGGAGCTAAGGTGATGGTAATATAGTTAGTAGACAGCAGCGGAGCTAAGGTGATGGTAATATAGTTAGTAGACAGCAGCGGAGCTAAGGTGATGGTAATATAGTTAGTAGACAGCAGCGGAGCTAAGGTGATGGTAATATAGTTAGTAGACAGCAGCGGAGCTAAGGTGATGGTAATATAGTTAGTAGACAGCAGCGGAGCTAAGGTGATGGTAATATAGTTAGTAGACAGCAGCGGAGCTAAGGTGATGGTAATATAGTTAGTAGACAGCAGCGGAGCTAAGGTGATGATAATATAGTTAGTAGACAGCAGTGGAGCTAAGGTGATGGTAATATAGTTAGTAGACAGCAGCGGAGCTAAGGTGATGATAATATAGTTAGTAGACAGCAGCGGAACTAAGGTGATGGTAATATAGTTAGTAGACAGCAGCGGAGCTAAGGTGATCGTAATATAGTTAGTAGACAGCAGCGGAGCTAAGGTGATGGTAATATAGTTAGTAGACAGCAGCGGAGCTAAGGTGATGGTAATATAGTTAGTAGACAGCAGCGGAGCTAAGGTGATGGTAATATAGTTAGTAGACAGCAACGGAGCTAAGGTGATGGTAATATAGTTAGTAGACAGCAGCGGAGCTAAGGTGATGGTAATATAGTTAGTAGACAGCAGCGGAGCTAAGGTGATGGTAATATAGTTAGTAGACAGCAGCGGAGCTAAGGTGATCGTAATATAGTAGACAACAGTGGAGCTAAGTTGATGGTTATATAGTAGACAGTAATGGGGTTAAGTTGATGGTAATATAATAGACGGTAGTGGGGTAAGTTGATGGTAATATTGTAGACAGCAGCGGAGCTAAGTTGATGGTAATATAGTAGACAGCAGCGGAGCTAAGTTGATGGTAATATAATAGACAGTAGTGGGGTTAAGTTGATGGTAATATAATAGACAGTAGTGGGGTTAAGTTGATGGTAATATAATAGACGGTAGTGGGGTAAGTTGATGGTAATATTGTAGACAGCAGCGGAGCTAAGTTGATGGTAATATAGTAGACAGCAGCGGAGCTAAGTTGATGGTAATATAGTAGACAGCAGCGGAGCTAAGTTGATGGTAATATAATAGACAGTAGTGGGGTTAAGTTGATGGTAATATAATAGACGGTAGTGGGGTAAGGTGATGGTAATATAGTTAGTAGACAGCAGCGGAGCTAAAGTGATGGTAACATAGTTAGTAGACAGCAGCGGAGCTAAGGTGATGGTAATATAGTTAGTAGACAGCAGCGGAGCTAAGGTGATGGTAACATAGTTAGTAGACAGCAGCGGAGCTAAGGTGATGGTAATATAGTTAGTAGACAGCAGCGGAGCTAAGGTGATGGTAATATAGTTAGTAGACAGCAGCGGAGCTAAGGTGATGGTAATATAGTTAGTAGACAGCAGCGGAGCTAAGGTGATGGTAATATAGTTAGTAGACAGCAGCGGAGCTAAGGTGATGGTAATATAGTTAGTAGACAGCAGCGGAGCTAAGGTGATGGTAATATAGTTAGTAGACAGCAGCGGAGCTAAGGTGATGGTAATATAGTTAGTAGACAGCAGCGGAGCTAAGGTGATGGTAATATAGTTAGTAGACAGCAGCGGAGCTAAGGTGATGGTAATATAGTTAGTAGACAGCAGCGGAGCTAAGGTGATGGTAATATAGTTAGTAGACAGCAGCGGAGCTAAGGTGATGATAATATAGTTAGTAGACAGCAGCGGAACTAAGGTGATGGTAATATAGTTAGTAGACAGCAGCGGAGCTAAGGTGATCGTAATATAGTTAGTAGACAGCAGCGGAGCTAAGGTGATGGTAATATAGTTAGTAGACAGCAACGGAGCTAAGGTGATGGTAATATAGTTAGTAGACAGCAGCGGAGCTAAGGTGATGGTAATATAGTTAGTAGACAGCAGCGGAGCTAAGGTGATGGTAATATAGTTAGTAGACAGCAGCAGAACTAAGGTGATGGTAATATAGTTAGTAGACAGCAGCAGAACTAAGGTGATCGTAATATAGTTAGTAGACAGCAACGGAGCTAAGGTGATCGTAATATAGTTAGTAGACAGCAGCAGAACTAAGGTGATGGTAATATAGTTAGTAGACAGCAGCAGAACTAAGGTGATGGTAATATAGTTAGTAGACAGCAGCGGAGCTAAGGTGATCGTAATATAGTAGACAACAGTGGAGCTAAGTTGATGGTTATATAGTAGACAGTAGTGGGGTTAAGTTGATGGTAATATAATAGACGGTAGTGGGGTAAGTTGATGGTAATATTGTAGACAGCAGCGGAGCTAAGTTGATGGTAATATAGTAGACAGCAGCGGAGCTAAGTTGATGGTAATATAGTAGACAACATCAGTCAGGTCTTAGTCAGATATGACTGAGCTACCGTATGACAGTAGACGGTACTACCTGCTTTCTGTCAGCGCCGAATGTTGGGCGGCGCTTACCAAACCCGACACCCCACATTGTGCCAACGGCTTCGGGCGGAAGAGCGCAATTGGGAGGGTACTAGCCTTATCCTGGTGCGAGGAAATGCAACCCAAAGACAAAATAAGTCATGGCAGGGCAGACCAGGCCCTAAGCCTTGGTTGGCAGCTGGTCTAGGATCGAAGCTCCGACATGCGAACAGTTAGAGCATTGCTTTGCTGATCCGGCAGCTTCTGCAGCTTGTCTTGTTCCAGATTATAGGTGTCAACTTTCCTCTGGAGTGAACTAGGCAGGCCGAGAGAGGGATCATGCTGCATGGGCAACACATGGTTTCTTTATTTTAGCCCAGGCTGTGTGCTATGGAGAGGCAATAACTCCATCCCTGGTCTTAACGGGTCTCGAAATAAAAGCGAGAGGCAACTGTTACGGGTTATAAGTCCTTGTCAGTTGGCGTAGACATGGGGCGCCACGCGTTGCCTCTGACGGTGGGAGACACCTACAGGTGTCACTGATCAGCTACCGCCCGCCTCAAGCTGGGCAGCCCCCAGCCAATTGGGTGCTGATCCGCCACAGCCTGCCTGCTTCAATGGGTGCTTGGGGCTAGGACAAAATCTGAATCGCAGGCTATAAAACCAATGCACCAGGTACTAATAAAAAGAATAGAAACCTCAAGCTACCGCTTGCAACCTGGAACGTGAGAACCATGTGTCCAGGATTTTCCACTGACTTGACAAATATTGACGATGTGAGAAAAACGGCTGTGATTGATGCTGAACTCAATCGTCTTAACATTGATATTGCTGGCCTGCAGGAGACTCGCCTCGCTGAGGAAGGGTCACTCAGGGAAGACAATTACACCTTTTTTTGGAAGGGAAGAGGGCAGGCAGAAAAAAGGCAATATGGTGTGGGCTTTGCAGTGAAGAATTCGCTACTGGGAATGATTGATATCCCAGCTGGAGGTAATGAAAGATTATTATCACTGCGCTTGGCAACCTCTTGTGGATTTGCCACCATTCTCACTGCATATGCACCGACACTCGCTTCCTCTGATGATGTGAAGGATTTGTTCTATGAGGAGTTAGACTCCGTGATCAAGGCAGTTCCAAAATCCGACTACATTTATATGCTGGGTGATTTCAATGCTCGTGTGGGCAAGGACTCGAGTTCATGGCCAGTGTGCCTTGGAAAATACAACATCGGTCGCATGAATGATAATGGGCAAAGGCTGCTGGAGCATTGCACTAGAAATGACCTATGTATTACAAACTCCTTTTTTAAAACAAAAGAGATGCATAAGGTCACATGGAAACATCCAAGATCCAGCCATTGGCATCAGCTGGACTTCATTATCACACGGAGACAACATCTGAACCATACATCATTAACTCGAAGTTACCACAGTGCTGACTGTGATACAGATCATTCTTTGGTTGTTGCAAGGATTAGACTGAGACCAAAGAGAATCTACACAGCTAAACACAAGTCTAACCCCAGGATTAATATTACTAACACCCACGATCCTGGAAAGTGCTTTGAATTTCAACAGCAACTTGAAGACGCTTTCAATGATACATCAGAAAATTGTATAGTAAATGATACCTGGAGTAAATTTAAGGAAACTATTTATAAAACAGTGGTAGGGGTTTACGGCACTGTGGATCATAAGAGGCAGGACTGGTTTGGGGCAAACAGCCAGATACTGCAGCCCTTGATTGATAAAAAGAAGATAGCTCTCTTAAGAAACAAGGAAAGACCAACGCGTAACACTCTGAGTGAGCTGAAGCAAGCGAGGAAGGATGTACAAAAGGCTGCCAGGCAGTGTGCGAATGACTATTGGATCAAGTTATGTGAGTCCATTCAAATCGCAGGTGATAAGGGAAACATCAGAAGCATGTATGAAGGGATAAAGAAAGCCTGAGTAGTGTAGTAATGTGGTTATCCAGCGTATTTGTGGAGGTGGAGGTGGCGCACATTCCTTATATAAATCAACCATTTATCGATTTTGTGGTGCAATCTGCAATCTATTTTTAGCTCTTATCGATTTTCCTCCACAAAGGGCGATAACTCTTCAGGTTTTTTTTTTTAGTAGGTGGTCAGAGGTGGCGTTGTGAAGTGACTCATCAGAGTGGGCGTGGTCAAGTAATTATAGATACGACATAAAAAAATACGACATGAAACATCAATAAAGAAAACAAACGAATCAAGTAAGGTACATAATAATGTTAATAAAATATATATATAGAAGGAAAAAAAAAACATAGTAAGTGACCGCTTATAGTTAAGGGTGTGTGATGATGTGGTCAAGTAATGGTCAAGAGGTGGTCAAGTGAGGAAAATTTTAGTGGAAAGTAGTTGTAATGATATGGTGATGATTAAAGGGTGGTAAATTAGTGGTCAAGCAGTGGTCAAGCAGTGGTCAAGTGGTGGTCAAGTGAGGAAAATTTTAGTGGAAAGTAGTTGTAATGATATGGTGATGATTAAAGGGTGGTAAATTAGTGGTCAAGCAGTGGTCAAGTAGTGGTCAAGTGGTCGAGTGACCACTTAAATTGTCGGGGAAAGTAGTTGTAATGATATGGTGATGATTAAAGGGTGGTAAATTAGTGGTCAAGAGGTGGTCAAGTGAGGAAAATTTTAGTGGAAAGTAGTTGTAATGATATGGTGATGATTAAAGGGTGGTAAATTAGTGGTCAAGCAGTGGTCAAGTAGTGGTCAAGTGGTCGAGTGACCACTTAAATTGTCGGGGAAAGTAGTTGTAATGATATGGTGATGATTAAAGGGTGGTAAATTAGTGGTCAAGAGGTGGTCAAGCGGTGGTCAAGGGGTGGTCAAGTGGTTAAATGACCCCTTAAATTGTTGGGGAGAGTACGTGTAGTGACGTGGTGATGATCAAGAGGTGGTCAAGTGGTGGTCAGGGTGTGGTCAAGTGGTGGTCAAGATGTGGTCAAGTGGTCGAGTGACCCCTTAAATTGTCAGGGAAAGTGAGTGTAGTAAGTTGGTGATGATCGTGAGGTGGTCAAGTAGTGGTCAAGAGGTGGTCAAGGGGTGGTCAAGTGGTTAAATGACCCCCCTAAATTGTATGGGAGGGTACAGTTAGTGATGTGGTGATGATCAAGAGGTGGTCAAGTAGTGGTCAAGGAGTGGTCAAGGGGTGGTCAAGTGGTCAAGTTACCCCTTAAATTGATGGGAAGAGTACGTGTAGTGACACGAGGATGATCAAAATGTAGTCAAGTACTCGTCAAGTGGTGGTCAAGCGGTGGTCAAGTGGTCGAGTGACCACATAAATTGTAGAGGAGAGTAGGTGTAGTGACATGGTGATGATCAAGAGGTGGTCAAGTTGTTAGGTCTAGAGGTTGGGGTGTCTCAGTCATGAAGTATCAAACTGTCTGCTCTGGGAAGGATGTCGCTGATCAGGGCGAGTAGGTTCTAATACGTTTATCGCTATTGTCTATAATTGGCGTGGTTGTATAGTAATAATAGTAGAGTTGTTTCGTAGTAATGTTAGTCATCATTATCAAGGGGCATGTTAGGTGATATTTATAACGGTAGTAGTAGTACCAGTAGTAGCAATACCAACAATAGTACTAATTATCATCATCGTCACGTGTCTTACCAACGGACGTACCACCCACACATTGCGATCTCCAACACCATTGAACAATTCCGGGGTGACTCACAATACAGAAATCCCCAATTAACGGCATTACCTTCATGTAATGGTGGTACTCATAGTACCAATAGCACCAGTAGTAATAGTCACCAACATTAGCAAGAGACTTATCGCCTGACATTGGTCAGTATGACACTCCATAAACTATGATCTCCGACACCATGGATACAAATAGTAATAATATTGGTAATAGTAGTAGTGGTAGTAGTAGTAGTAGTAGTAGTAGTAGTAGTAGTAGTAGTAGTAGTAGTAGTAGTAGTAGTAGTAGTAGTAGTAGTAGTAGTAGTAGCGGCGGCGGTGGTGGTAGTGGTGGTGGTGGTGGTAATAGTAGGAGTAGTAGAATAGCGAGGGTGCTTGTTGTTTCACTAAGTATTTGTATATCGTATGTAGTATAAAGCTAGTTTGTGTTGTATGCCATGTAAGGTGTTACTGAAATATCTGTATTTTATAGTTCTAAGAGGTGATGACGTCATAACCCACCACTCTATCATCTTATTGATAGTGTCTCCAGTGCCACGAAAAAGGCTCATTGTGAGATATCGATCATTTCTCAAAGCGACAGCATCCGGGGTGCATGCCCATTACGAGCAAACATCGATACGCCACTTAAAAGGCAACGACAAGGCAAAATAGCGTCGAATACAGTGTAACGTACAAAACTTATGAGGTCATCGGTTCTCCATTCCATCATGGTCGACAAATAGGCGCTCACTAACTTCACAATAGGCTCACTCAAATAAACATATAGGATGATAAGGCACCGACCCAAATGTGAAAAATGTCGGCCAAATACAGAAATAGTTCGTCCACATGTATGCAAACTAGGAAAATTTGTTAGTCGAACGGGACATATATTGACCAAGTAGGGAAATTTGAGAGCCATAAGTGAAAAAATATAATCCAAAGAGAGGAATATCTCATTCCAACTTATAAAAAGAAGGAAAATTCTCAACCAAATGAGAAAAAGTTAGACCAAGTATAGTAACATCGCAACCAAACTTATGAAAAGTAGGAAACTTTGTTAGCCAAAGCGAAAAAACCTAGGTCAAGTAGGAAAATCTGTTACCCAAATGTAAAAAATGTCGGCCAAATACAGAAATAGTTCGTCCACATGTATGCAAACTAGGAAAATTTGTTAGTCGAACGGGACATATATTGACCAAGTAGGGAAATTTGAGAGCCATAAGTGAAAAAATATAATCCAAATAGAGGAATATCTCATTCCAACTTATAAAAAGAAGGAAAATTCTCAACCAAATGAGAAAAAGTTAGACCAAGTATAGTAACATCGCAACCAAACTTATGAAAAGTAGGAAACTTTGTTAGCCAAAGCGAAAAAACCTAGGTCAAGTAGGAAAATCTGTTAGCCAAATGTAAAAAATGTCGGCCAAATACAGAAATACCTCGTCCGCACGTAGGCAAACAAGGAAAGGTTGTTAGCCAGATAGGAAAAATATTGCCCAAGTAGGAAAATTTTATAGCCAAATGTAAAAAAAAAAAAGATCACCCAAAGAGAGGAATATCTCGGCCAGACTTATAAAAAGTAGGAGAACTATGTGCCAAATGGGAAAAAGTTAGGCCAAATACAGAAATATTTCAACCAAACATATAAAAAAATAGGAAAATTGATAACCAAATGGGAAATATATTGACCAACTAGGGAAATGTGTTACTCAAAGAGGAAAAATAATGACCAAGTAACGAAATACATCGCTCAAGCTTATGAAAACTACGAAACTTTGTTAGCCAAATGGAAGAAACCTTGGTCAAGTAGGAAAAATCTGTTAACCAATTGTGAAAAATGTCGGCCAAATGCAGAAATAGTTCGGCCACACGTATGCAAACAACGAAAGGTTGTTAGCCAGACAGGAAAAGTATTAACCAAGTAAGAAAATGTGATACCCAAAGGTGAAAAAATATCAGACAAAGAGAGAAATATCTCATCCAAACTTATAAAAAGAAGGAAAATTCTCAACCAAATGAGAAAAAGTTAGACCAAATATAGTAACATCTCAACCAAACTTATGAAAAATAGGAAACTTTGTTAGCCAACGAGAATAAAAACCTTGTTCAAGTAGGAAAATCTGTTAGCCAAATGTAAAAAATGTCGGCCAAATACAGAAATACCTCGTCCGCACGTATGCAAACAAGGAAAAGTTGTTAGCCAGATAGTAAAAATATTGCCCAAGTAGGAAAATTTGATAGCCAAATGTAAAAAAAAAAAAATATCACCCAAAGAGAGGAATATCTCGGCCAGACTTATAAAAAGTAGGAGAACTATGTGCCAAATGGGAAAAAGTTAGGCCAAATACAGAAATATTTCAACCAAACATATAAAAAATAGGAAAATTGATAACCAAACGGGAAATATATTGACCAACTAGGGAAATGTGTTACTCAAAGAGGAAAAATAATGACCAACTAACGAAATACATCGCTCAAACTTATGAAAACTACGAAACTTTGTTAGCCAAATGGAAGAAACCTTGGTCAAGTAGGAAAAATCTGTTAACCAATTGTGAAAAATGTCGGCCAAATGCAGAAATAGTTCGGCCACACGTATGCAAACAAGGAAAGGTTGTTAGCCAGATAGGAAAAGTATTAACCAAGTAAGAAAATGTGATAGCCAAAGGTGAAAAAATATCAGACAAAGAGAGAAATAGCTCATCCAAACTTATAAAAAGAAGGAAAATTCTCAACCAAATGAGAAAAAGTTAGACCAAATATAGTAACATCTCAACCAAACTTATGAAAAGTAGGAAACTTTGTTAGCCAACGACAATAAAAACCTAGGTCAAGTAGGAAAATCTGTTAGCCAAATGTAAAAAATGTCGGCCAAATACAGAAATACCTCGTCCGCACTTATTAAAATTAGGAAAAATTTGTTAGCCAAATAGTAAAAATATTGCCCAAGTAGGAAAATTTGATAGCCAAATGTAAAAAAAAAAATATCACCCAAATAGAGGAATATCTCGGCCAGAGTTATAAAAAGTAGGAGAACTATTTGCCAAATGGGAAAAAGTTAGGCCAAATACAGACATATCTCAAACAAACATATAAAAAATAGGAAAATTGATAACCAAACGGGAACTATATTGACCAACTAGGGACATGTATTACTCAAAGAGGAAAAATAATGACCAAGTAACGAAATACATCGCTCAAACTTATGAAAACTAGGAAACTTTGTTAGCCAAAGTGAAAAAAAAAAACCTTCGTCAAGTAGGAAAATCTGTTAGCCAAATGTGAAAAATGTCGGACAAATGCAGAAATAGTTCGGTCACACATATGCAAACTAGGAAAAGTTGTTAGCCAGATAGGAAAAGTATTGGCCAAGTAGGAAAATTTGAAAGCCAAATGTGAAAAAAGATCACCCAAAGAGAGAAATATTGCGAACAATGTCGGCCAAATACAGAAATTTCTCAACCAAACTCATGAAAAGTAGGAACAACTTGTTACCCAAATAGAAAAAATATTGGTCAAGTAAAGAAATAGCGTGGTCAAACCTATAAAAACATACCAACATTTGTTAACACAACTTGGCCACTTGTTCTTACAAACTTGCTCGCTGGCTCAAACAATCTGTCCTCTTGCTATTACAATCGGTCGACCTATCCTATCAACTCACACACTGACCCATAACAACTGTCCATTTTCCCCAACAACGTGTCCACCGACTCTCTCATATTATCGACTCGCCCTATCAACTTACCCACTGACTCTAACAACTTCCCCACAGGGGCTCACAAAATTTCCACTTGTTATTACAAATTGTCGACAGTCGCGCCCAAATTACCACTTACTCTTACAAACTGTCCCAACTGCGCGCACAAAGGTGTCCACTTGTGATTTCACGGCCTCCTCATCACATAGATAAGTAGCCCTTATAAAATACAAATGTATCCCACAAGTCATACAGAAGTGTCCCCCATATTGTCATAAAAAAAAAAATATTTGTGTGTGTAGGTAAGTTCATGTCTTTGGCAGTTCATATTTTGTAAATTCATTTCTTCAGCATAAGATTTGTGTAAGTTCACAGCCTCAGCATAAATTTTGTTGTGTAAGTTCATGTCTTCGACAGTTCATGTTTTGCTAAGGCCTAGTTTTAGTGAAAAGGCAGAAGTCTATTGGCTAGAATTTCAACCTGAGTGGTCAATTATTAACACTGCCTGTGGACAGCTATTCTTACCCATGCGCTAAAGTTGAGAAAATGAACTTCCGTTGAATGGAAGCTACCGCAGACTTGCCTTATTAAACCCCTCTGGAAGAAGTAGCGGCAGCTTAACCAGGAAAAGATCGAATTAGTTATCCCCCCTTAGTCTGGGAATTATGAAAATATATGCTCACACAAGCGATATTACTCATGACGTCATATAAACAAAAATATAAAGGATAACAATTGTGGCTCTGCCTCAATTTGTTATCGTTTATATTTTTGTTTATATGACGTCATGAGTAATATCGCTTGTGTGAGCATATATTTTCATAATTCCCAGACTAAGGGGGGATAACTAATTCGATCTTTTCCTGGTTAAGCTGCCGCTACTTCTTCCAGAGGGGTTTAATAAGGCAAGTCTGCGGTAGCTTCCATTCAACGGAAGTTCATTTTCTCAACTTTAGCGCATGGGTAAGAATAGCTGTCCACAGGCAGTGTTAATAATTGACCACTCAGGTTGAAATTCTAGCCAATAGACTTCTGCCTTTTCACTAAAACTAGGCCTTAGCAAAACATGAACTGTCGAAGACATGAACTTACACAACAAAATTTATGCTGAGGCTGTGAACTTACACAAATCTTATGCTGAAGAAATGAATTTACAAAATATGAACTGCCAAAGACATGAACTTACCTACACACACAAATATTTTTTTTTTTATGACAATATGGGGGACACTTCTGTATGACTTGTGGGATACATTTGTATTTTATAAGGGCTACTTATCTATGTGATGAGGAGGCCGTGAAATCACAAGTGGACACCTTTGTGCGCGCAGTTGGGACAGTTTGTAAGAGTAAGTGGTAATTTGGGCGCGACTGTCGACAATTTGTAATAACAAGTGGAAATTTTGTGAGCCCCTGTGGGGAAGTTGTTAGAGTCAGTGGGTAAGTTGATAGGGCGAGTCGATAATATGAGAGAGTCGGTGGACACGTTGTTGGGGAAAATGGACAGTTGTTATGGGTCAGTGTGTGAGTTGATAGGATAGGTCGACCGATTGTAATAGCAAGAGGACAGATTGTTTGAGCCAGCGAGCAAGTTTGTAAGAACAAGTGGCCAAGTTGTGTTAACAAATGTTGGTATGTTTTTATAGGTTTGACCACGCTATTTCTTTACTTGACCAATATTTTTTCTATTTGGGTAACAAGTTGTTCCTACTTTTCATGAGTTTGGTTGAGAAATTTCTGTATTTGGCCGACATTGTTCGCAATATTTCTCTCTTTGGGTGATCTTTTTTCACATTTGGCTTTCAAATTTTCCTACTTGGCCAATACTTTTCCTATCTGGCTAACAACTTTTCCTAGTTTGCATATGTGTGACCGAACTATTTCTGCATTTGTCCGACATTTTTCACATTTGGCTAACAGATTTTCCTACTTGACGAAGGTTTTTTTTTTTTCACTTTGGCTAACAAAGTTTCCTAGTTTTCATAAGTTTGAGCGATGTATTTCGTTACTTGGTCATTATTTTTCCTCTTTGAGTAATACATGTCCCTAGTTGGTCAATATAGTTCCCGTTTGGTTATCAATTTTCCTATTTTTTATATGTTTGTTTGAGATATGTCTGTATTTGGCCTAACTTTTTCCCATTTGGCAAATAGTTCTCCTACTTTTTATAACTCTGGCCGAGATATTCCTCTATTTGGGTGATATTTTTTTTTTTACATTTGGCTATCAAATTTTCCTACTTGGGCAATATTTTTACTATTTGGCTAACAAATTTTTCCTAATTTTAATAAGTGCGGACGAGGTATTTCTGTATTTGGCCGACATTTTTTACATTTGGCTAACAGATTTTCCTACTTGACCTAGGTTTTTATTGTCGTTGGCTAACAAAGTTTCCTACTTTTCATAAGTTTGGTTGAGATGTTACTATATTTGGTCTAACTTTTTCTCATTTGGTTGAGAATTTTCCTTCTTTTTATAAGTTTGGATGAGATATTTCTCTCTTTGTCTGATATTTTTTCACCTTTGGCTATCACATTTTCTTACTTGGTTAATACTTTTCCTATCTGGCTAACAACCTTTCCTTGTTTGCATACGTGTGGCCGAACTATTTCTGCATTTGGCCGACATTTTTCACAATTGGTTAACAGATTTTTCCTACTTGACCAAGGTTTCTTCCATTTGGCTAACAAAGTTTCGTAGTTTTCATAAGTTTGAGCGATGTATTTCGTTAGTTGGTCATTATTTTTCCTCTTTGAGTAACACATTTCCCTAGTTGGTCAATATATTTCCCGTTTGGTTATCAATTTTCCTATTTTTTATATGTTTGGTTGAAATATTTCTGTATTTGGCCTAACTTTTTCCCATTTGGCACATAGTTCTCCTACTTTTTATAAGTCTGGCCGAGATATTCCTCTCTTTGGGTGATATTTTTTTTTTTTTACATTTGGCTATCAAATTTTCCTACTTGGGCAATATTTTTACTATCTGGCTAACAACTTTTCCTTGTTTGCATACGTGCGGACGAGGTATTTCTGTATTTGGCCGACATTTTTTACATTTGGCTAACAGATTTTCCTACTTGAACAAGGTTTTTATTCTCGTTGGCTAACAAAGTTTCCTATTTTTCATAAGTTTGGTTGAGATGTTACTATATTTGGTCTAACTTTTTCTCATTTGGTTGAGAATTTTCCTTCTTTTTATAAGTTTGGATGAGATATTTCTCTCTTTGTCTGATATTTTTTCACCTTTGGGTATCACATTTTCTTACTTGGTTAATACTTTTCCTATCTGGCTAACAACCTTTCGTTGTTTGCATACGTGTGGCCGAACTATTTCTGCATTTGGCCGACATTTTTCACAATTGGTTAACAGATTTTTCCTACTTGACCAAGGTTTCTTCCATTTGGCTAACAAAGTTTCGTAGTTTTCATAAGCTTGAGCGATGTATTTCGTTACTTGGTCATTATTTTTCCTCTTTGAGTAACACATTTCCCTAGTTGGTCAATATATTTCCCATTTGGTTATCAATTTTCCTATTTTTTTATATGTTTGGTTGAAATATTTCTGTATTTGGCCTAACTTTTTCCCATTTGGCACATAGTTCTCCTACTTTTTATAAGTCTGGCCGAGATATTCCTCTCTTTGGGTGATCTTTTTTTTTTTTACATTTGGCTATAAAATTTTCCTACTTGGGCAATATTTTTCCTATCTGGCTAACAACCTTTCCTTGTTTGCCTACGTGCGGACGAGGTATTTCTGTATTTGGCCGACATTTTTTACATTTGGCTAACAGATTTTCCTACTTGACCTAGGTTTTTTCGCTTTGGCTAACAAAGTTTCCTACTTTTCATAAGTTTGGTTGCGATGTTACTATACTTGGTCTAACTTTTTCTCATTTGGTTGAGAATTTTCCTTCTTTTTATAAGTTGGAATGAGATATTCCTCTCTTTGGATTATATTTTTTCACTTATGGCTCTCAAATTTCCCTACTTGGTCAATATATGTCCCGTTCGACTAACAAATTTTCCTAGTTTGCATACATGTGGACGAACTATTTCTGTATTTGGCCGACATTTTTTACATTTGGGTAACAGATTTTCCTACTTGACCTAGGTTTTTTCGCTTTGGCTAACAAAGTTTCCTACTTTTCATAAGTTTGGTTGCGATGTTACTATACTTGGTCTAACTTTTTCTCATTTGGTTGAGAATTTTCCTTCTTTTTATAAGTTGGAATGAGATATTCCTCTCTTTGGATTATATTTTTTCACTTATGGCTCTCAAATTTCCCTACTTGGTCAATATATGTCCCGTTCGACTAACAAATTTTCCTAGTTTGCATACATGTGGACGAACTATTTCTGTATTTGGCCGACATTTTTCACATTTGGGTCGGTGCCTTATCATCCTATATGTTTATTTGAGTGAGCCTATTGTGAAGTTAGTGAGCGCCTATTTGTCGACCATGATGGAATGGAGAACCGATGACCTCATAAGTTTTGTACGTTACACTGTATTCGACGCTATTTTGCCTTGTCGTTGCCTTTTAAGTGGCGTATCGATGTTTGCTCGTAATGGGCATGCACCCCGGATGCTGTCGCTTTGAGAAATGATCGATATCTCACAATGAGCCTTTTTCGTGGCACTGGAGACACTATCAATAAGATGATAGAGTGGTGGGTTATGACGTCATCACCTCTTAGAACTATAAAATACAGATATTTCAGTAACACCTTACATGGCATACAACACAAACTAGCTTTATACTACATACGATATACAAATACTTAGTGAAACAACAAGCACCCTCGCTATTCTACTACTCCTACTATTACCACCACCACCACCACCACCACCGCCGCCGCTACTACTACTACTACTACTACTACTACTACTACTACTACTACTACTACTACTACTACTACTACTACTACTACTACTACTACTACTACTACTACTACTACTACTACTACTACCACTACTACTATTACCAATATTATTACTATTTGTATCCATGGTGTCGGAGATCATAGTTTATGGAGTGTCATACTGACCAATGTCAGGCGATAAGTCTCTTGCTAATGTTGGTGACTATTACTACTGGTGCTATTGGTACTATGAGTACCACCATTACATGAAGGTAATGCCGTTAATTGGGGATTTCTGTATTGTGAGTCACCCCGGAATTGTTCAATGGTGTTGGAGATCGCAATGTGTGGGTGGTACGTCCGTTGGTAAGACACGTGACGATGATGATAATTAGTACTATTGTTGGTATTGCTACTACTGGTACTACTACTACCGTTATAAATATCACCTAACATGCCCCTTGATAATGATGACTAACATTACTACGAAACAACTCTACTATTATTACTATACAACCACGCCAATTATAGACAATAGCGATAAACGTATTAGAACCTACTCGCCCTGATCAGCGACATCCTTCCCAGAGCAGACAGTTTGATACTTCATGACTGAGACACCCCAACCTCTAGACCTAACAACTTGACCACCTCTTGATCATCACCATGTCACTACACCTACTCTCCTCTACAATTTATGTGGTCACTCGACCACTTGACCACCACTTGACGAGTACTTGACTACATTTTGATCATCTTCGTGTCACTACACGTACTCTTCCCATAAATTTAAGGGGTAACTTGACCACTTGACCACCCCTTGACCACTCCTTGACCACTACTTGACCACCTCTTGATCATCACCACATCACTAACTGTACCCTCCCATACAATTTAGGGGGGTCATTTAACCACTTGACCACCCCTTGACCACCTCTTGACCACTACTTGACCACCTCACGATCATCACCAACTTACTACACTCACTTTCCCTGACAATTTAAGGGGTCACTCGACCACTTGACCACATCTTGACCACCACTTGACCACACCCTGACCACCACTTGACCACCTCTTGATCATCACCACGTCACTACACGTACTCTCCCCAACAATTTAAGGGGTCATTTAACCACTTGACCACCCCTTGACCACCGCTTGACCACCTCTTGACCACTAATTTACCACCCTTTAATCATCACCATATCATTACAACTACTTTCCCCGACAATTTAAGTGGTCACTCGACCACTTGACCACTACTTGACCACTGCTTGACCACTAATTTACCACCCTTTAATCATCACCATATCATTACAACTACTTTCCACTAAAATTTTCCTCACTTGACCACCTCTTGACCACTAATTTACCACCCTTTAATCATCACCATATCATTACAACTACTTTCCCCGACAATTTAAGTGGTCACTCGACCACTTGACCACTACTTGACCACTGCTTGACCACTAATTTACCACCCTTTAATCATCACCATATCATTACAACTACTTTCCACTAAAATTTTCCTCACTTGACCACCACTTGACCACTGCTTGACCACTGCTTGACCACTAATTTACCACCCTTTAATCATCACCATATCATTACAACTACTTTCCACTAAAATTTTCCTCACTTGACCACCTCTTGACCATTACTTGACCACATCATCACACACCCTTAACTATAAGCGGTCACTTACTATGTTTTTTTTTTTCCTTCTATATATATATTTTATTAACATTATTATGTACCTTACTTGATTCGTTTGTTTTCTTTATTGATGTTTCATGTCGTATTTTTTTATGTCGTATCTATAATTACTTGACCACGCCCACTCTGATGAGTCACTTCACAACGCCACCTCTGACCACCTACTAAAAAAAACAAACCTGAAGAGTTATCGCCCTTTGTGGAGGAAAATCGATAAGAGCTAAAAATAGATTGCAGATTGCGCCACAAAATCGATAAATGGTTGATTTATATAAGGAATGTGCGCCACCTCCACCTCCACAAATACGCTGGATAACCACATTACTACACTACTAGCCTGTGGTCCAATGATAAAAAAAAGTGCACCGCTGAAAACCTTGACTGGAGAAATCATCACTGATAAGAAACAGCAGATGGATAGATGGGTCGAGCACTATTTAGAGCTTTACTCAAGTGAGACCAAGCTAGCAGATGATGCCCTCAACGCCATAGAGGCCCTGCCAACTCTTGACCACCTGGACACACTTCCCACTATAACAGAAGTTAAGTGTGCTATAAATGAGCTTGCATCTGGCAAGGCTCCAGGTAAGGATGTGATTCCAATAGAGGTGATCAGGAGTGGGCAAGACACACTCGCTCTACAGATCCACCAGCTAATAGAGCTATGCTGGCAAGAAGGACAAGTCCCACAGGATTTCAAAGATTCAAACATCATAACGCTGTACAAGAACAAGGGAGATCGGAGCGACTGTAACAACTATAGGGGTATCTCACTTCTGTGTATTGTTGGGAAAGTATTTGCCAGAATTGTCCTGCACAGATTTCAAGTCCTGGGAGATCAAGTCTACCCCGAATCACAGTGCGGCTTCCGTCAGAACCGGTCTACCATTGATATGATATTCTCATTGCGACAGATGCAAGAAAAATGCCGGGAACAAAATCAGCCACTGTTTATTGCCTTCATCGACCTCACAAAGGCATTCGATTTGGTCAGTCGTGAGGGTCTGTTCAAAGCACTAAAGAAGATTGGCTGTCCACCAACTCTTCTGTCTATTGTGGAATCGTTCCACACAGGCATGAAGGGTATAATCAAGTTTGATGGCTCAACTTCTGAAGAGTTTGAAATCAAGAGTGGAGTTAAGCAAGGTTGTGTATTAGCTCCCACCCTCTTTGGAATATACTTTTCACTTCTACTGAAATATGCCTTTCGCGATCAGGATGACGGTATATACATTCACTCACGCTCAGATGGTGGCCTCTATAATGCTCAGAGATTGAAGGCCAAGACCAAAATTAGCAGGGTACTAATCAGAGAGTTGCTTTTTGCGGATGATGCTGCGATTACGACCCACTCTGAGGAAGAATTACAACATCTACTGTCTGCATTCTCCAATACTTGTTCTGAATTTGGTTTAACAATTAACAAAAAGAAGACACAGATTATGTCACAAGGTGCACATGCTGTACCATCAATCTTTATTGACGATGCCGAACTGGAGATAGTAGACCATTTTACATATCTAGGATTAGAGGTAAATAGCAAATTATCCCTCGATCAGGAAATCAACATCAGGATTGGCAAGGCAGCTACAACAATGAACATGTTAGCAAAAAGAGTCTGGGAGAACAGGAAGCTTACTGCCAAAACAAAAGTCCTCGTCTACCAAGCCTGTGTCCATAGTACTCTTCTTTATGGCAGTGAAACCTGGACAACTTACTCACGCCAAGAGAAACGTTTAAACAGCTTTCATATGCGGTGTCTGCGAAGAATACTTGGTATTAAGTGGCAAGACAAAATCACAAATACTGAAGTATTGGAAAGATCAGGTTGTGTGACGGTGTATTCCATGCTCAGTCTTCGTAGACTTAGATGGATAGGACACGTTAGGAGGATGGATGATGGTAGAATACCAAAGGACATCTTTTTTGGTGAATTAAGACGGGTAGGAGATCTCAGGGTCGGCCTCTACTACGATACAAAGATGTGTGTAAGCGGGACATGATTGATACAGGCATTGCTAATGCACATTGGGAGCACGTCGCCGCTGAACGTGTTGCATGGAGAGCAACTATCAGAAATGGAATAAAGACAAAGGAGAAAATGATTGCAGATAAAGCACACACAGAGCGTGAGAGACGTAAGACGGTGCAAAATGGTGGAAATGACCATGTTTTCACATGCACCTACTGTGGGCAAACATTTGCAGCAAGAATTGGCCTTACCAGCGACACTCGCCACCGCCATGGATCGTAGTTATTAAGCCTTTTTGAAGCACAATGTACCAAACTATCGTCTGTCAAGACGGAAAGGTGCCAATGAGTAGACAACAGTGGAGTTAAGTTGGTGGTTACATAGTAGACAACAGTGGAGTTAAGTTGATGGTAATATAGTAGACAGTAGTGGGGTAAGTTGATGGTTATATAGTAGGCAGCAGGGGAGCTAAGTTGATGGTTATATAGTAGACAACAGTGGAGTTAAGTTGATGGTAATATAATAGACAGTAGTGGGGTAAGTTGATGGTTATATAGTAGGCAGCAGGGGAGCTAAGTTGATGGTAATACAGTATACAGCGGTGGAGCTAAGTTGATGGTTATATAGTAAACAACAGTGGAGTTAAGTTGATGGTAATATAGTAGACAGTAGTGGGGTAAGTTGATGGTAATATAGTAGACAGTAGTGGGGTAAGTTGATGGTAATGTAGTAGACAGTAGTGGGGTAAGTTGATGGTAATATAGTAGACAGTAGTGGGGTAAGTTGATGGTAATATAGTAGACAGTAGTGGGGTAAGTTGATGGTAATGTAGTAGACAATAATGGGGTAAGTTGATGGTTATATAGTAAACAACAGTGGAGTTAAGTTGATGGTTATATAGTAAACAACAGTGGAGTTAAGTTGATGGTAATATAGTAGACAGTAGTGGGGTAAGTTGATGGTAATGTAGTAGACAGTAATGGGGTAAGTTGATGGTAATGTAGTAGACAGTAATGGGGTAAGTTGACGGTAATATAGTAGACAGTAGTGGGGTAAGTTGATGGTAATGTAGTAGACAGTAATGGGGTAAGTTGATGGTAATGTAGTAGACAGTAATGGGGTAAGTTGACGGTAATGTAGTAGACAGTAGTGGGGTAAGTTGATGGTTATATAGTAAACAACAGTGGAGTTAAGTTGATGGTTATATAGTAAACAACAGTGGAGTTAAGTTGATGGTAATATAGTAGACAGTAGTGGGGTAAGTTGATGGTAATGTAGTAGACAGTAGTGTTGTAAGTTGATGGTAATATAGTAGACACAGCGAGGCAAAGTTGATGGTAATGTAGTAGACAGTAGTGGAGTAAGTTGATGGCAATATAGTAGACAGTAGTGGCGTAAGTTGATGGTAATATAGTAGACAGTAGTGGCGTAAGTTGGTGGTAATGTAGTAGACAGCAGTGGCGTAAGTTGATGGTAATATAGTAGACGGTAGTGGAGTAAGTTGATGGTAATATAGTAGACAGTAGTGGAGTAAGTTGATGGTAATATAGTAGACAGTAGTGGCGTAAGTTGATGGTAATATAGTAGACAGTAGTGGAGTAAGTTGATGGTAATATAGTAGTACAGTAGTGGCGTAAGTTGATGGTAATATAGTAGACAGTAGTGGCGTAAGTTGGTGGTAATGTAGTAGACAGCAGTGGAGTAAGTTGATGGTAATATAGTAGACAGTAGTGGCGTAAGTTGATGGTAATATAGTAGACAGTAGTGGCGTAAGTTGGTGGTAATGTAGTAGACAGCAGTGGAGTAAGTTGATGGTAATATAGTAGACGGTAGTGGAGTAAGTTGATGGTGATGTAGTAGACAGTAGTGGAGTAAGGTGGTGGTAATGTAGTAGACAGTAGTGGGGTAAGTTGGTGGTAATGTAGTAGACAGTAGTGGAGAAAGTTGGTGGTAATGTAGTAGACAGTAGTGGAGTAAGTTGATGGTAATATAGTAGACAGTAGTGAAGTAAGTTGATGGTAATGTAGTAGACAGTAGTGGAGAAAGTTGGTGGTAATGTAGTAGACAGTAGTGGAGTAAGTTGATGGTAATATAGTAGACAGTAGTGGAGAAAGTTGGTGGTAATGTAGTAGACAGTAGTGGAGTAAGTTGGTGGTAATATAGTAGACAGTAGTGGAGTAAGTTGGTGGTAATATAGTAGACAGTAGTGGGGTAAGTTGATGGTAATATAGTAGACAATAGTGGGGTAAGTTGATGGTAATATAGTAGACAGTAGTGGGGTAAGTTGATGGTAATATAGTAGACAATAGTGGGGTAAGTTGATGGAAATATAATAGACAGTAGTGGGGTAAGTTGATGGTAATATAGTAGACAGTAGTGGCGTAAGTTGGTGGTAATGTAGTAGACAGTAGTGGAGTAAGTTGATGGTAATATAGTAGACAGTAGTGGAGAAAGTTGGTGGTAATGTAGTAGACAGTAGTGGAGTAAGTTGGTGGTAATATAGTAGACAGTAGTGGAGTAAGTTGGTGGTAATATAGTAGACAGTAGTGGAGAAAGTTGGTGGTAATGTAGTAGACAGTAGTGGAGTAAGTTGGTGGTAATATAGTAGACAGTAGTGGGGTAAGTTGATGGTAATATAGTAGACAATAGTGGGGTAAGTTGATGGTAATATAGTAGACAGTAGTGGGGTAAGTTGATGGTAATATAGTAGACAATAGTGGGGTAAGTTGATGGAAATATAATAGACAGTAGTGGGGTAAGTTGATGGTAATATAGTAGACAGTAGTGGGGTAAGTTGATGGTAATATAGTAGACAGTAGTGGAGTACGTTGACGGTAATGTAGTAGACAGTAGTGGAGTAAGTTGATGGTTATGTAGTAGACAGTAGTGGAGTAAGTTGATGGTAATATAATAGACAATAGTGGGGTATGTTGATGGTAATGTAGTAGACAGTAGTGGGGTAAGTTAACGGTAATATAATAGACAGTAGTGGGGTAAGTTGATGGTAATATAGTAGACAGTAGTGGAGTAAGTTGACGGTAATGTAGTAGACAGAAGTGGAGTAAGTTGATGGTAATGTAGTAGACAGTAGTGGGGTAAGTTGATGGTAATGTAGTAGACAGTAGTGGAGTAAGTTGATGGTAATATAATAGACAATAGTGGGATAAGTTGATGGTAATATAATAGACAGTAGTGGAGTAAGTTGACGGTAATGTAGTAGACAGTAGTGGAGTAAGTTGATGGTAATGTAGTAGACAGTAGTGGAGTAAGTTGATGGTAATATAATAGACAGTAGTGGGGTAAGTTGATGGTAATATAGTAGACAGTAGTGGGGTAAGTTGATGGTAATATAGTAGACAGTAGTGGAGTAAGTTGATGGTAATATAGTAGACAGTAGTGGAGTAAGTTGATGGTAATGTAGTAGACAGTAGTGGAGTAAGGTGGTGGTAATGTAGTAGACAGTAGTGGGGTAAGTTGGTGGTAATATAGTAGACAGTAGTGGGGTAAGTTGATGGTAATATAGTAGACAGTAGTGGGGTATGTTGATGGTAATATAGTAGACAGTAGTGGGGTAAGTTGATGGTAATATAGTAGACAGTAGTGGGGTAAGTTGATGGTAATATAGTAGACAGTAGTGGGGTAAGTTGATGGTAATATAGTAGACAGTAGTGGGGTAGGTTGATGGTAATATAGTAGACAGTAGTGGGGTAAGATTATGGTAATATAGTAGACAGTAGTGGAGTAAGTTGATGGTAATGTAGTAGACAGTAGTGGGGTAAGTTGATGGTAATATGGTAGACGGTAGTGGAGTAAGTTGATGGTAATATAGTAAACAGTAGTGGGGTAAGTTGATGGTAATATAGTAAACAGTAGTGGGGTAAGTTGATGGTAATATAGTAGACATAAGTGGGGTAAGTTGATGGTAATATAGTAGACAGTAGTGGAGTAAGTTGATGGTAATGTAGTAGACAGTAGTGGGGTAAGTTGATGGTAATATAGTAGACAGTAGTGGAGTAAGTTGATGGTAATATAGTAGACAGTAGTGGAGTAAGTTGATGGTAATATAGTAGACAGTAGTGGAGTAATTTGATGGTAATATAATAGACAATAGTGGGGTAAGTTGATGGTAATATAGTAGACAGTAGTGGAGTAAGTTGACGGTAATGTAGTAGACAGTAGTGGAGTAAGTTGATGGTAATGTAGTAGACAGTAGTGGGGTAAGTTGGTGGTAATGTAGAAGACAGTAGTGGGGTAAGTTGGTGGTAATGTAGTAGACAGTAGTGGAGTAAGTTAATGGTTATGTAGTAGACAGTAGTGGAGTAAGTTGATGGTAATATAGTAGACAGTAGTGGGGTAAGTTGATGGTAATATAGTAGACAGTAGTGGAGTAAGTTGATGGTAATATAGTAGACTGCAGTGGAGTAAGTTGATGGTAATATAGTAGACAGTAGTGGGGTAAGTTGATGGTAATATAGTAGACAGTTGTGGAGTAAGTTGATGGTAATATAGTAGACAGTAGTGGAGTAAGTTGACAGTAATGTAGTAGACAGTAGTGGAGTAAGTTGATGGTAATATAGTAGACAGTAGTGGGGTAAGTAGATGGTAATATAGTAGACAGTAGTGGGGTAAGTTGATGGTAATATAGTAGACAGTAGTGGGGTAAGTTGATGGTAATATAGTAAACAGTAGTGGGGTAAGTTGATGGTAATATAGTAGACAGTAGTGGGGTAAGTTGATGGCAACATAGTAGACAATAGTGGGGTAAGTTGATGGTAATATAGTAGACAGTAGTGGGGTAAGTTGATGGTAATATAGTAGACGGTAGTGGAGTAAGTTGATGGTAATATAGTAAACAGTAGTGGGGTAAGTTGATGGTAATATAGTAGACAGTAGTGGGGTAAGTTGATGTTAATATAGTAGACAGTAGTGGGGTAAGTTGATGGTAATATAGTAGACAGTAGTGGAGTAAGTTGATGGTAATGTAGTAGACAGTAGTGGGGTAAGTTGATGGTAATATAGTTGACAGTAGTGGAGTAAGTTGATGGTAATATAGTAGACAGTAGTGGAGTAAGTTGATGGTAATATAGTAGACAGTAGTGGAGTAAGTTGATGGTAATATAATAGACAATATTGGGGTAAGTTGATGGTAATATAGTAGACAGTAGTGGAGTAAGTTGACGGTAATGTAGTAGACAGTAGTGGTGAAGTAAGTTGATGGTAATGTAGTAGACAGTAGTGGGGTAAGTTGATGGTAATATAGTAGACAGTAGTGGAGTAAGTTGATGGTAATATAGTAAACAGTAGTGGGGTAAGTTGATGGTAATATAGTGGACAGTAGTGGGGTAAGTTGATGGTAATATAGTAGACAGTAGTGGGGTAAGTTGATGGTAATATAGTAAACAGTAGTGGGGTAAGTTGATGGTAATATAGTAGACAGTAGTGGGGTAAGTTGAAGGTAATATAGTAGACGGTAGTGGAGTAAGTTGATGGTAATATAGTAAACAGTAGTGGGGTAAGTTGATGGTAATATAGTAGACAGTAGTGGGGTAAGTTGATGGTAATATAGTAGACAGTAGTGGGGTAAGTTGATGGTAATATAGTAGACAGTAGTGGAGTAAGTTGACGGTAATGTAGTAGACAGTAGTGGAGTAAGTTGATGGTAATGTAGTAGACATTAGTGGAGTAAGTTGATGGTAATATAATAGACAATAGTGGGGTAAGTTGATGGTAATGTAGTAGACAGTAGTGGGGTAAGTTAACGGTAATATAATAGACTGTAGTGGGGTAAGTTGATAGTAATATAGTAGACAGTAGTGGAGTAAGTTGACGGTAATGTAGTAGACAGTAGTGGAGTAAGTTGATGGTAATGTAGTAGACAGTAGTGGGGTAAGTTGATGGTAATGTAGTAGACAGTAGTGGAGTAAGTTGATGGTAATATAATAGACAATAGTGGGGTAAGTTGGCGGTAATGTAGTAGACAGTAGTGGAGTAAGGTGATGGTAATGTAGTAGACGGTAGTGGGGTAAGTTGATGGTAATATAGTAGACAGTAGTGGAGTAAGTTGATGGTAATATAGTAGACAGTAGTGGGGAAAGTTGATGGTAATATAGTAGAAAGTAGTGGAGTAAGTTGATGGTAATATAGTAGACAGTAGTGGAGTAAGTTGATGGTAATATAGTAGACATTAGTGGGGTAAGTTGATGGTAATATAGTAAACAGTAGTGGGGTAAGTTGATGGTAATATAGTAGACAGTAGTGGGGTAAGTTGAAGGTAATATAGTAGACGCTAGTGGAGTAAGTTGATGGTAATATAGTAAACAGTAGTGGGGTAAGTTGATGGTAATATAGTAGACAGTAGTGGGGTAAGTTGATGGTAATATAGTAGACAGTAGTGCGGTAAGTTGATGGTAATATAGTAGACAGTAGTGGAGTAAGTTGACGGTAATGTAGTAGACAGTAGTGGAGTAAGTTGATGGTAATGTAGTAGACAGTAGTGGAGTAAGTTGATGGTAATATAATAGACAATAGTGGGGTAAGTTGATGGTAATGTAGTAGACAGTAGTGGGGTAAGTTAACGGTAATATAATAGACTGTAGTGGGGTAAGTTGATGGTAATATAGTAGACAGTAGTGGAGTAAGTTGACGGTAATGTAGTAGACAGTAGTGGAGTAAGTTGATGGTAATGTAGTAGATAGTAGTGGGGTAAGTTGATGGTAATGTAGTAGACAGTAGTGGAGTAAGTTGATGGTAATATAATAGACAATAGTGGGGTAAGTTGAAGGTAATGTAGTAGACAGTAGTGGAGTAAGTTGATGGTAATGTAGTAGACAGTAGTGGAGTAAGTTGATGGTAATATAATAGACAATAGTGGGGTAAGTTGATGGTAATATAGTAGACAGTAGTGGAGTAAGTTGACGGTAATGTAGTAGACAGTAGTGGAGTAAGGTGATGGTAATGTAGTAGACGGCAGTGGGGTAAGTTGATGGTAATATAGTAGACAGTAGTGGAGTAAGTTGATGGTAATATAGTAGACAGTAGTGGGGTAAGTTGATGGTAATATAGTAGAAAGTAGTGGAGTAAGTTGATGGTAATATAGTAGACAGTAGTGGAGTAAGTTGATGGTAATATAGTAGACAGTAGTGGGGTAAGTTGATGGTAATATAGTAGACAGTAGTGGAGTAAGTTGATGGTAATATAGTAGACAGTAGTGGAGTAAGATTATGGTAATGTAGTAGACAGTAGTGGAGTAAGGTGGTGGTAATGTAGTAGACAGTAGTGGGGTAAGTTGGTGGTAATATAGTAGACAGTAGTGGGGTAAGTTGATGGTAATATAGTAGACAATAGTGGGGTAAGTTGATGGTAATATAGTAGACAGTAGTGGGGTAAGTTGATGGTAAGATAGTAGACAGTAGTGGGGTAAGTTGATGGTAATATAGTAGACAGTAGTGGGGTAAGTTGATGGTAATATAGTAGACAGTAGTGGGGTAAGTTGATGGTAATATAGTAGACAGTAGTGGGGTAAGATGGTGGTAATAAAGTAGACAGTAGTGGAGTAAGTTGATGGTAATGTAGTAGACAGTAGTGGGGTAAGTTGATGGTAATATAGTAGACAGTAGTGGAGTAAGTTGATGGTAATGTAGTAGACAGTAGTGGGGTAAGTTGATGGTAATATAGTAGACAGTAGTGGAGTAAGTTGATGGTAATATAGTAAACAGTAGTGGGGTAAGTTGATGGTAATATAGTGGACAGTAGTGGGGTAAGTTGATGGTAATATAGTAGACAGTAGTGGGGTAAGTTGATGGTAATATAGTAAACAGTAGTGGGGTAAGTTGATGGTAATATAGTAGACAGTAGTGGGGTAAGTTGAAGGTAATATAGTAGACGGTAGTGGAGTAAGTTGATGGTAATATAGTAAACAGTAGTGGGGTAAGTTGATGGTAATATAGTAGACAGTAGTGGGGTAAGTTGATGGTAATATAGTAGACAGTAGTGGGGTAAGTTGATGGTAATATAGTAGACAGTAGTGGAGTAAGTTGACGGTAATGTAGTAGACAGTAGTGGAGTAAGTTGATGTTAATGTAGTAGACAGTAGTGGAGTAAGTTGATGGTAATGTAGTAGACAATAGTGGGGTAAGTTGATGGTAATGTAGTAGACAGTAGTGGGATAAGTTAACGGTAATATAATAGACTGTAGTGGGGTAAGTTGATGGTAATATAGTAGACAGTAGTGGAGTAAGTTGACGGTAATGTAGTAGACAGTAGTGGAGTAAGTTGATGGTAATGTAGTAGACAGTAGTGGGGTAAGTTGATGGTAATGTAGTAGACAGTAGTGGAGTAAGTTGATGGTAATATAATAGACAATAGTGGGGTAAGTTTACGGTAATGTAGTAGACAGTAGTGGAGTAAGTTGATGGTAATGTAGTAGACAGTAGTGGAGTAATTTGATGGTAATATAATAGACAATAGTGGGGTAAGTTGATGGTAATATAGTAGACAGTAGTGGAGTAAGTTGACGGTAATGTAGTAGACAGTAGTTTAGTAAGGTGATGGTAATGTAGTAGACGGTAGTGGGGTAAGTTGATGGTAATATAGTAGACAGTAGTGGAGTAAGTTGATGGTAATATAGTAGACAGTAGTGGGGTAAGTTGATGGTAATATAGTAGAAAGTAGTGGAGCAAGTTGATGGTAATATAGTAGACAGTAGTGGAGTAAGTTGATGGTAATATAGTAGACAGTAGTGGGGTAAGTTGATGGTAATATAGTAAACAGTAGTGGGGTAAGTTGATGGTAATATAGTAGACAGTAGTGGGGTAAGTTGAAGGTAATATAGTAGACGCTAGTGGAGTAAATTGATGGTAATATAGTTAACAGTAGTGGGGTAAGTTGATGGTAATATAGTAGACAGTAGTGGGGTAAGTTGATGGTAATATAGTAGACAGTAGTGGGGTAAGTTGATGGTAATATAGTAGACAGTATTGGAGTAAGTTGACGGTAATGTAGTAGACAGTAGTGGAGTAAGTTGATGGTAATTTAGTAGACAGTAGTGGAGTAAGTTGATGGTAATATAATAGACAATAGTAGGGTAAGTTGATGGTAATGTAGTAGACAGTAGTGGGGTAAGTTAACGGTAATATAATAGACTGTAGTGGGGTAAGTTGATGGTAATATAGTAGACAGTAGTGGAGTAAGTTGACGGTAATGTAGTAGACAGTAGTGGAGTAAGTTGATGGTAATGTAGTAGACAGTAGTGGGGTAAGTTGATGGTAATGTAGTAGACAGTAGTGGAGTAAGTTGATGGTAATATAATAGACAATAGTGGGGTAAGTTGAAGGTAATGTAGTAGACAGTAGTGGAGTAAGTTGATGGTAATGTAGTAGACAGTAGTGGAGTAAGTTGATGGTAAAATAATAGACAATAGTGGGGTAAGTTGATGGTAATATAGTAGAAAGTATTGGGGTAAGTTGATGGTAATGTAGTAGACAGCAGTGGGGTAAGTTGGTGGTAATGTAGTAGACAGTAGTGGGGTAAGTTGATGGTAATATAGTAGACAGTAGGAGAGCTAAGATTTGGTAATATGTTTGACAGCAGCAAAGCTAAGGGGATGGTAATATAGGTGACAGTGTTAGAGATAAGATAATGGTAATATAGTAGACAGTGGGAGAGATAAGATAATGGTAACATAGTAGACAGTGGGAGAGATAAGATAATGGTAACATAGTAGACAGTGGGAGAGATAAGATAATGGTAACATAGTAGACAGTGGGAGAGATAAGATAATGGTAACATAGTAGACAGTGGGAGAGATAAGATAATGGTAACATAGTAGACAGTGGGAGAGATAAGATAATGGTAACATAGTAGACAGTGGGAGAGATAAGATAATGGTAATATAGTAGACAGTGGGAGATATAAGATAATGGTAACATAGTAGACAGTGGGAGAGATAAGATAATGGTAATATAGTAGACAGTGGGAGAGATAAGATAATGATAACAGAGTAGACAGAGGGAGAGATAAGATAATGGTAATATAGTAGACAGTGGGAGAGATAAGATAATGGTAACATAGTAGACAGTGGGAGAGATAAGATAATGGTAATATAGTAGACAGTGGGAGAGATAAGATAATGGTAACATAGTAGACAGTGGGAGAGATAAGATAATGGTAATATAGTAGACAGTGGGAGAGATAAGATAATGGTAACATAGTAGACAGAGGGAGAGATAAGATAATGGTAACATATTAGACAGTGGGAGAGATAAGATAATGATAACATATTAGACAGAGGGAGAGATAAGATAATGATAACATATTAGACAGTGGGAGAGATAAGATAATGGTAACATATTAGACAGTGGGAGAGATAAGATAATGGTTACGAAGTAGACAGTGGGAGAGCTAAGATAATGGTAACATAGTAGACAGTGGGAGAGCTAAGATAATAATGGTAACATAGTAGACAGTGAGAGAGATAAGATAATGGTAACATAGTAGACAGTGGGAGAGATAAGATAATGGTAATATAGTAGATAGTGGGAGAGATAAGATAATGGTAATATAGTAGACAGTGGGAGAGATAAGATAATGGTAACATAGTAGATAGTGGGAGAGATAAGATAATGGTAACATAGTAGACAGTGGGAGAGATAAGATAATGGTAACATAGTAGACAGTGGGAGAGATAAGATAATGGTAACATAGTAGATAGTGGGAGAGATAAGATAATGGTAACATAGTAGATAGTGGGAGAGATAAGATAATGGTAACATAGTACACAGTGGGAGAGATAAGATAATGGTAACATAGTAGACAGTGGGAGAGATAAGATAATGGTAATATAGTAGACAGTGGGAGAGATAAGATAATGGTAACATAGTAGACAGTGTGAGAGATAAGATAATGGTAACATAGTAGACAGTGGGAGAGATAAGATAATGGTAATATAGTAGACAGTGGGAGAGATAAGATAATGGTAACATAGTAGACAGTGGGAGAGATAAGATAATGGTAATATAGTAGACAGTGGGAGAGATAAGATAATGGTAACATAGTAGACAGTGGGAGAGATAAGATAATGGTAATATAGTAGACAGTGGGAGAGATAAGATAATGGTAATATAGTAGACAGTGGGAGAGATAAGATAATGGTAACATAGTAGACAGTGGGAGAGATAAGATAATGGTAATATAGTAGACAGTGGGAGAGATAAGATAATGGTAATATAGTAGACAGTGGGAGAGATAAGATAATGGTAACATAGTAGACAGTGGGAGAGATAAGATAATGGTAATATAGTAGACAGTAGGAGAGATAAGATAATGTTAATATAGTAGACAGTGGGCGAGATACGATAATGGTAATATAGTAGATATTGGGAGAGATAAGATAATGGTAATATAGTAGACAGTGGGAGAGATATGATAATGGTAACATAGTAGACATTGGGAGAGATAAGATAATGATAACATAGTAGACAGTGGGAGAGATAAGATAATGGTAATATAGTAGACAGTGGGAGATATAAGATAATGGTAATATAGTAGACAGTGGGAGAGATAAGATAATGGTAACATAGTAGACAGTGGGAGAGATAAGATAATGATAACATAGTAGACAGTGGGAGAGATAAGATAATGGTAACATAGTAGACAGTGGGAGAGATAAGATAATGATAACATATTAGACAGTGGGAGAGATAAGATAATGGTAATATAGTAGACAGTGGGAGAGATAAGATAATGGTAACATAGTAGACAGTGGGAGAGATAAGATAATGGTAACATAGTAGACAGTGGGAGAGATAAGATAATGATAACATATTAGACAGTGGGAGAGATAAGATAATGGTAACATAGTAGACAGTGGGAGAGATAAGATAATGGTAACATAGTAGACAGTGGGAGAGATAAGATAATGGTAATATAGTAGACAGTGGGAGAGATAAGATAATGGTAATATAGTAGACAGAGGGAGAGATAAGATAATGGTAACATATTAGACAGTGGGAGAGATAAGATAATGGTAATATAGTAGACAGTGGGAGAGATATGATTATCGCAATATGGATGACAGCACCATCGCCAAAGTGATGGTAATATAGTAGACAGAAGTGAAGCTAAGGTGATAGTAACTTAGTAGACAGTAGCAGAGCTAAGATGATGGTAATATAGTAGACAGTGGGAGAGCTAAGATAATGGTAACATATTAGACAGTGGGAGAGATAAGATAATGATAACATATTAGACAGTGGGAGAGATAAGATATGGTAACATATTAGACAGTGGGAGAAGATAAGATAATGGTTACGTATGTAGACAGTGGGAGAGCTAAGATAATGGTAACCTAGTAGACAGTGGGAGAGCTAAGATAATAATGGTACATAGTAGACAGTGGGAGAGGTAGATAATGGTAACATAGTAGACCAGTGGGAGAGATACAGATAATGGTAACATAGTAGACAGTGGGAGAGTATAAGATAAGTGGTAACATAGTAGACAGTGGGGAGAGATAAGATAATGATATCATAGTAGACAGTGGGAGGAGATAAGATAATGGTAATATAGTAGACAGTGGGAGATATAGATAAATGTTAATATAGTAGACAGTGGGAGAGATAAGATAATGGTAACATAGTAGACAGTGGGAGAGATAAGATAATTATAAATATTAGACAGTGGGAGAGATAAGGATAATGGTAATATAGTAGACAGTGGTAGAGATAAAGATAATGGTAAACATAGTAGGACAGTGGGAGAGATAAGATAATGGTAACATTAGGTAGACAGTGGAGAGATAGAAATGATAAATATTAGACAGTGGGGAGATGATAAGATACATGGTAACATAAGTAGACAGTGGGAGAGATAGATAATGGTAACATACGTAGACAGTGGAGAGCGATAAGGATAATGGTATATAGTAGCCAGTGGGAGAGAATAAGATAATGGTAATATAGTAGACAGAGGGAGAGATAAGATAATGGTAACATATTAGACAGTGGGAGAGATAAGATAATGGAATATAGTAGACAGTGTGAAGAGAGTTGATTATCGCAATCTGGATGACAGCACCCATCGCCAAAGTGATGGTAATATAGTAGACAGAAGTGAAGCTAAGTTGATAGTAACTTAGTAGACAGTAGCAGAGCTCAGATGATGGTAATATAGTAGACAGCTGGGAGAGCTAATATAATGGTAACATATTAGACAGAGGGAGAGATAAGATAATGATAACATATTAGACAGTGGGAGAGATAATGATACTGGTAAACATATTAGACAGTGGGAGGATAAGATAAATGGTTACTAGTAGACAGTGGGAGAGCTAAGATAATGGTAACATAGTAGACAGTGGGCGAGCTAAGATAATAATGGTAACATAGTCAGACAGTGCGGGAGAGATAATGATAATGGTAACATAGTAGACAGTGGGAGAGATAAGATAATGGTAACATAGTAGACAGTGGGAGAGATAAGATAATGGTAACATAGTAGATAGAGGGAGAGATAAGATAATGGTAACATAGTAGACAGTGGGAGAGATAAGATAATGATAACATAGTAGACAGTGGGAGAGTTAAGATAATGGTAACATAGTAGACAGTGGGAGAGATAAGATAATGGTAACATAGAGACAGTGGGAGAGATAAGATAATGATAACATAGTAGACAGTGGGAGAGATAAGATAATGGTAACATAGTAGACAGTGGGAGAGATAAGATAATGATAACATATTAGACAGTGGGAGAGATAAGATAATGGTAACATAGTAGACAGTGGGAGAGATAAGATAATGGTAACATAGTAGATAGTGGAGAGATAAGATAATGGTATTATAGTAGACAGTGGGAGAGATAAGATAATGGTAACATAGTAGACAGTGGGAGAGATAAGATAATGGTAATATAGTAGACAGTGGGAGAGATAAATAATGGTAACATAGTAGACAGTGGGAGAGATAAGATAATGGTAATATAGTAGACATTGGGAGAGATAAGATAATGGTAATATAGTAGACATTGGGAGAGATAAGATAATGGTAATATAGTAGACAGTGGGAGAGATAAGATAATGATAACATATTAGAGAGTGGGAGAGATAAGATAATGGTAACATATTAGACAGTGGGATGAGATAAGATAATGGTTACGTAGTAGACAGTGGGAGAGATTAAGATAATGGTAACATAGTAGACAGTGGGAGAGATATGATCATGGTAATATAGTAGACAGTGGGAGAGATAAGATAATGGTAATATAGTAGACAGTGGGAGAGATGAGATAATGGTAACATAGTAGACAGTGGGAGAGATAAGATAATGGTAATATAGTAGACAGTGTGAGAGATAAGATAATGGTAATATAGTAGACAGAGGGAGAGATAAGATAATGGTAACATATTAGACAGTGGGAGAGATAAGATAATGGTAATATAGTAGACAGTGGGAGAGATATGATTATCGCAATATGGATGACAGCACCATCGCCAAAGTGATGGTAATATAGTAGACAGAAGTGAAGCTAAGGTGATAGTAACTTAGTAGACAGTAGCAGAGCTAAGATGATGGTAATATAGTAGACAGTGGGAGAGCTAAGATAATGGTAACATATTAGACAGTGGGAGAGATAAGATAATGATAACATATTAGACAGTGGGAGAGATAAGATAATGGTAACATATTAGACAGTGGGAGAGATAAGATAATGGTTACGTAGTAGACAGTGGGAGAGCTAAGATAATGGTAACATAGTAGACAGTGGGAGAGCTAAGATAATAATGGTAACATAGTAGACAGTGGGAGAGATAAGATAATGGTAACATAGTAGACAGTGGGAGAGATAAGATAATGGTAACATAGTAGACAGTGGGAGAGATAAGATAATGGTAACATAGTAGATAGAGGGAGAGATAAGATAATGGTAACATAGTAGACAGTGGGAGAGATAAGATAATGATAACATAGTAGACAGTGGGAGAGTTAAGATAATGGTAACATAGTAGACAGTGGGAGAGATAAGATAATGGTAACATAGAGACAGTGGGAGAGATAAGATAATGATAACATAGTAGACAGTGGGAGAGATAAGATAATGGTAACATAGTAGACAGTGGGAGAGATAAGATAATGATAACATATTAGACAGTGGGAGAGATAAGATAATGGTAACATAGTAGACAGTGGGAGAGATAAGATAATGGTAACATAGTAGATAGTGGGAGAGATAAGATAATGGTATTATAGTAGACAGTGGGAGAGATAAGATAATGGTAACATAGTAGACAGTGGGAGAGATAAGATAATGGTAATATAGTAGACAGTGGGAGAGATAAAATAATGGTAACATAGTAGACAGTGGGAGAGATAAGATAATGGTAATATAGTAGACATTGGGAGAGATAAGATAATGGTAATATAGTAGACATTGGGAGAGATAAGATAATGGTAATATAGTAGACAGTGGGAGAGATAAGATAATGATAACATATTAGAGAGTGGGAGAGATAAGATAATGGTAACATATTAGACAGTGGGAGAGATAAGATAATGGTTACGTAGTAGACAGTGGGAGAGATAAGATAATGGTAACATAGTAGACAGTGGGAGAGATATGATCATGGTAATATAGTAGACAGTGGGAGAGATAAGATAATGATAACATAGTAGACAGTGGGAGAGCTAAGATAATGGTAATATAGTAGGCATTGGGAGAGATAAAATAATGGTAACATAGTAGACAGTGGGAGAGATAAGATAATGGTAATATAGTAGACAGTGGGAGAGATAAGATAATGGTAATATAGTAGACAGTGAGAGAGATAAGATAATGGTAATATAGTAGACAGTGGGAGAGATAAGATAATGGTAATATAGTAGACAGAGGGAGAGATAAGATAATGGTAACATATTAGACAGTGGGAGAGATAAGATAATGGTAATATAGTAGACAGTGGGAGAGATGTGATTATCGCAATATGGATGACAGCACCATCGCCAAAGTGATGGTAATATAGTAGACAGAAGTGAAGCTAAGGTGATAGTAACTTAGTAGACAGTAGCAGAGCTAAGATGATGGTAATATAGTAGACAGTGGGAGAGCTAAGATAATGGTAACATATTAGACAGAGGGAGAGATAAGATAATGATAACATATTAGACAGTGGGAGAGATAAGATAATGGTAACATATTAGACAGTGGGAGAGATAAGATAATGGTTACGTAGTAGACAGTGGGAGAGCTAAGATAATGGTAACATAGTAGACAGTGGGAGAGCTAAGATAATAATGGTAACATAGTAGACAGTGGGAGAGATAAGATAATGGTAACATAGTAGACAGTGGGAGAGATAAGATAATGGTAACATAGTAGACAGTGGGAGAGATAAGATAATGGTAACATAGTAGACAGAGGGAGAGATAAGATAATGGTAACATAGTAGACAGTGGGAGAGATAAGATAATGATAACATAGTAGACAGTGGGAGAGTTAAGATAATGGTAACATAGTAGACAGTGGGAGAGATAAGATAATGGTAACATAGAGACAGTGGGAGAGATAAGATAATGATAACATAGTAGACAGTGGGAGAGATAAGATAATGGTAACATAGTAGACAGTGGGAGAGATAAGATAATGATAACATATTAGACAGTGGGAGAGATAAGATAATGGTAACATAGTAGACAGTGGGAGAGATAAGATAATGGTAACATAGTAGATAGTGGGAGAGATAAGATAATGGTATTATAGTAGACAGTGGGAGAGATAAGATAATGGTAACATAGTAGACAGTGGGAGAGATAAGATAATGGTAATATAGTAGACAGTGGGAGAGATAAAATAATGGTAACATAGTAGACAGTGGGAGAGATAAGATAATGGTAATATAGTAGACATTGGGAGAGATAAGATAATGGTAATATAGTAGACATTGGGAGAGATAAGATAATGGTAATATAGTAGACAGTGGGAGAGATAAGATAATGTTAACATATTAGAGAGTGGGAGAGATAAGATAATGGTAACATATTAGACAGTGGGAGAGATAAGATAATGGTTACGTAGTAGACAGTGGGAGAGATAAGATAATGGTAATATAGTAGACAGTGGGAGAGATATGATCATGGTAATATAGTAGACAGTGGGAGAGATAAGATAATGATAACATAGTAGACAGTGGGAGAGCTAAGATAATGGTAATATAGTAGGCATTGGGAGAGATAAAATAATGGTAACATAGTAGACAGTGGGAGAGATAAGATAATGGTAATATAGTAGACAGTGGGAGAGATAAGATAATGGTAACATAGTAGATAGTGGGAGAGATAAGATAATGGTAACATAGTAGACAGTGGGAGAGATAAGATAATGGTAACATAGTAGACAGTGGGAGAGATAAGATAATGGTAACATAGTAGATAGTGGGAGAGATAAGATAATGGTAACATAGTAGATAGTGGGAGAGATAAGATAATGGTAACATAGTAGACAGTGGGAGAGATAAGATAATGGTAATATAGTAGACATTGGGAGAGATAAGATAATGGTAATATAGTAGACATTGGGAGAGATAAGATAATGGTAATATAGTAGACAGTGGGAGAGATAAGATAATGATAACATATTAGAGAGTGGGAGAGATAAGATAATGGTAACATATTAGACAGTGGGAGAGATAAGATAATGGTTACGTAGTAGACAGTGGGAGAGATAAGATAATGGTAACATAGTAGACAGTGGGAGAGATATGATCATGGTAATATAGTAGACAGTGGGAGAGATAAGATAATGATAACATAGTAGACAGTGGGAGAGCTAAGATAATGGTAATATAGTAGGCATTGGGAGAGATAAAATAATGGTAACATAGTAGACAGTGGGAGAGATAAGATAATGGTAATATAGTAGACAGTGGGAGAGATAAGATAATGGTAATATAGTAGACAGTGGGAGAGATAAGATAATGGTAATATAGTAGACAGTGGGAGAGATAAGATAATGGTAATATAGTAGACAGAGGGAGAGATAAGATAATGGTAACATATTAGACAGTGGGAGAGATAAGATAATGGTAATATAGTAGACAGTGGGAGAGATATGATTATCGCAATATGGATGACAGCACCATCGCCAAAGTGATGGTAATATAGTAGACAGAAGTGAAGCTAAGGTGATAGTAACTTAGTAGACAGTAGCAGAGCTAAGATGATGGTAATATAGTAGACAGTGGGAGAGCTAAGATAATGGTAACATATTAGACAGAGGGAGAGATAAGATAATGATAACATATTAGACAGTGGGAGAGATAAGATAATGGTAACATATTAGACAGTGGGAGAGATAAGATAATGGTTACGTAGTAGACAGTGGGAGAGCTAAGATAATGGTAACATAGTAGACAGTGGGAGAGCTAAGATAATAATGGTAACATAGTAGACAGTGGGAGAGATAAGATAATGGTAACATAGTAGACAGTGGGAGAGATAAGATAATGGTAAACATAGTAGACAGTGGGAGAGATAAGATAATGGTAACATAGTAGACAGAGGGAGAGATAAGATAATGGTAACATAGTAGACAGTGGGAGAGATAAGATAATGATAACATAGTAGACAGTGGGAGAGTTAAGATAATGGTAACATAGTAGACAGTGGGAGAGATAAGATAATGGTAACATAGAGACAGTGGGAGAGATAAGATAATGATAACATAGTAGACAGTGGAGAGATAAGATAATGGTAACATAGTAGACAGTGGGGAGAGATAAGATAATGATAACATATTAGACAGTGGGAGAGATAAGATAATGGTAACATAGTAGACAGTGGGAGAGATAAGATAATGGTAACATAGTAGATAGTGGGAGAGATAAGATAATGGTATTATAGTAGACAGTGGGAGAGATAAGATAATGGTAACATAGTAGACAGTGGGAGAGATAAGATAATGGTAATATAGTAGACATTGGGAGAGATAAGATAATGGTAATAGAGTAGACATTGGGAGAGATAAGATAATGGTAATATAGTAGACAGTGGGAGAGATAAGATAATGATAACATATTAGAGAGTGGGAGAGATAAGATAATGGTAACATATTAGACAGTGGGAGAGATAAGATAATGGTTACGTAGTAGACAGTGGGAGAGATAAGATAATGGTAACATAGTAGACAGTGGGAGAGATATGATCATGGTAATATAGTAGACAGTGGGAGAGATAAGATAATGATAACATAGTAGACAGTGGGAGAGCTAAGATAATGGTAATATAGTAGGCATTGGGAGAGATAAAATAATGGTAACATAGTAGACAGTGGGAGAGATAAGATAATGGTAATATAGTAGACAGTGGGAGAGATAAGATAATGGTAACATAGTAGATAGTGGGAGAGATAAGATAATGGTAACATAGTAGACAGTGGGAGAGATAAGATAATGGTAACATAGTAGATAGTGGGAGAGATAAGATAATGGTAACATAGTAGATAGTGGGAGAGATAAGATAATGGTAACATAGTAGACAGTGGGAGAGATAAGATAATGGTAACATAGTAGACAGTGGGAGAGATAAGATAATGGTAACATAGTAGACAGTGGGAGAGATAAGATAATGGTAATATAGTAGACAGTGGGAGAGATAAGATAATGGTAACATAGTAGACAGTGGGAGAGATAAGATAATGGTAACATAGTAGACAGTGGGAGAGATAAGATAATGGTAATATAGTAGACAGTGGGAGAGATAAGATAATGGTAACATAGTAGACAGTGGGAGAGATAAGATAATGGTAATATAGTAGACAGTGGGAGAGATAAGATAATGGTAACATAGTAGACAGTGGGAGAGATAAGATAATGGTAACATAGTAGACAGTGGGAGAGATAAGATAATGGTAATATAGTAGACAGTGGGAGAGATAAGATAATGGTAACATAGTAGACAGTGGGAGAGATAAGATAATGGTAATATAGTAGACAGTGGGAGAGATAAGATAATGGTAACATAGTAGACAGTGGGAGAGATAAGATAATGGTAACATAGTAGACAGTGGGAGAGATAAGATAATGGTAACATAGTAGACAGTGGGAGAGATAAGATAATGGTAATATAGTAGACAGTGGGAGAGATAAGATAATGGTAATATAGTAGACAGTGGGAGAGATAAGATAATGGTAACATAGTAGACAGTGGGAGAGATAAGATAATGGTAATATAGTAGACAGTGGGAGAGATAAGATAATGGTAATATAGTAGACAGTGGGAGAGATAAGATAATGGTAATATAGTAGACAGTGGGAGAGATAAGATAATGGTAATATAGTAGACAGTGGGAGAGATAAGATAATGGTAACATAGTAGACAGTGGGAGAGATAAGATAATGGTAACATAGTAGACAGTGGGAGAGATAAGATAATGGTAATATAGTAGACAGTGGGAGAGATAAGATAATGGTAACATAGTAGACAGTGGGAGAGATAAGATAATGGTAACATAGTAGACAGTGGGAGAGATAAGATAATGGTAATATAGTAGACAGTGGGAGAGATAAGATAATGGTAATATAGTAGACAGTGGGAGAGATAAGATAATGGTAATATAGTAGACAGTGGGAGAGATAAGATAATGGTAATATAGTAGACAGTGGGAGAGATAAGATAATGGTAACATAGTAGACAGTGGGAGAGATAAGATAATGGTAATATAGTAGACAGTGGGAGAGATAAGATAATGGTAATATAGTAGACAGTGGGAGAGATAAGATAATGGTAATATAGTAGACAGTGGGAGAGATAAGATAATGGTAATATAGTAGACAGTGGGAGAGATAAGATAATGGTAATATAGTAGACAGTGGGAGAGATATGATTATCGCAATATGGATGACAGCACCATCGCCAAAGTGATGGTAATATAGTAGACAGAAGTGAAGCTAAGGTGATAGTAACTTAGTAGACAGTAGCAGAGCTAAGATGATGGTAATATAGTAGACAGTGGGAGAGCTAAGATAATGGTAACATATTAGACAGTGGGAGAGATAAGATAATGATAACATATTAGACAGAGGGAGAGATAAGATAATGATAACATATTAGACAGTGGGAGAGATAAGATAATGGTAACATATTAGACAGTGGGAGAGATAAGATAATGGTTACGTAGTAGCCAGTGGGAGAGCTAAGATAATGGTAACATAGTAGACAGTGGGAGAGCTAAGATAATAATGGTAACATAGTAGACAGTGGGAGAGATAAGATAATGATAACATAGTAGACAGTGGGAGAGATAAGATAATGGTAACATAGTAGACAGTGGGAGAGATAAGATAATGGTAACATAGTAGACAGAGGGAGAGATAAGATAATGGTAACATAGTAGACAGTGGGAGAGATAAGATAATGATAACATAGTAGACAGTGGGAGAGTTAAGATAATGGTAACATAGTAGACAGTGGGAGAGATAAGATAATGGTAACATAGTAGATAGTGGGAGAGATAAGATAATGGTAACATAGTAGACAGTGGGAGAGATAAGATAATGGTAACATAGTAGACAGTGGGAGAGATAAGATTATCGCAATATGGATGACAGCACCATCGCCAAAGTGATGGTAATATAGTAGACAGAAGTGAAGCTAAGGTGATAGTAACTTAGTAGACAGTAGCAGAGCTAAGATGATGGTAATATAGTAGACAGTGGGAGAGCTAAGATAATGGTAACATATTAGACAGTGGGAGAGATAAGATAATGATAACATATTAGACAGAGGGAGAGATAAGATAATGATAACATATTAGACAGTGGGAGAGATAAGATAATGGTAACATATTAGACAGTGGGAGAGATAAGATAATGGTTACGTAGTAGACAGTGGGAGAGCTAAGATTAATGGTAACATAGTAGACAGTGGGAGAGCTAAGATAATAATGGTAAACATAGTAGACAGTGGGAGAGATAAGATAATGGTAACATAGTAGACAGTGGGAGAGATAAGATAATGGTAACATAGTAGACCGTGGGAGAGATAAAGATAATGGTAACATAGTAGACAGAGGGAGAGATAAGATAATGGTAACATAGTAGACAGTGGAGAGATAAGATAATGATAACATAGTAGACAGTGGGAGAGTTAAGATAATGGTAACATAGTAGACAGTGGGAGAGATAAGATAATGGTAACATAGAGACAGTGGGAGAGATAAGATAATGATAACATAGTAGACAGTGGGAGAGATAAGATAATGGTAACATAGTAGACAGTGGGAGAGATAAGATAATGATAACATATTAGACAGTGGGAGAGATAAGATAATGGTAACATAGTAGACAGTGGGAGAGATAAGATAATGGTAACATAGTAGATAGTGGGAGAGATAAGATAATGGTATTATAGTAGACAGTGGGAGAGATAAGATAATGGTAACATATTAGACAGTGGGAGAGATAAGATAATGGTTACGTAGTAGACAGTGGGAGAGATAAGATAATGGTAACATAGTAGACAGTGGGAGAGATATGATCATGGTAATATAGTAGACAGTGGGAGAGATAAGATAATGATAACATAGTAGACAGTGGGAGAGCTAAGATAATGGTAATATAGTAGGCATTGGGAGAGATAAAATAATGGTAACATAGTAGACAGTGGGAGAGATAAGATAATGGTAATATAGTAGACAGTGGGAGAGATAAGATAATGGTAATATAGTAGACAGTGGGAGAGATAAGATAATGGTAATATAGTAGACAGTGGGAGAGATAAGATAATGGTAACATAGTAGATAGTGGGAGAGATAAGATAATGGTAACATAGTAGACAGTGGGAGAGATAAGATAATGGTAATATAGTAGGCATTGGGAGAGATAAAATAATGGTAATATAGTAGACAGTGGGAGAGATAAGATAATGGTAACATAGTAGATAGTGGGAGAGATAAGATAATGGTAATATAGTAGACAGTGGGAGAGATAAGATAAGTGGTAATATAGTAGACAGTGGGCGAGATAAGATAATGGTAATATAGTAGACAGTGGGAGAGATAAGATAATGGTAATATAGTAGACAGTGGGAGAGATAAGATAATGGTAACATAGTAGACAGTGGGAGAGATAAGATAATGGTAACATAGTAGACAGTGGGAGAGATAAGATAATGGTAACATAGTAGACAGTGGGAGAGATAAGATAATGGTAACATAGTAGACAGTGGGAGAGATAAGATAATGGTAACATAGTAGACAGTGGGAGAGATAAGATAATGGTAACATAGTAGACAGTGGGAGAGATAAGATAATGGTAACATAGTAGACAGTGGGAGAGATAAGATAATGGTAACATAGTAGACAGTGGGAGAGATAAGATAATGGTAACATAGTAGACAGTGGGAGAGATAAGATAATGGTAACATAGTAGACAGTGGGAGAGATAAGATAATGGTAACATAGTAGACAGTGGGAGAGATAAGATAATGGTAACATAGTAGACAGTGGGAGAGATAAGATAATGGTAATATAGTAGACAGTGGGAGAGATAAGATAATGGTAACATAGTAGACAGTGGGAGAGATAAGATAATGGTAACATAGTAGACAGTGGGAGAGATAAGATAATGGTAACATAGTAGACAGTGGGAGAGATAAGATAATGGTAACATAGTAGACAGTGGGAGAGATAAGATAATGGTAATATAGTAGACAGTGGGAGAGATAAGATAATGGTAACATAGTAGACAGTGGGAGAGATAAGATAATGGTAATATAGTAGACAGTGGGAGAGATAAGATAATGGTAACATAGTAGACAGTGGAGAGATAAGATAATGGTAATATAGTAGCGACAGTGGGAGAGATAAGATAATGGTAACATAGTAGACAGTGGGAGAGATAAGATAATGGTAATATAGTAGACAGTGGGAGAGATAAGATAATGGTAACATAGTAGACAGTGGAGAGATAAGATAATGGTAACATAGTAGACAGTGGGAGAGATTAAGATAATGGTTAACATAGTAGACAGTGGGAGAGATAAGATAATGGTAACATAGTAGACAGTGGGAGAGATAAGATAATGGTAATATAGTAGACAGTGGGAGAGATAAGATAATGGTAACATAGTAGACAGTGGGAGAGATAAGATAATGGTAATATAGTAGACAGTGGGAGAGATAAGATAATGGTAATATAGTAGACAGTGGGAGAGATAAGATAATGGTAATATAGTAGACAGTGGGAGAGATAAGATAATGGTAATATAGTAGACAGTGGGAGAGATAAGATAATGGTAACATAGTAGACAGTGGGAGAGATAAGATAATGGTAACATAGTAGACAGTGGGAGAGATAAGATAATGGTAATATAGTAGACAGTGGGAGAGATAAGATAATGGTAACATAGTAGACAGTGGGAGAGATAAGATAATGGTAACATAGTAGACAGTGGGAGAGATAAGATAATGGTAATATAGTAGACAGTGGGAGAGATAAGATAATGGTAATATAGTAGACAGTGGGAGAGATAAGATAATGGTAATATAGTAGACAGTGGGAGAGATAAGATAATGGTAATATAGTAGACAGTGGGAGAGATAAGATAATGGTAACATAGTAGACAGTGGAGAGATAAGATAATGGTAATATAGTAGACAGTGGGAAGATAAGATAATGGTAATATAGTAGACAGTGGGAGAGATAAGGATAATGGTAATATAGTAGGACAGTGGGAGAGATAAGATAATGGTAATATAGTAGACAGTGGGAGAGATAAGATAATGGTAATATAGTAGACAGTGGGAGAGATATGATTATCGCAATATGGATGACAGCACCATCGCCAAAGTGATGGTAATATAGTAGACAGAAGTGAAGCTAAGGTGATAGTAACTTAGTAGACAGTAGCAGAGCTAAGATGATGGTAATATAGTAGACAGTGGGAGAGCTAAGATAATGGTAACATATTAGACAGTGGGAGAGATAAGATAATGATAACATATTAGACAGAGGGAGAGATAAGATAATGATAACATATTAGACAGTGGGAGAGATAAGATAATGGTAACATATTAGACAGTGGGAGAGATAAGATAATGGTTACGTAGTAGACAGTGGGAGAGCTAAGATAATGGTAACATAGTAGACAGTGGGAGAGCTAAGATAATAATGGTAACATAGTAGACAGTGGGAGAGATAAGATAATGATAACATAGTAGACAGTGGGAGAGATAAGATAATGGTAACATAGTAGACAGTGGGAGAGATAAGATAATGGTAACATAGTAGACAGAGGGAGAGATAAGATAATGGTAACATAGTAGACAGTGGAGAGATAAGATAATGATAACATAGTAGACAGTGGGAGAGATAAGATAATGGTAACATAGTAGACAGTGGGAGAGATAAGATAATGGTAACATAGTAGATAGTGGGAGAGATAAGATAATGGTAACATAGTAGACAGTGGGAGAGATAAGATAATGGTAACATAGTAGACAGTGGGAGAGATAAGATTATCGCAATATGGATGACAGCACCATCGCCAAGTGATGGTAATATAGTAGACAGAAGTGAAGCTAAGGTGATAGTAACTTAGTAGACAGTAGCAGAGCTAGATGATGGTAATATAGTAGACAGTGGGAGAGCTAAGATAATGGTAACATATTAGACAGTGGGAGAGATAAGATAATGATAACATATTAGACAGAGGGAGAGATAAGATAATGATAACATATTAGACAGTGGGAGAGATAAGATAATGGTAACATATTAGACAGTGGGAGAGATAAGATAATGGTTACGTAGTAGACAGTGGGAGAGCTAAGATAATGGTAACATAGTAGACAGTGGGAGAGCTAAGATAATAATGGTAACATAGTAGACAGTGGGAGAGATAAGATAATGGTAACATAGTAGACAGTGGGAGAGATAAGATAATGGTAACATAGTAGACAGTGGGAGAGAAAAGATAATGGTAACATAGTAGACAGAGGGAGAGATAAGATAATGGTAACATAGTAGACAGTGGGAGAGATAAGATAATGATAACATAGTAGGACAGTGGGAGAGTTAAGATAATGGTAACATAGTAGACAGTGGGAGAGATAAGATAATGGTAACATAGAGACAGTGGGAGAGATAAGATAATGATAACATAGTAGACAGTGGGAGAGATAGATAATGGTAAACATAGTAGACAGTGGGAGAGATAAGATAATGATAACATATTAGACAGTGGGAGAGATAAGATAATGGTAACATAGTAGCACAGTGGGAGAGATAAGATAATGGTAACATAGTAGATAGTGGGAGAGATAAGATAATGGTATTATAGTAGACAGTGGGAGAGATAAGATAATGGTAACATATTAGACAGTGGGAGAGATAAGATAATGGTTACGTAGTAGACAGTGGGAGAGATAAGATAATGGTAACATAGTAGACAGTGGGAGAGATATGATCATGGTAATATAGTAGACAGTGGGAGAGATAAGATAATGATAACATAGTAGACAGTGGGAGAGCTAAGATAATGGTAATATAGTAGGCATTGGGAGAGATAAGATAATGGTAACATAGTAGACAGTGGGAGAGATAAGATAATGGTAATATAGTAGACAGTGGAGAGATAAGATAATGGTAATATAGTAGACAGTGGGAGAGCATAAGATAATGGTAATATAGTAGACAGTGGGAGAGATAAGATAATGGATACATATTAGATAGTGGGAGAGATAAGATAATGGTAACATAGTAGACAGTGGGAGGAGATAAGATAATGGTAATATAGTAGGCATTGGGAGAGATAAATAATGTAATATAGTAGACAGTGGGAGAGATAAGATAATGGTAACATAGTAGATAGTGGGAGTAGATAACGATAATGGTAATATAGTAGACAGTGGGAGAGATAAGATAATGGTAATATAGTAGACAGTGGGCGAGATAAGATAATGGTAATATAGTAGATATTGGGAGAGATAAGATAATGGTAATATAGTAGACATTGGGAGGAGCTATAGATAATGGTAACATAGTAGACAGTGGGAGAGATAAGATAATGATAACATAGTATAGACAGTGGGAGAGATAAGATAATGGTACACTAGTAGATAGTGGGAGAGATAAGATAATGGTAACATAGTAGACAGTGGGAGAGATAGATAATGGTAACATAGTAGACAGTGGGAGAGATAGATAATGGTAACATAGTAGACAGTGGGAGAGATAAGATAATGTAACATAGTAGATAGTGGGAGGAGATAGATAATGTAACATAGTAGACAGTGGGAGAGATAAGATAATGGTAAACATAGTAGACAGTGGGAGAGATAAGATAATGGTAATATAGTATACAGTGGGAGAGATCAGATAATGGTAACATAGTAGACAGTGGGAGAGATAAGATAATGGTAACATAGTAGACAGTGGGAGAGATAGATAATGGTAATATAGTAGACAGTGGGAGAGATAAGATAATGGTACATAGTAGACAGTGGGAGAGATAAGATAATGGTAATATAGTAGACAGTGGGAGAGATAAGATAATGGTAACATAGTAGACAGTGGGAGAGATAAGATAATGGTAATATAGTAGACAGTGGGAGAGATAAGATAATGGTAACATAGTAGACAGTGGGAGAGATAAGATAATGGTAATATAGTAGACAGTGGGAGAGATAAGATAATGGTAACATAGTAGACAGTGGGAGAGATAAGATAATGGTAACATAGTAGACAGTGGGAGAGATAAGATAATGGTAATATAGTAGACAGTGGGAGAGATAAGATAATGGTAATATAGTAGACAGTGGGAGAGATAAGATAATGGTAATATAGTAGACAGTGGGAGAGATAAGATAATGGTAATATAGTAGACAGTGGGAGAGATAAGATAATGGTAACATAGTAGACAGTGGGAGAGATAAGATAATGGTAACATAGTAGACAGTGGGAGAGATAAGATAATGGTAACATAGTAGACAGTGGGAGAGATAAGATAATGGTAACATAGTAGACAGTGGGAGAGATAAGATAATGGTAACATAGTAGACAGTGGGAGAGATAAGATAATGGTAACATAGTAGACAGTGGGAGAGATAAGATAATGGTAATATAGTAGACAGTGGGAGAGATAAGATAATGGTAATATAGTAGACAGTGGGAGAGATAAGATAATGGTAATATAGTAGACAGTGGGAGAGATAAGATAATGGTAATATAGTAGACAGTGGGAGAGATAAGATAATGGTAACATAGTAGACAGTGGGAGAGATAAGATAATGGTAATATAGTAGACAGTGGGAGAGATAAGATAATGGTAATATAGTAGACAGTGGGAGAGATAAGATAATGGTAATATAGTAGACAGTGGGAGAGATAAGATAATGGTAATATAGTAGACAGTGGGAGAGATAAGATAATGGTAACATAGTAGACAGTGGGAGAGATAAGATAATGGTAATATAGTAGACAGTGGGAGAGATAAGATTATCGCAATATGGATGACAGCACCATCGCCAAAGTGATGGTAATATAGTAGACAGAAGTGAAGCTAAGGTGATAGTAACTTAGTAGACAGTAGCAGAGCTAAGATGATGGTAATATAGTAGACAGTGGGAGAGCTAAGATAATGGTAACATAGTAGACAGTGGGAGAGATAAGATAATGATAACATATTAGACAGTGGGAGAGATAAGATAATGGTAACATAGTAGACAGTGGGAGAGATAAGATAATGGTAACATATTAGACAGTGGGAGAGATAAGATAATGGTAACGTAGTAGACAGTGGGAGAGCTAAGATAATGGTAACATAGTAGACAGTGGGAGAGCTAAGATAATAATGGTAACATAGTAGACAGTGGGAGAGATAAGATAATGGTAACATAGTAGACAGTGGGAGAGATAAGATAATGGTAACATAGTAGACAGTGGGAGAGATAAGATAATGGTAACATAGTAGACAGTGGGAGAGATAAGATAATGGTAACATAGTAGACAGTGGGAGAGATAAGATAATGGTAACATAGTAGACAGTGGGAGAGATAAGATAATGGTAACATAGTAGACAGTGGGAGAGATAAGATAATGGTAACATAGTAGACAGTGGGAGAGATAAGATAATGGTAACATAGTAGACAGTGGGAGAGATAAGATAATGGTAACATAGTAGACAGTGGGAGAGATAAGATAATGGTAACATAGTAGACAGTGGGAGAGATAAGATAATGGTAACATAGTAGACAGTGGGAGAGATAAGATAATGGTAACATAGTAGACAGTGGGAGAGATAAGATAATGGTAATATAGTAGACAGTGGGAGAGATAAGATAATGGTAACATAGTAGACAGTGGGAGAGATAAGATAATGGTAACATAGTAGACAGTGGGAGAGATAAGATAATGGTAACATAGTAGACAGTGGGAGAGATAAGATAATGGTAATATAGTAGACAGTGGGAGAGATAAGATAATGGTAATATAGTAGACAGTGGGAGAGATAAGATAATGGTAATATAGTAGACAGTGGGAGAGATAAGATAATGGTAACATAGTAGACAGTGGGAGAGATAAGATAATGGTAATATAGTAGACAGTGGGAGAGATAAGATAATGGTAATATAGTAGACAGTGGGAGAGATAAGATAATGGTAACATAGTAGACAGTGGGAGAGATAAGATAATGGTAACATAGTAGACAGTGGGAGAGATAAGATAATGGTAACATAGTAGACAGTGGGAGAGATAAGATAATGGTAACATAGTAGACAGTGGGAGAGATAAGATAATGGTAACATAGTAGACAGTGGGAGAGATAAGATAATGGTAACATAGTAGACAGTGGGAGAGATAAGATAATGGTAACATAGTAGACAGTGGGAGAGATAAGATAATGGTAACATAGTAGACAGTGGGAGAGATAAGATAATGGTAACATAGTAGACAGTGGGAGAGATAAGATAATGGTAACATAGTAGACAGTGGGAGAGATAAGATAATGGTAACATAGTAGACAGTGGGAGAGATAAGATAATGGTAACATAGTAGACAGTGGGAGAGATAAGATAATGGTAACATAGTAGACAGTGGGAGAGATAAGATAATGGTAACATAGTAGACAGTGGGAGAGATAAGATAATGGTAACATAGTAGACAGTGGGAGAGATAAGATAATGGTAACATAGTAGACAGTGGGAGAGATAAGATAATGGTAACATAGTAGACAGTGGGAGAGATAAGATAATGGTAACATAGTAGACAGTGGGAGAGATAAGATAATGGTAACATAGTAGACAGTGGGAGAGATAAGATAATGGTAATATAGTAGACAGTGGGAGAGATAAGATAATGGTAACATAGTAGACAGTGGGAGAGATAAGATAATGGTAATATAGTAGACAGTGGGAGAGATAAGATAATGGTAATATAGTAGACAGTGGGAGAGATAAGATAATGGTAATATAGTAGACAGTGGGAGAGATAAGATAATGGTAATATAGTAGACAGTGGGAGAGATAAGATAATGGTAACATAGTAGACAGTGGGAGAGATAAGATAATGGTAACATAGTAGACAGTGGGAGAGATAAGATAATGGTAACATAGTAGACAGTGGGAGAGATAAGATAATGGTAATATAGTAGACAGTGGGAGAGATAAGATAATGGTAACATAGTAGACAGTGGGAGAGATAAGATAATGGTAACATAGTAGACAGTGGGAGAGATAAGATAATGGTAATATAGTAGACAGTGGGAGAGATAAGATAATGGTAATATAGTAGACAGTGGGAGAGATAAGATAATGGTAACATAGTAGACAGTGGGAGAGATAAGATAATGGTAACATAGTAGACAGTGGGAGAGATAAGATAATGGTAACATAGTAGACAGTGGGAGAGATAAGATAATGGTAATATAGTAGACAGTGGGAGAGATAAGATAATGGTAATATAGTAGACAGTGGGAGAGATAAGATAATGGTAATATAGTAGACAGTGGGAGAGATAAGATAATGGTAATATAGTAGACAGTGGGAGAGATAAGATAATGGTAACATAGTAGACAGTGGGAGAGATAAGATAATGGTAATATAGTAGACAGTGGGAGAGATAAGATAATGGTAACATAGTAGACAGTGGGAGAGATAAGATAATGGTAATATAGTAGACAGTGGGAGAGATAAGATAATGGTAATATAGTAGACAGTGGGAGAGATAAGATAATGGTAACATAGTAGACAGTGGGAGAGATAAGATAATGGTAATATAGTAGACAGTGGGAGAGATAAGATAATGGTAATATGGATGACAGCACCATCGCCAAAGTGATGGTAATATAGTAGACAGAAGTGAAGATAAGGTGATAGTAACTTAGTAGACAGTAGGAGAGATAAGATGATGGTAATATAGTAGACAGTGGGAGAGCTAAGATAATGGTAACATAGTAGACAGTGGGAGAGATAAGATAATGGTAACATAGTAGACAGTGGGAGAGATAAGATAATGGTAACATAGTAGACAGTGGGAGAGATAAGATAATGGTAACATAGTAGACAGTGGGAGAGATAAGATAATGGTAACATAGTAGACAGTGGGAGAGATAAGATAATGGTAACATAGTAGACAGTGGGAGAGCTAAGATAATGGTAACATAGTAGACAGTGGGAGAGATAAGATAATGGTAACATAGTAGACAGTGGGAGAGATAAGATAATGGTAACATAGTAGACAGTGGGAGAGATAAGATAATGGTAACATAGTAGACAGTGGGAGAGATAAGATAATGGTAACATAGTAGACAGTGGGAGAGATAAGATAATGGTAACATAGTAGACAGTGGGAGAGATAAGATAATGGTAACATAGTAGACAGTGGGAGAGATAAGATAATGGTAACATAGTAGACAGTGGGAGAGATAAGATAATGGTAACATAGTAGACAGTGGGAGAGATAAGATAATGGTAACATAGTAGACAGTGGGAGAGATAAGATAATGGTAACATAGTAGACAGTGGGAGAGATAAGATAATGGTAACATAGTAGACAGTGGGAGAGATAAGATAATGGTAACATAGTAGACAGTGGGAGAGATAAGATAATGGTAATATAGTAGACAGTGGGAGAGATAAGATAATGGTAACATAGTAGACAGTGGGAGAGATAAGATAATGGTAACATAGTAGACAGTGGGAGAGATAAGATAATGGTAATATAGTAGACAGTGGGAGAGATAAGATAATGGTAACATAGTAGACAGTGGGAGAGATAAGATAATGGTAACATAGTAGACAGTGGGAGAGATAAGATAATGGTAATATAGTAGACAGTGGGAGAGATAAGATAATGGTAACATAGTAGACAGTGGGAGAGATAAGATAATGGTAACATAGTAGACAGTGGGAGAGATAAGATAATGGTAACATAGTAGACAGTGGGAGAGATAAGATAATGGTAACATAGTAGACAGTGGGAGAGATAAGATAATGGTAACATAGTAGACAGTGGGAGAGATAAGATAATGGTAACATAGTAGACAGTGGGAGAGATAAGATAATGGTAACATAGTAGACAGTGGGAGAGAGATAAGATAATGGTAATATAGTAGACAGTGGGAGAGATAAGATAATGGTAACATAGTAGACAGTGGGAGAGATAAGATAATGGTAATATAGTAGACAGGTGGGAGAGATAAGATAATGGTAATATAGTAGACAGTGGGAGAGATAAGATAATGGTAATATAGTAGACCAGTGGGAGAGATAAGATAATGGTAATATAGTAGACAGTGGGAGAGATAAGATAATGGTAACTATAGTAGACAGTGGAGAGATAAGTATAATGGTAATATAGTAGACAGTGGGAGAGATAAGATAATGGTAACATAGTAGACAGTGGGAGAGATAAGATAATGGTAATATAGTAGACAGTGGGAGAGATAAGATAATGGTAATATAGTAGACAGTGGGAGAGATAAGATAATGGTAACATAGTAGACAGTGGGAGAGATAAGATAATGGTAATATAGTAGACGGTGGGAGAGATAAGATAATGGTAATATAGTAGACAGTGGGCGAGATAAGATAATGGTAATATAGTAGATATTGGGAGAGATAAGATAATGGTAATATAGTAGACAGTGGGAGAGATATGATAATGGTAACATAGTAGACAGTGGGAGAGATAAGATAATGATAACATAGTAGACAGTGGGAGAGATAAGATAATGGTAACATAGTAGACAGTGGGAGAGATAAGATAATGGTAATATAGTAGACAGTGGGAGAGATAAGATAATGGTAACATAGTAGACAGTGGGAGAGATAAGATTAATGGTAACATAGTAGACAGTGGAGAGATAAGATAATGGTTAATATAGTAGACAGTGGGAGAGATAAGATAATGGTAATATAGTAGATATTGGGAGAGATAAGATAATGGTAATATAGTAGACAGTGGGAGAGATAAGATAATGGTAACATAGTAGACAGTGGGAGAGATAAGATAATGGTAACATAGTAGACAGTGGGAGAGATAAGATAATGGTAATATAGTAGACAGTGGGAGAGATAAGATAATGGTAATATATTAGACAGTGGGAGAGATAAGATAATGATAACATATTAGACAGAGGGAGAGATAAGATAATGATAACATATTAGACAGTGGGAGAGATAAGATAATGGTAACATATTAGACAGTGGGAGAGATAAGATAATGGTACATAGTAGTAACAGTGGGAGGCTAAGATAATGGTAACATAGTAGACAGTGGAGAGATAAGCTAATGTAACATAGTAGACAGTGGGAGAGATAAGATAATGGTAACATCGTAGACAGTGGAGAGATAAGATAATGTAACATAGTAGACAGTGGGAGAGATACAGATAATGGTAACATAGTAGTACAGTGGGAGAGATAAGATCATGTAACATAGTAGACAGTGGAGAGATTAAGATAATGGTAACATAGTAGACAGTGGGAGAGTTAAGATAATGGTAACATAGTAGACAGTGGGAGAGATAAGATAATGGTAACATAGAGACAGTGGGAGAGATAAGATAATGGTAACATAGTAGACAGTGGGAGAGATAAGATAATGGTAACATAGTAGACAGTGGGAGAGATAAGATAATGATAACATAGTAGACAGTGGGAGAGATAAGATAATGGTAACATAGTAGACAGTGGGAGAGATAAGATAATGGTAACATAGTAGACAGTGGGAGAGATAAGATAATGGTAATATAGTAGACAGTGGGAGAGATAAGATAATGGTAACATAGTAGACAGTGGGAGAGATAAGATAATGGTAATATAGTAGACAGTGGGAGAGATAAGATAATGGTAACATAGTAGACAGTGGGAGAGATAAGATAATGGTAATATAGTAGACAGTGGGAGAGATAAGATAATGGTAATATAGTAGACAGTGGGAGAGATAAGATAATGGTAATATAGTAGACAGTGGGAGAGATAAGATAATGGTAACATAGTAGACAGTGGGAGAGATAAGATAATGGTAACATAGTAGACAGTGGGAGAGATAAGATAATGGTTACATAGTAGACAGTGGGAGAGATAAGATAATGGTAACATAGTAGACAGTGGGAGAGATAAGATAATGGTAATATAGTAGACAGTGGGAGAGATAAGATAATGATAACATAGTAGACAGTGGGAGAGCTAAGATAATGGTAATATAGTAGACAGTGGGAGAGATAAAATAATGGTAACATAGTAGACAGTGGGAGAGATAAGATAATGGTAACATAGTAGACAGTGGGAGAGATAAGATAATGGTAATATAGTAGACAGTGGGAGAGATAAGATAATGGTAACATAGTAGACAGTGGGAGAGATAAGATAATGGTAATATAGTAGACAGTGGGAGAGATAAGATAATGGTAATATAGTAGACAGTGGGAGAGATAAGATAATGGTAACATAGTAGACAGTGGGAGAGATAAGATAATGGTAACATAGTAGACAGTGGGAGAGATAAGATAATGGTAACATAGTAGACAGTGGGAGAGATAAGATAATGGTAACATAGTAGACAGTGGGAGAGATAAGATAATGGTAACATAGTAGACAGTGGGAGAGATAAGATAATGGTAACATAGTAGACAGTGGGAGAGATAAGATAATGGTAACATAGTAGACAGTGGGAGAGATAAGATAATGGTAATATAGTAGACAGTGGGAGAGATAAGATAATGGTAACATAGTAGACAGTGGGAGAGATAAGATAATGGTAACATAGTAGACAGTGGGAGAGATAAGATAATGGTAATATAGTAGACAGTGGGAGAGATAAGATAATGGTAACATAGTAGACAGTGGGAGAGATAAGATAATGGTAATATAGTAGACAGTGGGAGAGATAAGATAATGGTAACATAGTAGACAGTGGGAGAGATAAGATAATGGTAATATAGTAGACAGTGGGAGAGATAAGATAATGGTAACATAGTAGACAGTGGGAGAGATAAGATAATGGTAATATAGTAGACAGTGGGAGAGATAAGATAATGGTAATATAGTAGACAGTGGGAGAGATAAGATAATGGTAACATAGTAGACAGTGGGAGAGGATAAGATAATGGTAATATAGTAGACAGTGGGAGAGATAAGATAATGGTAATATAGTAGACAGTGGGAGAGATAAGATAATGGTACTATAGTAGACAGTGGGAGAGATAAAGATATGGTAATATAGTAGACAGTGGGAGTAGATAAGATAATGGTAATATAGTAGACAGTGGGAGAGATAAGATAATGGTACATAGTAGACAGTGGGAGAGATAAGATAATGGTAACATAGTAGACAGTGGGAGAGATAAGATAATGGTAACTATAGTAGACAGTGGGATGAGATAAGATAATGGTAACTATAGTAGGACAGTGGGAGAGATAAGATAATGGTAACATTAGTAGACAGTGGGAGAGATAAGATAATGGTAACATAGTAGACAGTGGGAGAGATAAGATAATGGTATAATAGTAGACAGTGGGAGAGATAAGATAATGGTAATATAGTAGACAGTGGGAGAGATAAGATAATGGTAATATAGTAGACAGTGGGAGAGATAAGATAATGGTAATATAGTAGACAGTGGGAGAGATAAGATAATGGTAACATAGTAGACAGTGGGAGAGATAAGATAATGGTAATATAGTAGACAGTGGGAGAGATAAGATAATGGTAATATAGTAGACAGTGGGAGAGATAAGATAATGGTAATATTGTAGACAGTGGGAGAGATAAGATAATGGTAATATAGTAGACAGTGGGAGATATAAGATAATGGTAACATATTAGACAGTGGGAGAGATAAGATAATGGTAATATAGTAGACAGTGGGAGAGATATGATTATCGCAATATGGATGACAGCACCATCGCCAAAGTGATGGTAATATAGTAGACAGAAGTGAAGCTAAGGTGATAGTAACTTAGTAGACAGTAGCAGAGCTAAGATGATGGTAATATAGTAGACAGTGGGAGAGCTAAGATAATGGTAACTTATTAGACAGTAGCAGAGGTAAGATAATGGTAACATAGTAGACAGTGGGAGAGATAAGATAATGGTAATATAGTAGACAGTGGGAGAGATAAGATAATGATAATATAGTAGACAGTGGGAGAGATAAGATAATGGTAACATAGTAGACAGTGGGAGAGATAAGATAATGGTAACATAGTAGACAGTAGCAGAGCTAAGATAATGGTAACTTAGTAGACAGTAGCAGAGCTAAGATAATGGTAACATAGTAGACAGTGGGAGAGCTAAGATAATGGTAATATAGTAGACAGTGGGAGAGATAAAATAATGATAATATAGTAGACAGTGGGAGAGATAAGATAATGGTAACATAGTAGACAGTGGGAGAGATAAGATAATGGTAACATAGTAGACAGTGGGAGAGATAAGATAATGGTAACATAGTAGACAGTAGCAGAGCTAAGATGATGGTAATATCGTAGACAGTGGGAGAGATAAGATAATGGTAACATAGTAGACAGTGGGAGAGATAAGATAATGGTAACATAGTAGACAGTAGCAGAGCTAAGATGATGGTAATATCGTAGACAGTGGGAGAGATAAGATAATGGTAACATAGTAGACAGTGGGAGAGATAAGATAATGGTAACATAGTAGACAGTAGCAGAGCTAAGATGATGGTAATATCGTAGACAGTGGGAGAGATAAGATAATGGTAACATAGTAGTCAGTGGGAGAGATAAGATAATGGTAACATAGTAGACAGTGGGAGAGATAAGATAATGGTAACATAGTAGACAGTGGGAGAGATAAGATAATGGTAACATAGTAGACAGTGGGAGAGATAAGATAATGGTAACATAGTAGACAGTGGGAGAGATAAGATAATGGTAACATAGTAGACAGTGGGAGAGATAAGATAATGGTAACATAGTAGACAGTGGGAGAGATAAGATAATGGTAACATAGTAGACAGTGGGAGAGATAAGATAATGGTAACATAGTAGACAGTGGGAGAGATAAGATAATGGTAACATAGTAGACAGTGGGAGAGATAAGATAATGGTAACATAGTAGACAGTGGGAGAGATAAGATAATGGTAACATAGTAGACAGTGGGAGAGATAAGATAATGGTAACATAGTAGACAGTGGGAGAGATAAGATAATGGTAACATAGTAGACAGTGGGAGAGATAAGATAATGGTAATATAGTAGACAGTAGCAGAGCTAAGATGATGGTAATATAGTAGACAGTGGGAGAGATAATATATTGGTAACATAGTAGACAGTGGGAGAGATAAGATAATGGTAACATAGTAGACAGTGGGAGAACTAAGGTTATGATAATATAGTAGATAGTGAGAGAGCTAAGTTGATGGTAATATAGTCGATAGTGAGAGAGCTAAGATAATGGTAATACAGCAGATAGTGAGAGAGCTAAGATCGTGGTAATACAGCAGATAGTGGGAGAGCTTTGGTGATGGTAATATAGTAGATAGTGAGAGAGCTAAGATAATGGTAATACAGCAGATAGTGAGAGAGCTAAGATAATGGTAATACAGCAGATAGTGAGAGAGCTAAGGTAATGCTAATATAGTAGATAGTGAGAGAGCTAAGATAATGGTAATACAGCAGATAGTGGGAGAGCTAAGATAATGGTAATATAGCAAACAGTGTGAGAGCTTTAGTTATAATAATATAGTAGACAGTGGGATAGCTAAATGATTATAACATAGTAGACAGTGGGAGAGATAAGATAATGATAACATAGTAGACAGTGGGAGAGATAAGATAATGGTAACATAGTAGACAGTGGGAGAGATAAGATAATTGTAACATAGTAGACAGTGGGAGAGATAAGATAATGGTAACATAGTAGACAGTGGGAGAGATAAGATAATGGTAACATAGTAGACAGTGGGGGAGATAAGATAATGGTAACATAGTAGACAGTGGGAGAGATAAGATAATGATAATATAGTAGACAGTGGGAGAGATAATATAATGGTAATATAGTAGACAGTGGGAGAGATAAGATATTGGTAACATAGTAGACAGTGGGAGAGCTAAGATAATGGTAACATAGTAGACAGTGGGAGAGATAAGTTAATGGTAATATAGTAGATAGTGGGAGAGCTAAGATAATGGTAACATAGTAGACAGTGGGAGAGATAAGATAATGATAATATAGTAGACAGTGGGAGAGATAATATAATGGTAATATAGTAGACAGTGGGAGAGATAAGATATTGGTAACATAGTAGACAGTGGGAGAGCTAAGATAATGGTAACATAGTAGACAGTGGGAGAGATAAGTTAATGGTAATATAGTAGATAGTGGGAGAGATAAGGTAATGGTAATATAGTAGATAGTGGGAGAGATAAGATAATGGTAATATAGTAGACAGTGGGAGAGATACGTTAATGGTAATATAGTAGATAGTGGGAGAGATAAGATAATGGTAACATAGTAGACAGTGGGAGAGATAAGATAATGGTAATATAGTAGACAGTGGGAGAGATAAGATAATGGTAATATAGTAGACAGTGGGAGAGATAAGATAATGGTAACATAGTAGACAGTGGGAGAGATAAGATAATGGTAACATAGTAGACAGTGGGAGAGATAAGATAATGGTAATATAGTAGACAGTGGGAGAGATAAGATAATGGTAACATAGTAGACAGTGGGAGAGATAAGATAATGGTAATATAGTAGATAGTGGGAGAGATAAGATAATGGTAATATAGTAGACAGTGGGAGAGATAAGTTAATGGTAATATAGTAGATAGTGGGAGAGATAAGATAATGGTAACATAGTAGACAGTGGGAGAGATAAGATAATGGTAACATAGTAGACAGTGGGAGAGATAAGATAATGGTAACATAGTAGACAGTGGGAGAGATAAGATAATGGTAATATAGTAGACAGTGGGAGAGCTAAGATAATGGTAACATAGTAGACAGTGGGAGAGATAAGATAATGGTAACATAGTAGATAGTGGGAGAGATAAGATAATGGTAACATAGTAGACAGAAGTGAAGCTAAGGTGATAGTAACTTAGTAGACAGTAGCAGAGCTAAGATGATGGTAATATAGTAGACATTGGGAGAGATAAGATAATGGTAATATAGTAGACAGTGGGAGAGATAAGATAATTGTAATATAGTAGACAGTGGGAGAGATATGATTATCGCAATATGGTTGACAGCACCATCGCCAAGGTGATGGTAATATAGTAGACAGAAGTGAAGCTAAGGTGATAGTAACTTACTAGACAGTAGCAGAGCTAAGATGATGGTAATATAGTAGACAGTAGCAGAGCTAAGATGATGGTAATATAGTAGACAGTGGGAGAACTAAGGTTATGGTTATATAGTAGACAGTGTGAGAGGTTTGGTTATGATAATATAGTAGATAGTGAGAGAGCTAAGGTGATGGTAATATAGTCGATAGTGAGAGAGCTAAGGTGATGGTAATATAGTCGATAGTTAGAGAGCTAAGATAATGGTAATACAGCAGATAGTGAGAGAGCTAAGATCATGGTAATACAGCAGATAGTGGGAGAGCTTTGGTGATGGTAATATAGTAGATAGTGAGAGAGCTAAGATAATGGTAATACAGCAGATAGTGAGAGAGCTAAGATAATGGTAATACAGCAGATAGTGAGAGAGCTAAGATAATGGTAATACAGCAGATAGTGAGAGAGCTAAGGTAATGGTAACATAGTAGATAGTGAGAGAGCTAAGATAATGGTAATACAGCAGATAGTGGGAGAGCTAAGATAATGGTAATATAGCAAACAGTGTGAGAGCTTTAGTTATAATAATATAGTAGACAGTGGGATAGCTAAATGATTATAACATAGTAGACAGTGGGAGAGATAAGATAATGATAACATAGTAGACAGTGGGAGAGATAAGATAATGGTTACATAGTAGACAGTGGGAGAGCTAAGATAATGGTAATATAGTAGACAGTGGGAGAGATAAGATAATGGTAACATAGTAGACAGTAGTAGAGATAAGATAATGGTAACATAGTAGACAGTGGGAGAGCTAAGGGTGATGGTAATATAGTAGACAGTGGGAGAGATAAGATAATGGTAACATAGTAGACAGTGGGAGAGATAAGATAATGGTAATATAGTAGATAGTGGGATAGCTAAGGGTGATGGTAATATAGTAGACAGTGGGAGAGATAAGATAATGATAACATAGTAGACAGTGGGAGAGATAAGATAATGGTAATATAGTAGACACTGGGAGAGCTTTGATTACAGCTAAGGTGAGTTTAATATAGCAAACAGCAGCAGAGCTAAGGTGATGTTAATATAGTAGATAGTAGTTGAGCTAAGGTGATGGTAATATAGTAGACAGGAGCTAAGTTAACGACAACACAGAGGAGTCATGTCTATGCTACAATAGGGCAGGGGTGGCAAACTACAGCCCACGGGCCCGGCGACTGATTTTATGCGGCCCGTGAGGTCATTTAGAAATAAAAATATTTACTTCGTTTTTAACTTATTTTGTTGAATTTTACAGAATTTCATGTACCGATATGATTGTTTTAACATTTTTGATAAAATTTCTTTCTAATTATCTATTTTTGTAAACAGTCCTTGACCTTCGTAATGTAATGCTTCTTCTTCTTCTTTCGTTCGCCTTAAATATGTCTATAACTGCAATGTTGCCTCTTGTATGAATTTAACTGTCCTTTTTAGTTCACTCAGCAGTCCATAGAGTTTATCTTCCACTGTCGTCTCTCTAGGCCAGAAGGTTTGCCTAGACATGTTGTAATTTGGGCAGTCTTTGAGTATGTGCTCTGCTGTCTGCGAGACCAATCCACATGTGCACATGGCTGATTCACCAATCTTGAATCTTGTATACATGTGGTTGCGTAATCTATTGTGTCTTGTTCTGAGACGCAGAATAATGACTTGTTCTGGTCTGTCCATAATATGGTAGTCGTCTTGAGCAGGTTTTGGTGGCCTTCTGACTGATTTTATCATTCTTTTCTTTTGGTGGTATGTAACGGGCACATCAGGCTGTTCTTCTTTTGCTCCTTCCTTAGCCAATCGATCAGTTCTGTCGTTTCCGGGTACTCCACAGTGGGATGGATCCACTGTATGGTGACCTTATGCTGACTGCTAAGTTCAGAAAGTTGTGTGCTTAGTACTGGCAATTTCCCAGACATCATTTCGTTTTCGTTGAGGTGAGTTTCTTGCAAGCAACATACGCTTTCCTTTTCTTGGTCCAAGATGTTTTCTAGTTCTATTTTGTTGTTATTGCTGACTCTCTCAGCATTCCAGTGCATTAGTTTTAGTCTGTGTGTGGTATGGCAAAACGCTCTATTCTCAGGTCCCTGGCCCCAAAGGACATCTGAGAGGGACCTCCAGTAGCTGTGGTTGGACCATTTCTAGGCATTGGGGCCGGCACTGCACCTGCCTGGGGGTCCAAAGCAGGGCAAGAACCATACCATTTAACAGTAGTCGACATATTTCATTACGCGTGATTGCGTGGCATCCTGATTTCTGTGGTGCGCCTCCTGGCTGGTTGCCACCGTCTTTAGCACCTTTCCGTTGCTAGAGCAGACTGTGGTCTTACTAGAGTTTAGGTATATAGGCACGCACACACATGTTTGCGCATGCATGTACGTGCATAAACATCTAGAGCGTTCTGGTTATTTCTCGGTGCCAGTGACTCGCCGCCGCCCATTCTCGTGTTAGGTAAAACAGTTCCGCCACGAGAAGGCCAGGAGTTGGACTTTTGCTGCATAGGTGATGAATTCACGAGGCATTGGGGTATTTATGGAAGGATGGGCGCTCACCCCAACCCCGCCCCAGGCTACATACAGTAACATTTGGAACCAGGTAATGCTAAAATGCGAATTTATCGATTTTCATATAGAGAAATATTTATCGACATGTGAAAATTTAATAAGGATGATTTTATGAAAAACATATATTTCTCCGGTGAATAAAATGATTTATTTTGCAAGAAAATATTAAAGTTAAAAGTTGTTTGCTGTTATAAATTATTTCCACATTTACAATGTTCAAATTAATTTATTTGTTGTAGTAGTAGTCTTGATATATTTCTGAAATGTATTCTGAGTTTACTACTTGTTTTCCGAATATTTTATTTTCACACACAGCCGGAAGTAGGTTTTGTTTCATTTCCGTTTTAAAGTTGTAGTACAATTCTAACTGTTCAAATTTTATTAAAGCAATGAGTGTCAATAACAAACGTTAGATTGAAGATGAATGCCGTGTTTTTAATGACGAATGAACAACTAAGTACTGTTTTATAAAAGTTGGTAGCAAATCAGTTTGCTTGTTGTGTTGTTAGTCAGTGACTATCTTCAAGGAGTACAATTTAAAAAGACATTATCAAACAAACCATTCCGATTTCGGATACAATGTAACAACCGAAGGGAGGGAAAGGAAATTCCTGGAGTTGGTGAAAAATTTGGAGAAGCAGCAAACTGTTTTCACTAAACAGTCTTCAATTCAAGATGCTACAACTGAAGCTAGTCTTGTGCTGTTACACAGAATTGTAAAACAGAAGAAGCCATTTTCTGATGGCGAGTTCATCAAGGAATGTTTGCTAGATGCAGCAAACATTATGTGTTCAGAACACACACACACACACACACACACACACGCGCGCGCGCACACACACACACACACACACACACACACACACACACACACACACATTTTGGAAACAATGTAACAACCGGAAGGGAGGGAAAGGAAATTCCTGGAGTTGGTGAAAGATTTGGAGAAACAGCAAACTGTTTTCACTAAACAGTCTTCAATTCAAGATGCTACAACTGAAGCTAGTCTTGTGCTGTCACACAGAATTTCAAAACAGAAGAAGCCATTTTCCGATGGCGAGTTCATCAAGGAATGTTTGCTAGATGCAGCAAACATTATGTGTTCAGAAGACACACACACACACACACACACACACACACACACACACACACACACACACACAAACCCAGATTTGATAACTTTACTTTATCAAGGAGAACTGTGGTCAGGCGTGTTGACAAGATAAGTGACAATTTGATGCATAAACTTCAAGATGCAAGTAAACAATTTTTGTGGTACTCTCTTGCATTGGATGAGAGTACCGACGTACATGATAATGCCCAGTTATTGATGTTTATACATGGAATAAACACTTCTTTCAAATTCACTGAAGAGTTACTGGGTGTTGAGTCACTTAATTCCTTATTTGGCTAATGATTGGTTTATCTCATTGATGGTGTTATGCTGAATCGTGTATCTGATACCATATGCCACTCTAACATACATACACAGGAACCCACCACCATATTATCTCATTACAGTATTATAATGTGTATCAAGGTGTTGGTAGTTATCCTTGTTGAGTTAGAGTGCTAATTAGACCAAATACATTAGTTACAACTTAAGAGTGGAGCCAAGTGTGGCCGGAAAAATAGTATCTCAGATTTTCCCAGGAAAAATTTCCCATATCGGAGTGCTGTGAACTTCCGGGGTTCTACTAGCCCTCTGTAAAGAAACTTCAACTATAGATCACCATCCACCCCTAGGGATTCTTAAAGAGCCATTTTCAAGTTTCTCTAAACAGTTGGCTATTAGAATTTGGGGATCCCAACCTCATTTCTTTTTAACTTACGACAGGCAAGTTGATAAAATAGAGGTAAATTAATATCAAAATAGAGACAAGTTGATAAAATAAAGGCAAGTTGATGATAACATAGAGACAGATTGATGATGAAACGGAGGCAAGTTGATGATAAAATATAGCCTAATTGAGGATGATATAGTCAGATTGATGATAACATATAATCAAATTTGAATATAAAACAAGTGACAAGCCGATGATGAAAAAGAGACAAGTTGATAATACAATGGAAGCAAGTTGATGATAAAATAGAATCAAGTTTGTGATAAAATAGATTTAAGATGATGATAAAATAAAGTCGAATTGAGGAATTAAATAGAGATAAGCTGATGATAAAATATTGTTAAATTTTGGATAAAATAGAGGCAAGTTGGTGACAAAATACAGTTAAACGTTGGATAAAATCGAGGCAAGTTGATGATAAAATGGAGACAGGTTGATGATATAGTAAAGGCAAGTTGATTATAAAATGGAGACAGGTTGTTGATAAAATAGAGGCAAGTTGATGATAAAATAGAGTTAAGTTGATGATAAAATAGAGACAGGCTGTTGATAAAATAGAGTCAAGGTGATGATAAAATAGAGACAGATTGTTGATAAAATAAAATAAAGTTGATGATACAATAGAGTCAAGTTGATGATGAAAAGTGGTGGTGATAGATAGCCTGTTGATAAAATAGAGTCAAGTTGTTGATAAAATAAAGACACGTTGTTGATATAATATAGTAAAGTTGATGATAAAATGCAGTCAAGTTGATGATAAAATAGAGGCAGGTTGTTGATAAAATAGAGACAGGTTATTGATAAAATAGAGTCAAGCTGATGATAAAATAGAGACAGGTTGTTGATAAAATAGATGCAAGTTGATGATAAAAATGGAGGTAAGTTGAGAAGAGAATCGTGAAGGAAATGTTTAACAATAAAACTGACAAGTTGGTGGTACAACAGAGGCACGCTAGTGAAAACATAATGGCGGTGGACAAGATCAGTTGTTGATCAAATATAGACAAAATGGAACTGGATGTAGACGTAAAGTTGACGAAAACATAGAGGTGAAAAGTAAATAATAAAATAGACACATTCTTGATAAAATACAGGCATATTGATGAAACAATAGAAGAGGAAATTTGAAAGATAAAATATACAACTTGGTGGTGATAAAATATAGGTTTGGTGGTGATAAAATAGAGATATGGTGGTGATAAAATAAAGGTATGGTGGTGATAAAATAGAGGTATGGTGGTGATAAAATAGAGGTAGGATGGTGATAAAATAGAGGTAGGATGGTGATAAAATAGAGGTAGGATGGTGATAAAATAGAGGTAGGATGGTGATAAAATAGAGGTAGGATGGTGATAAAATAGAGGTATTGTGGTGATAAAATAGAGGTAGGATGGTGATAAAATAAAGGTATGGTGGTGATAAAATAGAGGTAGGATGGTGATAAAATAGAGGTATGGTGGTGATAAAATAGAGGTAGGATGGTGATAAAATAGAGGTAGGATGGTGATAAAATAGAGATAGGATGGTGATAAAATAGAGGTATGGTGGTGATAAAATAGAGGTAGGATGGTGATAAAATAGAGGTATGGTGGTGATAAAATAGAGGTATGGTGGTGATAAAATAGAGGTATGGTGGTGATAAAATAGAGGTATGGTGGTGATAAAATAGAGGTAGGATGGTGATAAAATAGAGGTAGGATGGTGATAAAATAGAGGTAGGATGGTGATAAAATAGAGGTAGGATGGTGATAAAATAGAGGTAGGATGGTGATAAAATAGAGGTAGGGTGGTGATAAAATAGAGGTAGGATGGTGATTAAATAGAGGTAGGATGGTGATAAAATAGAGGTAGGATGGTGATAAAATAGAGGTAGGATGGTGATAACATAGAGGTATGGTGGTGATAAAATAGAGGTATGGTGGTGATAAAATAGAGGTATGGTGGTGATAAAATAGAGGTATGGTGGTGATAAAATAGAGGTATGGTGGTGATAAAATAGAGGTATGGTGATGATAAAATAGAAGTATGGTGATGATAAAATAGAGGTATGGTGGTGATAAAATAGAGGTAGGATGGTGATTAAATAGAGGTAGAATGGTGATAAAATAGAGGTAGGATGGTGATAAAATAGAGGTAGGATGGTGATAACATAGAGGTATGGTGGTGATAACATAGAGGTATGGTGGTGATAAAATAGAGGTATGGTGGTGATAAAATAGAGGTATGGTGGTGATAAAATAGAGGTATGGTGGTGATAAAATAGAGGTATGGTGGTGATAAAATAGAGGTATGGTGATGATAAAATAGAAGTAGGATGGTGATAAAATAGAGGTATCGTGGTGATAAAATAGAGGTATGGTGGTGATAAAATAGAGGTATGGTGGTGATAAAATAGAGGTATGGTGGTGATAAAATAGAGGTATGGTGGTGATAAAATAGAGGTATGGTGGTGATAAAATAGAGGTATGGTGGTGATAAAATAGAGGTATGATGGTGATAAAATAGAAGTATGATGGTGATAAAATAGAGGTATGGTGGTGATAAAATAGAGGTATGGTGGTGATAAAATAGAGGTATGGTGGTGATAAAATAGAGGTATGGTGGTGATAAAATAGAGGTATGGTGGTGATAAAATAGAGGTATGGTGGTGATAAAATAGAGGTATGGTGGTGATAAAATAGAGGTATGGTGGTGATAAAATAGAGGTATGGTGGTGATAAAATGGAGATATGGTGGTGATAAAATAGAGGTATGGTGGTGATAAAATAGAGGTAGGATGGTGATAAAATAGAGGTATGGTGGTGATAAAATAGAGGTATGGTGGTGATAAAATAGAGGTATGGTGGTGATAAAATATAGAACAATTAGAAATAAAATAGGGTAAAGTTTATGACAAAATAGAGAACAACTGGAAATAAAATAGAGTTATATGTTTTTATAAAAATAAGTACAAGTGGGAATATAAAAGACTCAAGTTTATCACAAACCAGAGAATATTTGGGAACGCAATAGAATCAAGTTATGATAAAATAGAAAACAATCGAGAATAATATAGAATCAAGATTATGATCAAATAAAGAATCACTGGAAATAAAGACTGAAGTTTATAGTAAAATAGTGAAAAATAGGTATACTTTTTAAAAAAATCACGTCTGTGGCAAAACAGATTTATGATGGTGACAAAATAGGGAATAATTTAATGGTAAAATAATTTTTAAAATCGGTAAAAAAAAAAAATTAAAAACGTAGACTCATGATATGGAAAAAAAAAATAAAGGAGCAAATAAAGAATTAAAGAGAGGAGGCAAGTTGATAGAATAGAGGAGACGAGTTGATGGTGAAATAGAGGAGCGAGTTGATCACACAGACTAGGTGAATGGTGAAATAGAGGAGAGAGTTGATCACAGAGAGGGGCTGAGTGGTGAAATAGAGGAAAGAGTTGATCACAGAGAGGAGGTGAGCGGCGAAATAGAGGAAAGAGTTGATCACAGAGAGGAGGTGAGCGGTGAAATAGAGGAGAGAGTTGATCATAGAGAGGAGGTGAGCGGTGAAATAGAGGAAAGAGTTGATCACAGAGAGGAGGTGAGCGGTGAAATAGAGGAGAGAGTTGATCACAGAGAGGGGCTGAGTGGTGAAATAGAGGAAAGAGTTGATCATAGAGAGGAGGTGAGCGGTGAAATAGAGGAAAGAGTTGATCACAGAGAGGGGCTGAGTGGTGAAATAGAGGAAAGAGTTGATCACAGAGAGGAGGTGAGCGGCGAAATAGAGGAAAGAGTTGATCACAGAGAGGAGGTGAGCGGTGAAATAGAGGAGAGAGTTGATCATAGAGAGGAGGTGAGCGGTGAAATAGAGGAGAGAGTTGATCATAGAGAGGGACTGAGTGGTGAAATAGAAGAGAGAGTTTATCACAGAGAGGAGAAGATGGTGAAATAGAGGAGAGAGTTTATCACAGACAGTAGGTGAATGGGGAAAAAGAGGAGATAGTTGATCACAGAGAGGGACTGAGTGGTGAAATAAAGGAAAGAGTTTATCACAGAGAGGGGTTGAGTTGTGAAATAAAGGAAAGAGTTGATCACAGAGAGGAGGCGAGCGATGAAATAGAGGAGAGAGGTGGTCACAGAGAGGGACTTAGTTGTGAGATAGAGGAGAGAGTTGATCACAGAGACGGACTGAGTGGTGAGATAGAGAGAGTTGATCACAGAGAGGGACTGAGTGGTGAGATAGAGAGAGTTGATCACAGAGAGGGACTGAGTGGTGAGATAGAGGAGAGAGTTGATCACAGAGACGGACTGAGTGGTGAGATAGAGAGAGTTGATCACAGAGAGGGACTGAGTGGTGAGATAGAGAGAGTTGATCACAGAGAGGGACTGAGTGGTGAGATAGAGGAGAGAGTTGATCACAGAGACGGACTGAGTGGTGAGATAGAGGAGAGAGTTGATCACAGAGAGGGACTGAGTGGTGAGATAGAGAAGAGAGTTGACCACGGAGAGGGGGCTGAGTGGTGAGATAGAGGAGAGAGTTGATCACAGAGAGGGACTGAGTGGTGAGATAGAGGAGAGAGTTGACCACGGAGAGGGGCTGAGTGGTGAGATAGAGGAGAGAGTTGATCACAGAGAGGGACTGAGTGGTGAGATAGAGGAGAGAGTTGACCACGGAGAGGGGCTGAGTGGTGAGATAGAGGAGAGAGTTGATCACAGAGAGGGACTTAGTGGTGAGATAGAGGAGAGAGTTGACCACGGAGAGGGGCTGAGTGGTGAGATAGAGGAGAGAGCTGATCACAGAGAGGAGACAATGTAATGATAAAGTAGAGAAAGGAAGAAGATGATAACGTCATGACATTAATAATAAATAATAAATATTGGAGAAACGTTGATAATGAAATAACAGAGTAAAATTGATGTTGCAATAAGAGATGAACGTTGCTGTTCATATAGAGGAGGAAAGCTATAAATATAAGAAACAGATGAAACGAGTGAGAATTACCAACTGTTCTCAGGTAATACACGTGCTCGTTGAGGTCCAGGAGCGACATAACCAGGTGACATCCATATAGTTATAGATGATTGTATTGTTTCAATCACTGAGATATGCCCGCCGCTCTTGTCATCATTGAATGTCGAATATATTCCACATGCAAATGTGTATCCTAAGGTTAAGCACACAGATATATATCCACAGAATGTAAACACACACAGAGCACAAACACACACGTGTGCCGACCTCTGTAAGAAGACAAGCCAGTCGGACCGAAGGTGTCCACCACCACAGAATAGTTCCTGCTGCACACAATCTGTACACGGGCCAGGCTGTCTGGGCCTTGATTGTAAACAGTGGACACGTACACATGTGCAGACACACTTGACAGGAAAACGGGCGGAAGAATGATCTCGCTGTGAGAATTAAAATCACTAATAGAATTCTCTGATCCTGTCACGATCTCCGCCGACTGGGCGGACATGACAGCATCGGCAGGCGGAAGCCAATCAGCAGCGCCCTAAACCCCGCCTACCCGCATTGATCCATGGGTGAGTGGTGATAGACACCAGACAGTCTCTGCTGATTGGTCGCTTGAACTATGACCACAGTCACGTTTACAAGACGATGGGCGTGGTTATCTGGTGTCCTAACGTGGAGGGTGGGAATTGTTGACAGGAAGGCGGATAACAACTTTGCAAATTAATCTAGCTGAAGCTGAAATCAAAGCTGCAGTCTGTGATTGGATGTCACGTTGCCGTCTTGACCGACGATAGTTTGTTACATAGTGCTTCAAAAAGGGCATAATAACTACAACCCATAGCGATTGTGACTGGTCAGGCCAATTCCCGACGTAAATGTTCGTCCACAATGGATGCAATTGAACACATGGTCATTTTCACCACCATACACCATCTTACGTCTCTCACGCTCTGTGTGTGCTTTATCTGCAATAATTTCCTCCTTTGTCTTTATTCCATTTCTGATATTTGCCCTCCATGCAACACGTTCAGCGGCGACTTACTCCCAATGTGCATTATCAATGCCTGTATCAATCATGTCCTGCTTACACACATCTTTGTATCGTAGTAGAGGCCGACCCTGAGATCTCCTACCCATCTGTAATTCACCAAAACAAGGTGTCCTTTGGTATTCTACCATCATCCATCCTTCTAAGATGTCCTATCCTTCTAAGTCTACGAAGACTGAGCATGGAATAAACTGTCACACAACCTGATCTGTCCAATACTTCAGCATTTGTGATTTTGTCTTGCCACTTAATACCAAGAATTCTTCGCAGACACCGCATATGAAAGCTGTTTAAACGTTTCTCTTGGTGTTATTAAGTTGACCAGGCTTCACTGCCATAAAGATGAGTTCTAAGGACACTGGCTTGATAGACAAGGACTTTTGTTTTGGCAGTAAGCTTTGTATTCTCCCAGACTCTTTTTGTTAAAGTGTTGATTGTTGTTGCTGCCTTACCAATCCTGATGTTGATTTCCTGATCTAGGGATAATTTGCTATTTACCACTGATCCTAGATATCTAAAATGGTCTACCATCTCCAGTTCGGCGTCGTCGATAAAGATAGTGGTACCCCATGATTAGTGTAGAACAGGGGTCACCAAACTACGCGACGTCATTTCATCCGGCCCGCCGACGACACTCGAACTTGCTTGATATAACATATGAAACACGAGACGTTATGATACAATTTAAATGTAAATATTATGCTTAGAATAATAGGAGATCTTCACACATGCGGAGACCTCCTGGCTGCTCTAGGCTGTTTATTTAGGCGGCCCTATTTATATATTTTGCAAACCTTATTATGAGATATATTCTATTACCAAATGAAGCCGCCTGCCGCGGCTCTACAAGAGTATGGAGTAGCATATCCCATGATACCCTGGTAAAAAAATGCATAGGATGCTGGGATGTTGTGTTGGCATGCCTATAAGAGCCCAGTCACGCCATGTTCCCGCCCCTTTGGTCTTGAGAACAACTGAGGCCGAAGAGATGCTGATGTCTACTTTTCAGCAGAGGGTTTGAACTCATCCCTCTGAGCCACTACCAAGCAGAAGGGCGAACGTGCCCCAGGCACGGCCGAGCGTGGCCACTGTTTTTCCAGACCGCAGTTAAGAGGGCAGACTGGCCCTGTGAAGACCCAGAAGATCCAAAAGGATCTTGATTGTGTATTGACTATTATCTGCTGTGGGGTGAGTTTTGAGTGAACCTTCATAGTTTAAATAAGAATATAGGAATATAATAGCTATGTCTGTGCCTGAGAACAATAATGGAGGGGTATAGTCCTGGGAAGAGAGGAAGAGGAAGGCCAAAGAGAAGATGGGTGCAGGATGTGGCGGATGATCTCCAGATGGGTGTATCGGACGCAGGACATCTTGCTTATGATCGAGAGGTTTTCCGGAAGGTTGTTACGAGAGCGAGGTTCTGCAAAGGACATGCTACTGAATGAATGACCTTTGTTCCATCTTGTTGTCTGATAATTGCTTGTGTTGTGTATCAGACTACAGTTACAGTGTTGGATGATTATCCATGCTGTGATGAGGATCACTGGTACTGTGTTGGATGACTACCCAAGCTGTGATGGAAGATCACTGGTACTATGAAGGATGATCATGTGTATGTTTATTCATGGGGATGCCTATTTTGTCATTGTATATAATCATGAATTTTATTTATTAGGGCATTGGCATTATTAATCAGATGTTGTTGTATCTTTTCAATTACATTATTCTGATTCCCTGTACACGGTCCTGAATTTCTTCTGATATTTCTAAATCTTTTCTTGTTAGCCGTAGAGATAGAATGATATTCTCTATGTCTTCTTATTCCTCTCTTCTTCTACGGTCCTTGAGCAGTCGGCTTTGTGCTATTATCTCTATCATCTCTGTGCGGTTACACAAAGGTACCTATAAACTGTATATGTACCTCTGATGTGCCTTAGCGTCACCAGTGACCCCTAGTCCTCTTTTCTGTGTTTTAATAGGATTTTAATTATGTTTCTAATTTAATGTCTCTTTTTTCATTTTCAGATCTCGTGTACTTCACCCTTAATTATGGATACTAGGGAATGAAAAGTGAACGCCGAGTGCCGATTTTTCAATGAAGAATGGGGAATAAAGTACTTCTTTGTGGAAACAAAGGACCAGAAAACCAGTTGCGTAATATGCAGCGAAAGTGTTGCCGTTTTGAAAGAGTACAATCTTCGGTGTCACTACGAAACAAAAGATCTATCAACATATTACAAGTTTTCTGGAAAGTTACGCTCTGGGAAATATGAGTCCATTAAACGTGGTTTTAAAACACAAAGAAATCTCTTCACGAGAAAATTTGCTGAAAATGAATCTGTCACTCGTACAAGTTAAAAAACAGTGCATAAGATGGCAGAACGAGGAAAACCGTTTAGTGATGGTAACTTCATCAAATAGTATATGATGGAAGCAGCAAATGACGTGTGTCCTGAGAAAGCCGATTTGTTTGGAACTATCAGCCTTTCGGCAAGTTCAGTTGTGCGGAGAACAGAAGAACTTGGAGAGAACATAGTGCTACAGATACGCGAGAAAGCTAGGAACTTGTTGTGGTATTCTCTGGCGCTGGATGAGTCTACTGACCTCTTGAGTATGTCACAACTTCTCGTGTTCATTCGTGGTGTCAGTTTGGACTTTCAGATAACGGAAGAGTTGGCGTCCGTTTGCAGCATGCATGGAACAACAACTGGGAAAGACATTTTCATGGAAGTGCAATTTTGCAAGACTATAACCTTTAGTGGAATCAGCTTCGTGGTGTTACAGTTGATGGAGGAAAAAAACATGGCTGGAGTGAGGAAGGGTCTGGTGGGGCAGATCAGGACTCAGTTGGAAGATTTGCACATTCCGGGCGCTCTGTTCATACACTGCATCATACATCAGCAAGTACTCTCTGGGAAGACTTAGATATTGAGTGTGTATTGAAACCAGTCGTTTCTGCTGTGAACTTCATTTGGGAACATGCACTCGATCACCGCCAGTTCCAGGTTTTTCTTGAAGAAATTGATTCTGACTTATGTGACTTGCCTTATCATACATCAGCTGCGGTAAAGTCCTGCTTCATTTTTACAAGCTCCGAAACGAAATAGATGTTCTCCTCACTGAAAAAGATAGAGCCGATTCACAGCTGTCAGATCCTACCTGGCTGTCAACGTTGTCATTTTTGGTGGATATGAATGAACTGAACTTTAAACTTCAGGGAAATGTTTACTTAGTCTGTGATCTCTACAGAACCATTAAAGGGTTTTCGGAGAAAGCTGTCATTGTTGAAAGTGTGACGAAACGCGTTTATCTGTCTTGGGTCGTAAAGATTCCGCACTATTTTCTATCATCGGGGGACTTTCCCAGCTATAAATAGACTGAGGGAAGCCGATGGAGGAATTACCATCTAGAATCTTCTCGGAACACCTGAATTTGAGTGACCCGTGAGGCTGGGTATAGCACTAGATTCTCGTGCAGAGAGATCTAGAAATTCTAGGCGGGGAATGACTGTTTCCCGAGAAAGTGTCTTTTCCCAAGAAGCACTAGCTCCTCGTGCGCATTGAGTTGGCACGAGTGGGGAAATTGGCTAAACCATTCATTCACTTCAATTTTGCTCGAAGAGAGCAGACGCAGGCCTGTGTGAGCCATTTTGTGTTGCGTCTCACCTCAACCATGATTCGGCTGACTGTTACGGAAAGGAGGCTGAGGAGCCCTTGAACAGTTCTGAAAGCTGACTGGAGTCTGGTTCTGGACATTCAGGTACTTATTTGTTTAAATCATTTAACTTTGTAAGTGTGTACAAAACGTCATCGTTCTAACCTCATTAACTATGCGGATGTCCTTGCATACTAATTAGCAAACCGATCGATAACGCTGCTGACGGCTAATCGTGTGTTTTGTTTACCAACGTGGGTTCGCGAATCAGCTGTTGGGAACGCAGGAATGCGATGTGGGCGATTTGGGTTTAAATTATATTTACCATATATCGCAAATCGTTGCATCTATTAGGTTGCTGTGTTAGAATAAAACATAGTTACTTGTGCCTGATAGAAACCTAGATTTATGTCAGTCAGTTGCTGAAGCCAGGAGAACGGTTAGAAAACCAGGTAAGTTGGTAGGTGGAGATTCAGACAAAACTGTGCTTACTTACTAAGTAAAGAAAGAACTTAGTTCTGTGCCACCAGGAATGATGTTATTTCAGCGCCAAGACAATTGAGCACGATGTCCAACGAATGGGTGCACATTTTTTTTAATGTCAAAAGCTGTTTCATGATATATGTTTGGTTTGTTTCTATGGCCACTAAATGTTGTTTACTTACAGCAGGGGCTGGTCTGTTTTTGTGTACATTGGCGGTTATTGTGAAGATTGCAGCTTCAGGCTGATGTGTCCTTGCGAATAGGGGAGAATTGGTTGTTTTATTATGTGTGGTGACCAGGCATTTGCCTGTCGTGTCACAGGAATTGTTACAATGTTTTTTTTTTTCAGATTCAAGGATGACTACATACGTCCTAGTGGGTAGCACCGATGTGAATTTGATTTTTGGTTTTGTTGTTGTTACAGGGGAGTGGCATATTAAGTGAATGCCTATATTGACATTGTTTTATTAATTTTGGTGCCCCTAAGTATTGCATCCATTGATTGATGATTTTGTTTTCTGGGGAATCCCCAGCATGCAAGGGATTGAACTGTCTTTATTAATAATATTAGTGGGTTACTATTTTGTTGCGGTGCACGTCAGAAGACGAAAAAGTTTTAACTGCCTTATGCACTGGGAGGGCAGGGGATGCAACCAGTATTTTATATTATTATTATTATTATTATTTGGAGTATAGCGTTCCCCTCTGACAGCTAAGGTCACTTCCAATGCCGCCTGTACTCATAAATTATGCTGCCTCTAAAGTTCACCATTGTCCCTCTGACAGCTTGAACCCAAAGTGTACAATACATTTGGCACTCCTCTCCCTGAGAAACTGCTAGTCAACAATAGCAGGTGACCTTGCTTCTATTCAGCAATGCACTCCCGCTCAAACTGGTCCTTGAACTTTGTTCCCAAAAATATTCCAGATCATGTTCTCCCGGTAAGCTCTGGTGATTTTCGAAAGTCGTTTTCCATACTGTCTCATACCCACCTACCAAAAGTTGATGGGTCCCACCATCAATATAGCGTCATCCCTCCTTGAGATCGAAGCCCTGGCTCCACATCTGACATCCCTCATAAACAATATTGGATGCCTAAGGGGAAAACTCTTTTTGGAACTTCCACCCCAAATAATAATAATAATAAAAAATACTGGTTGCATCCCCTGCCCTCCCAGTGCATAAGGCAGTTAAAACTTTTTCGTCTTCTGACGTGCACCGCAACAAAATAGTAACCCACTAATATTATTAATAAAGACAGTTCAATCCCTTGCATGCTGGGGATTCCCCAGAAAACAAAATCATCAATCAATGGATGCAATACTTAGGGGCACCAAAATTAATAAAAAAATGTCAATATAGGCATTCACTTAATATGCCACTCCCCTGTAACAACAACAAAACCAAAAATCAAATTCACATCGGTGCTACCCACTAGGACGTATGTAGTCATCCTTGAATCTGAAAAAAAAACATTGTAACAATTCCTGTGACACGACAGGCAAATGCCTGGTCACCACACATAATAAAACAACCAATTCTCCCCTATTCGCAAGGACACATCAGCCTGAAGCTGCAATCTTCACAATAACCGCCAATGTACACAAAAACAGACCAGCCCCTGCTGTAAGTAAACAACATTTAGTGGCCATAGAAACAAACCAAACATATATCATGAAACAGCTTGTGACATTAAAAAAAATGTGCACCCATTCGTTGGACATCGTGCTCAATTGTCTTGGCGCTGAAATAACTCTGGAAAAAAAAATGGTATGCCCAGTTCTTGGACATCATGCCCTATTCTCTTGGTGCTGAAATAACTCTGACAAAAAAATGTGTGCCCAAACCTAGGACATCATGCTCTAACATTTATTCTTCGCCATGTCCCTTCACATTAAAAACAAACATGTACCCGTATTAACATCTACTCGGGCAATCTCAGATTATAAATGGTCTCCTTGGCCTCCTGACACGACATTGAACTATGTGTAGTCACTATGACACCTAATACTGCAGTTGTGTCTGCCCTTGAACACAATAGAGTGAGGCCCACACAAAAATAAAAACATTCGCATAGGCCGACTTGACAACTTCCGCTATGGAAATAACAAGGGAGCTAACTGCTCCACAAAAGTTGATCCCCTCAAGTAGTCATATTCATTTAAACAACAAAATAACATGTTTCTAAGTTCAACCTATAAAACAAACAAAGGATGGCTAAACGTGACTACACATATACACGTGACTACAACAAAATTGTCATTCAATAATGAATCAACACCACAGCACGAATGTTTAACTAATTATTTAACTACTGTTCATTGCCTCATGCTGAAATAAATATCGAATATGCTTCTGTTTGATGGTGCTCTCTGGGTTCCGATCTTCTTCACTGAATTTCTACAAGTGTTTTCTTTAAAGTGTCTATTCTATATGCACGGGCAGAAATATAGGGCGTCACTGGTCATTCACTGCCCAACACTGTTAACATATCTAAATCTGGTATCATGAAACTTGAACACGCTGGTACACTGAATTCCACCTCTGTTCCCGCTTCTAAAATAAAGGGATTTTCTAACTACCACGAGTTACACTGTCATTTGTCTCTTCACAACAGCCATAATTAACTCACTGCATAAAACACAGGGGAATATCCCCTCTTGATGATCTAATTGTTCATGCGTGCATTTTTTGTGCGCTACGTGTGCCATTGATAACGTTCGGCACAGCCCGTCTCGCCCTGCCGCTGGTGGGGCACGCTAGCACGATGGGTCCTTGTTGTCGTTTCTTGCAGGGCAACACAAAAGGGGGGGGGGGAAGGAGCGCTATATTTTCTGAGTGGCCTCGGATGTCTACACTGCCACCAGAAATGTTGGGTTCTGTCACCTAAACAGCTTCATAACTGTTCCCTAAAAGAGTCAGCGAAATTCATTCCCCGGACAGCCACAGGTTTGGCTGGCTCTGCATAACAGGTGTGGGAATTGTTCTTATACTTTGCATGGCTCTGGGTTTCGCTTGCCATACCCTGTCGTCAATCATGACTCTACTTCCTGGACGAAGAGTGGGTGACCTTTGTATAACGGTGGGGTATTTTATTGTGATACCCTTCAATCAGCGAGTTAGTCTTTAACGTGCACTGACATTAGGACCTTGGCCCTTTAATGATAACAAGATAAGGCCACCCTTACGTTGACTTGCTCTGCTCAGCTGTTGTCTGAGCTCATTTCGGACAGATTCCACTGCGCTGACTCTCCTTCTGAGTTGGCTATCCCTGGGTATTTTGTTGTAGTGGGTTTTTCTGTATTCTTGTAGCAATGTGGTTTGGCCTGTGTACTTTACACAAGAGTTTCTAACTGAACAGACTTAGTAGAAACCTCGCCGACAGATAGTTCAGACAATTTACCAACCAGCTATGAGATAAGTAGCCTAGTAAAGGAACACGTACTGAGACAACTATCGAACCAGCAACAACGAACTACTGACTGTAAGCGACAATTCTACTTATACGATCCCACTATGTAGTAGAACCTGACACCACCGAGACAAAGTTCACATGGAATATTCTGGGAACTCCTGGACTACAATAGGAACCCCAGATTATTCTGGAAACAAACCTTGCCAGACGACGCCATTTTTGTGACAGCTAGAAATGAAGAGGAAGAAGAGAGAGGAGGGAGGGAGGAGAGAGAGAAGAGAAAGAAAAGAATGATGCGGGAAATGATATAAATAGTGTGAAGCCTAAAAGTTCGTTCCTCAGTCGAACTCTGCCTACTACACACTACCTTTGATAGTAAAGAAAGATGAAGAGAGAGGAGGAAAAAAAAAAAAGAGAGAGAGAGAGAGAGAGAGAGAGAGAGAGAGAGAGAGAGAGAGAGAGAGAGAGAAGGAGAAAGAGGATGAGAGTAAGGGATACGACAGATGTAGGTTCGTGTTTCCGCGTGAGAACAATAGTTAATTACTATTGCACCATCAATGTCTCGTGGTGTATGTCATCAGGTTATAGAAGAGATGTACAACCCACCTCACAAAGTCTCTAAACTACTATAATCTACACAATCTCAGACTGACAAGTCGAAATAAAAGGCAACTCAAACCTATATTTATTTTCTTTCTGAACAGTAACAGAGTGACAATCTACAACATAATCGCATAGAGTAATCAGTACGTGCATTGCAGGCACATCTATGAATAATCGACTCCAATAACAACACAATACCGCATGACGTCACAAGGGGGAGGTAGATAATATAATAAACTATGCAACCAGATGTTAGGGAAATACTACCTACAATCACCTACTAACTGCATGAAGCAAAGAACTAAAGCTAGGAATTACACCGGCCTTTGTTTCGTAACTATCTTTCCGTAGGCTTATTAGTGGTCCATGTATTTAGCCCAAATACCCATTGATCCATAGATTGATCCATCAATCCATATACCCAGGGATTTAATTCGCTCCCATCCAACTTGTTCAGCGGGTAACTGTTTATTCAGCTATGCCTGGTTTATCCAGGCAACTCCAGTTTACCCAGACAATGTCTGAAACATTATAAAACAATACCCGTGAGTTTTATGTAATAATAAACCTTAGTCTTTCACTACCTACAAAGTCCTTAACATCTATCGCTTCTTTATCTATACTAGTATTAGTATATCTTAGCCATAGCATAAATTAAGAACCGTATTGTGAACACATATGTTTAACTAATATTATTATCGCCTTTTTCCCGACGCGCCGCCTGCAGCCAACATTAAGTATTTAACCATTTACCCAAAGATTTGAACTCGTTGCCTGTACCACGCCAGGCCAACTTAACGACACAACAGCAGAAGCGTGACCTCCTTTCACCTATGTCCAGCGAACAAAAGACAACATTCCTTCCTGTGTCCGTCCCGTCTCCGGCCGACGATCTCACCTATTGTCTGGTTGACCTAGTGATCGCTAGTGCCTTGCTATCTTCTTCTGCCGTCTGCTGTGTTTGGTCGCTGTGGTTATATCCTTGCAATAATGCCATCTCTGCGTATTTACATGCAGTTGCACTCGCCTAGTTCTCATTAATCTTGTAGGCTAATTGCTCAGTTTACATGCACATATACAGTTTATCCACACTCTGCTTATCTAACCGATTAATATGACTCCCAACACTATAGACCAGCCATTTAAATATAGGTCATTTGCAGGACGTCGCATCCAATCCTAATCCTTGGTCGACTGCTCATAATTATTTGGTAAACTCACCTACAGTAGTTTGCTATAGCTCTCTAAACTAAGATACCTGATTATAATATACAATTAAACTAATTAGGTCTAAGTGTTATGTCAACTTACACTCAACTTCTGCCGTCCCGTTGTCCTTCTGGGTTTCATATTTGAAATACGATTGCTCTCTTCAACCTCGTTTGCCGTGGATCCCACCACCGGTTTCCAGCTGTATTTGACATTAGTCTCCTGTGTGGTTCCAACCGCAGTGTCTCCCGTGTGATTCCGATCGCAGTCTGGCTAGTGGTTGTCCTATCTGACGTTAGCCATCATCTGCAACTACTGAGTGCTCTTCTTTAGCCAACAGTCCTTCTCAAATGGCTTGCACGCCATTTTGTGATCCTCGGAATTTGCGTTCCACTCCATCAGATTTATCTATCTGGAATAAATGGTTCACAGATCCTCGACCATCCTGCGTTTCTTCGGCAGTCCAGACGAAACTGTGATACGTGCATCTTTTCCGTCTTTAATACTGCCTCTCCATCTTCCTGGACACTAAACAGCCTGGTATATAGACATCACTATTGCTGGAGTTCCAAACCCACACTTCCTCCTGGGCTGGGCGACCGCCCAGCCCTCGGCCTTGTTGCTACCGCACTCTTGCTCGTTCCACACTCTCTAAACTGACTGGATCCAACGAATATATCACCTCTTGAGTTGGCGCCTTTCTTGAATCACGTGACCATGCTTCTCTCCTTGTGAAGGGCTACCCAATCAGTACACTCGCGTACCCTGCTTAATTTGCATACTACCATCATATCATTAACCCAAATCTAGATTGTCTCTGAAGTTCATGATCCTGAGTTCATTTACTTTTTCCCGCCACCATAAATTTGGAGTATAGCGTTCCCCTCTGACAGCTAAGGTCACTTCCAATGCCGTCTGTACTCATAAATTATGCTGCCTCTAAAGTTCACCATTGTCCCTCTGACAGCTTGAACCCAAAGTGTACAATACATTTGGCACTCCTCTCCCTGAGAAACTGCTAGTCAACAATAGCAGGTGACTTTGCGGCTATTCAGCAATGCACTCCCGCTCAAACTGGTCCTTGAACTTTGTTCCCAAAAATATTCCAGATCATGTTCTCCCGGTAAGCTCGAGTGATTTTCGAAAGTCGTTTTCCATACTGTCTCACTTGCATAACTAATTAGCAAACCGATCGATAACGCTGCTGACGGCTAATCGTGTGTTTTGTTTACCAACGTGTGTTTGCCAATCAGCTGTTGGGAACGCAGGAATGCGATGTGGGCGATTTGGGTTTAAATTATATTTACCATATATCGCAAATGGTTGCATCTATTAGGTTGCTGTGTTCGAATAAAACATAGTTACTTGTGCCTGATAGAAACCTAGATTTATGTCAGTCAGTTGCTGAAGCCAGGAGAACGGTTAGAAAACCAGGTAAGTTGGTAGGTGGAGATTCAGACAAAACTGTGCTTAGTTACTAAGTAAAGAAAGAACTTAGTTCTGTGCCACCAGGAATGATGTAACTATTGTGTAGTAACTTAATGGTGAAGTCATTGTGTGGAACACGGGATTTCTGTGTGAAGGTAAGTCTGCATTGGTGATATATATATATATATATATATATATATATATATATATATATATATATATATATATATATATATATATATATATATATATATATATATATATATGATGTTGCATTGTGTATATATATTAGGTCATGGCATGTGATACTTCCTGGAGTAATTCCGAACGCCGAATAGGTCGACGCGTGATAACTATGCGTGCCGTCGCGATGTACATATGCGTTCTGAATTCTTGTCTTAGCTATCTTGTTCTTTCATACTGGCGCTAGTGCGAGTGAATGCTAAGGTGCTGGAAGTATGGAAGATGCAAGGAGGTTGTATGAGACAGGGGACATATAGGATATGGGGTATTTGAAAGCAAGTTATGAAAGTATAGGTTGGCAGACCAGGCCAACGATGAAGTTCGGTCCCGGCCAAGACTAAACCACTTGGGAGGGCTGAACTGGAACATCACCCTTGGAACATGTGGGGAACATGTATTCTCAAGAAGGCTTCTTGACTCTAAGGAGGAGTCTGATAAGAAGAGTTTGCTATGGCGTGGTCAGGTGGTCCCACCAGCAAACAGGCATGTGTACATATTGGATATGATCATGTACTATTCCTATATCCCGAGGGATGGTATATTGATCAGTATTATGTTTATTAATGAACATTGATGATGTTAAGGAACAAGTCCAGGGACTCTTTACCTTATTGTTTAGTTCGATTAAATTAGAACTATGATAACAGCCTACTATCACTACTGACGTTAGCGACGACTGGTAGATGATTAGGGATAGATGAGACCTACGATCAGACTCGTTATTCTGATTTCTTGCTCTGTTTGACGGGCTGTTCTGTGAGGCCAGCTGACATTACTGAACCCATGCTTACTACTCTCCAGATAGAGATAATGCTTTGGTTATATGCATAACTATATAGCATGACTGAGGGTTGAGTAGTCATTGGTAGGATGCATGTGGACTAATGTTTGGGCCAGTATACTCTCACCGATCGCTCTTCCTTTTCAGGAGTTTGCCTGTTGAAGAACCAGTCAACTATAATTGTCGTTGGCGAGAAACCACTTCGTGTGACACAGCGAAGGGTTCAATTCTTTACTTATCACGCCAGACTCAACCACACCATGTATCCAGTGTGATTCATCATGCGTGCAGGTTTGCATCCAGTGATTTTGGTGCCCTGAAGGTGCACGTGTGGGACATGATGGTTTGTGTTGTTTTTCTGCATTAGAAGATACTCTATTTCAGCCAGGAACATTTCAGCAATTTGAGCAATCATGCTCAAAGAAAGGAAACACCTGACCGTATATTATTATGGTGGTTCCGCCTAAACGCGGAAAAACAAAATTTAGACACTTGAATGGTTCTTATGACAGCTATAGTGGCAGGTCTTGAGAAGAACTACACCAGCTATAAACTTGTGGCAAGTGTTACCAGGTGGAAGGGACAATAGATTATAGTCCAACCTGAATTGTCTTCCTTGAAAGTAGATGTCTGATTCTAATAGTGTACTGAACGAGTACGAAGACTTGGAACTGTGTTCGTGTAGGACTCAATGACATATCAGTTGCCTTATCTGATTCTTCAAGCAGTGTTACTGTGATATGAGTATAGGACCATTGAATTGGTTATTGACATATTCTTCAAGCAGTGTTACTGTGCTATGATTGCGGGACCATTAGATTGGTCAGGGACTTATTCTATAACCAGTGTTACTGTGTTGTGAGTACGGGACCATTGAATTGGTCAATAGACTTATTATCCAACCACGGGTAATGTACTACTGAGGGACCATTAGATTGGTCAGTGATTACTTAGGTTCATCGAAGTCACGAATACTTGGAGTCAAATCCAGGAGGATTGTCTCCCAGCCAGTGTTGATAGAGAACTGAGTATTAACAGTGACTTAATAGGAGTGATACAGATGCAGTTGGTCCAGTTGAGTGAGGTCCAGCAGTGACTCTATTGTTGTGGATCCACGCTCTGGGGACGGAGTGATCTCCAAGGTTCTAGTCATCTCACTGGAAGGAAGCCGGGTGAGTGGCGGACCGACTGGACGGGACATCTGCATCCAATCTACTTCTCAACCTGATGATGACAACCATATCTCTGATTCTGTCTCTACTCTATCTTCTATTTGTGTAAATAGATTATTCTATCAGGATGTTCATTTCAGTTCTATATTCTCAAGGGTAGAATAAACTTTATGTAAGTTGACTTGCTCTTTGTATAATGATTGAGTGTGGTCTCGGACGATGCTTAAGTGTTCATTGTTCCACAGGAGTAGGTAGTTAGTGGGGGTGTAGAATCTGGAGGGGCTTGTAGACATAATTAACTAATATGAGATCAGCCACAGAGTAAAAATGTGTATCAGCCTATCCAACCCCTGGGGCTAGAATACACGGGAGTGCTAGAGACACCTCGGGGGTGGTTCACTCTCACTACCCAAAGCGATCTCGTTACAGAAAGCACAACTGGAAGGAGAAAACCTTCCTCATTTTCACTGTTTCAAAGAGTTTGGAGAGATTTTCAGATCTTGACAGAATTGAGAGTGACATTATTTTGTTCCAGAATCCGTCTGATTTTAACTTGATGATGTGCCAGTTGAACTACAGTTGGACTCGCGCATTGATTTGCATGCAAATGACTTGTTGAAAGAGAAGCAAAGAGAAGGAAAACTTGTTGAATTGAAACTTACCTGATGTTGAGTCTCCGAAACTTAAGAAATGTTCCGCTGGTATGGCATTAGTGTTTGGAACAACTTATGTCTGTGAGAAAACATTTTCAAAAATGAAGTCTGTGAAGTCACCACATCGAACGAAATTGACAGATGAACATTTGAAAGCAATTCTCTTGATAGGATGCAGCAATTCCAAACCAAACATTGATGGTATTTTGAAAGCCACACGTCAGTTTCACAAATCTCCCTAACCTCTTTTGCTGCTTAGTTTGTGAGATTCGGATATGTGCACATTAGGTCTGATGTAACTATCTTTTTTTGCTAACGTCGCCTTCTTTGTTAACTTTGTTTAGTAAATAAATATGTTGGTTATCTTTGTTGTTTGTGCATTGCACACCCTTCCCATGATTAACTTAGTTTTTCGTCTTTTTTTCAAGAGATTTCGTTCTAGCTTGCAATTATTGTTAATGTTAGTTGCATATCCTTTACAGAACGTTTGCAGTCAACACCAGAATTGTTTGCTGTTGTTGGTGGCTTGGCAAGTTTACGTTCAGTAGTTTACCATTGCTTTCTGAACGACAGCCACCCATAACATTGCGTAAAAACCAGCGCAACGTTGTCTGCTGCCAAATCACGCGTAGCTGTGTTTCGAACGCGGGTATACGGGATTACAAACCGGCGCAAGTATTGTACGGAATGACTATCCGGCCCGCGCTCGTCATTTTCTCAGCTAATCCGGCCCGCCGTGAAATAAGTTTGGTGACCCCTGGTGTAGAAGAACAAAAGTTACCCCCCCCCCCCTTTTTTGTGTGGAGGTGGACCATATATTATCACTAAATATCGATTTTCCACCACCAAGGGTGATAACTCCTCCTTGAAATGTACTCAGTCACCTGTATAATATATTTCTGTTGTCTCTATGTTGTCATTGAAATGTACTGTCACCTGTTATGTATCACCATTTACTCAAACATGGAGGCGGTATCAACATTTACTCAATCATGGGGGAAATATCAACATTTACTCAATCATGGAGATAATATAAACATTTAGTCAATCAGGGTAACAGTATCAATATTTACTGAGTCTTGGAGCTAGTATCAACACTCACTCAATCATGGTAGTAGTAGTAGTAGTAGTAGTAGTAGTAGTAGTAGTAGTAGTAGTAGTAGTAATAGTAGTAGTAGTAGTAGCAGTAGCAGTAGCAGCAGCAGCAGCAGCAGTAGTAGTAGTGGTAGTAGTGGTAGTAGTAGTAGTAGTAGTAGTAGTAGTAGTAGTAGTAGTAGTAGTAGTAGTAGTAGTAGTAGTAGTGGTAGTAGTAGTAGTAGTGGTAGTAGTAGTAGTAGTAGTAGTAGTAGTAGTAGTAGTAGTAGTAGTAGTAGTAGTAGTAGTAGTGGTAGTAGTAGTATTAGTAGTAGTAGTTAGTTAGTTTAGTTTAGTTTAGTCGATGGATCAATATCACGGCACACGGGTGTAACCCATAAGTGCTCCGTTCTCCTCTTAACTCAAAACTGCAGAAACTCAGCTCAGTGCACGAATTCCGTAGCACCGGCGAGGATCCTGAAATACTTTGGGTAGATTTCTAACTCGAAATTTTGCCCGGGCAGCGCCGTTAGGCTGCTCTTTTTCGATTTCCAACTGCCAAGGGATGTTTTTACGTGCGCAACAATACACACGGGGGTCCGTTCTCACTACTCAGAGACCAGGGGCAATTTTATTACTGGAAGTCCACGTGAAAAAATCCCGGCCCTCATCGGGGCTTGAACCGGGCCTTCCAGCACTGGAGGCGGACAGCATACCTCGAGACCACGCAGCCCCCTAGTAGTAATAGTAGTAGTAGTAGTAGTAGTAGTAGTAGTAGTAGTAGTAGTAGTAGTAGTAGTAGTAGTAGTAGTAGTAGTAGTAGTAGTAGTAGTAGTTCTCTTTCAGTCATGTAGGACATACTAGAGTTGTGCCGCTGGGGAGGTACCTGACAGCGCCGGCTGGTGACTATATAGTCCAATGCGAGAATGATAATTTCTGTCACAGTTTCCGCATCTGTAAGACGAGGCAGATCTCGCGGCAAATGACTGCATTTTAAGCCTGTGCCGCCTATACTCAGTTTGTTTGATCAGATTGCGCTCAAAGAGCACCAGTCCGTTTCGTACATCTCTTCTCCAGGAGCATCTGTCTGCTGCAACTCTCTCCCACGTGTCTGGATCTATGCCAAGGGTTTTCATATCTTGTTTACCCCTCTGCCGTGTGTCCACCGTGACGAGGTAGAGGGGCTTGAGCGTTCCAATGACCCCAAGAGCTATGCCGACGGTAACACAGCTACTGGTAGGGTCACCCATGTCGGACAGGTCAAGGGAGAGGAACCAGACGAAGAGACACACAAACCTGCTACCTTGTAGGTAGACTGGGGACAGTCAAAGGCTAGGGAAAGCACCCCGAAAAAATGCTTGTTGAAATCGGATGTACTGAGCCACAGGCTTGACAAAGCAGTGCAACGTAACTTAATTCATGATGTTACAAATTAAAATTAATCGTTATGGTGCTAATCCCGCGAAGTCCCATCAGGCGGTGATAGTGCCGGGCCCCCTGCCTCGAGGGGGTCCACCCATGACTGCTGGTGGTCACCTTCCCCTGTGCTGTGGAGTCAAGGCACAGAGTAGGTTAAGAGCTATTGACCAACTACAGTGGAATGCCGAGGAGTTTATAACAAGAAAGTCTCCCTAACACAGCGTCTTCATAAAGATAGAATAGATGTGGCATGCATTCAAGAGACACACCTCAACGCCAATCGCAAATTCTCAGTCAGAGGATATCAGGCCACACGTTTCGACCGCGAAGGACACAAAGGAGGAGTTCTAATACTTACACAAAATACAATACCTTGCAGCGAAGTTTCTGTGATCTCTGACAACCAAACGGAAATTATAGGTGTTGATATAATGATAAAGGACGTGAAAATAAGAATTTACAATCTGTATAGCCCAGCAGATAAGGACCTTACACTCTCAAACATGAAAATAACTGACACAAACTGCATTATTGTCGGAGACTTTAATAGCAGTTCAGAAAGATGAGGATACCCAGATACTGACAAAAGTGGAGATGAAGTGGAAGACTGGGAAATAGACTCAAATCTCCATCTACTCAACAAAGCGGATGACACACCGAGCTTCTACTCCAGAAGATGGTTTACCACTTCTACTCCAGACTTAGCTTTCTGCACAGGAGACATTCTCCAAAAAATATATCGCCATGTGCTTGACCAATTAGCAGGTAGTGACCACAGACCAATCAAGCTTGTAATGAATATGGAGTATGTTCCACAGGAGCAAAAGCCTTTGCCCCGCTGGAATTACAAACGAGCAGATTGGGACAGATTTGCCATACTAACAGACAAATATTGTGAAAACATAAATACACGATATGGCAACATGAAGCAAATGGTGGAAAGTCTAAACAGAGCAATAATACAGGCGGCCACTGAGTCTATTCCAAGAGGAACAAGGAAAAATTACAAACCATACTGGACTGAAGAACTACAAATTTTGGAGGACAAAGTTGAAGATGCCAGGAAGACCGCAGAGAAAGAACAAACAACTGAAGCGAACATCTCTCTCATAGCCATCTCAGCAAAATATAAAAGAACAGTAAATCAAACAACAAGAGATTGTTGGAGGGAAAAAACAGAAAACCTGAATTTTGACAGGGATGGAAACAAACTATGGAAACTAGTGAAAGCCATGAACAATGAAGGACCTAGAAACAAACAAATAACAATTAAACAAGGAAATGCCTTGCTTACAGGAAAAAAGGCTGCAAATGCACTAATGGAACACTATGCAAGTGCAAACCACATTGATATTACAACCGAACAGAAGAAAGCAATCAAAGACAAACAGATACATCATAGTAATACAGAGACAGCAGCAGAATATATGATGGCAAATCTAACAATGGAAGAAATGGAACAGGCAATGAATACCCTAAAAAAGAAGAAATCACCAGGAAAGGATGGAATCACAAATGAAATGCTAATAGGACTAGGCACTAAGGCAAAAAAGAAACTACTAGCAGTCCTAAATTACAGCTGGAAGAGAGGAATAGTCCCACAGGCATGGAAGGAAGCTATACTAATACCAGTCCCAAAGAAAGGAAAAGACCTGGAAGAACCAAATGGCTATCGACCTATCAGTCTACTTAGCTGTGTAGGAAAATTAATGGAACGCATTATCAATGGCAGGCTAACATGGCATCTGGAAGAAAACCAACTCTTAATACCACACCAAGCAGGATTCAGAAAGTACAGATCCACTGAAGATCAAATAACCTATATAGCTCAGGAAATAGAGGATGCCTTCCAAGAGAAAAAGCACACACTAGCGGTCTGGATAGATTTAGAAAAAGCATTTGATAAAGTATGGAAGGAAGGACTGAAAGTAAAACTGCAAAAAATGCATGTTTGTGGGAAAATGTATAAATGGATCAGCCACTACCTTGAGAACAGAACTGCCAGGACAAAAGTACAAGGACAAACCAGCAAAATGATGCTGTTGGAGCAAGGTGTCCCCCAAGGAGGAGTTCTTTCACCAACATTATTCCTAGCATATATAAATGACATCACGGAAAATTTTCCAGCCAGAGTACACACATCATCCTTTGCAGATGACCCAGCCATATGGACATCTGAAGAATATATTAGTACAGCTAACAGCAGAATACAGCAAGCCCTGTTAGCACTAGAGGACTGGTCAAAATCATGGCTAGTGAAGATAAGTGAGGAGAAAACAACATGCACAGTGTTCTCCCTCTCAAATAAAACTCAGCAACCTAAGCTGGTATTGAATGGAAAAATATTGCGCCATGAAGAAAATCCAAACTATCTAGGAGTCACCTTTGATCGTCGCCTGACATGGAAGACACAGGTTGAGAAAAATCGAACAAGAGCAAGGCAAAGAATGGCAATCATGAAAAAGCTTGCTGGTACAACGTGGGGAGCAGATGAGAAAGTTCTCAAGAAGTTATATACTGGACGGGTGAGGCCAGTACTGGAATATGGCATTGCAGCTTGGGCAACAGCAGCTAAGTCAAACTTTAACAAAATAAGTAGAGTCCAAAATCAAGGAATGCGAATCATAACTGGAAGCCTGAAGACAACGCCTATTAATGAACTAGAAAAGATCACTTGTTTACAACCAATGCAGGATAGAAGAGATAGCAGAGCCCAGCAACAAGCAGAAAAATTTAGAAGATTGACAGACCACCCTATGTATAACAGGTTTAATGGTTTTGGAAAGGGAAGACTGAAGCGTAGCAACTTTGTAGAAACTGCAAAACGAAAGATTAGGGCAGATCCCATACTTAACATATCAACAGTCAAACCCATTTACAATGCACACAAGTTCCCAGCTTGGAGACAGCAGCAACTGCCTGAGATGATAGAAAACATTCCTGGTATTGAGAAAAAGAACACTCAGAATGAAACCGAAAGAAGAAAAATAACCCTAAACTACATAAAAGAACATTACCCAAGCAGCAATTGGACCCATGCATATACAGATGGATCAGCCAAAAATTCAATAGAAAATGGAGGAGGAGGAATTCTCCTAAATTTAAAAAATGGAGTGAAAAAAACACAGTCAGTGGCAACTGGAAAATTTTCAAGTAACTTCAAAGCGGAGGTAGAGGCTTTGAAAACTGCAGCAGAAATGCTCTTGATGGAGGAAAATAAAGAGAAGCAAATAGCTATCTTCACAGATGCAAAGTCAGCTGTCTCAATACTGAAGAGCAAAAACAGCACAGAACTAGCTGACCTAAGAGCAGCACTCCATGGTCTATGCCAGAAATAAAAAAAAGTTGTAATACAGTGGATCCCATCACATTGCAGTATACCATGAAATGAAGAGGCTGACAGACTAGCAAAAGAGGGCGGACGACTACCACAGCCTGACATAGACATAACCTATAATGAGGCAAAGAGGTTTATAAAAAGCACTTATAGAACCAAATGGGAATCAGAGCATCCAGGCCACCAGAAGAATGATGCAAATTACAAACTCGACCGAGGAGAACAAGTAGCAATCTTCAGACTCCGCACAGGACATAACAGGCTGAAATACCACTTGTTCAATAAACTAAAGATAGGAGATACCGATGAATGTAATTGTGGAACTGGCAAAATGACAGCTAAACATTTGCTGCAGGAGTGCCCAATATATGCAGAACAGAGAAAGATATTTTGGCCCACACCTGCTTCATTTGAGGACAAGCTCTATGGAGATATCAACAAGCTCAAGTTGACTGCAGCTTACTTTAACTACATTCAGGTTGACATTTAAAGGTGCATGAAGAAGTATTTAGACTGCCACACCTTCATACCACAGGTATGTCGGTTACACAAGCCTCCCAGATGCATGAAATGGAATATTGCTTGGATAGCAAATCCATTACGTGGAAAGTCCTGAATCAAAAGCTCACTGTGTGGGCTTCGTAAAAGGTGGAAAAAGTGTCCTAGTGGCACGAAATAGAATATTGCTTGGATAGCAAATCCATTACGTGGAAAGTCCGAATCGAAAGCTCACTGTGTGGATGTCATCTGCAGACTGCATTCTTTTGGTTTCCGGAAGAACAGCCTATGGTGAACGGAAGGCCCAATATACGGAAGTGAGGCTAAGCAGCCATGTGCAGGATGTGACGATTCCTTGGGTGAGCCCAGTACCAGAGCGCTGTGTGATGGCTCTGCAATTATGGAAGCCTCCTTGGATGGCGGGGAATGCCCATGGTCTGCCTTCCCTTGAGGGTTGACCAGGATGTCTTTAGCTGTTCTATATGGGCCAGCTGGGATGGGGGATAACACCACAACAGTGAGAGTCAAACGTCCTAAGAAACCCCCGGGAAGGTTAACCCGGTCAACAAATTCCCGCAGAAGTAAGATGTGTCGGCCAACGGCGCAAGAATGCAGCTCTGCTGTAAACAGGCACAACGCAATCACGTCTGTGGGATGTGGATCTTAATTGATGAGAATATTTTGTTAAAAGTGTCTAGGGGATTTAGGGTTGATTCTCTGGTCACTGCTAGAATGCAAGGTGATCATGGAATTCTACCATAAACACAAGAAGGAAAATACTTCACTCCTGTTCATAACTGTATTTATGAGTACTTCTTCATTCCCATCTATCACCTTATAAATTTCCTATAGTGTTAGAGGATATTGATTGTTTACAACGTATAAAACAACCACAGTTGAACAACCATCAACACTGGACTTGACGTAAACATCAACAATTTTGGACAAACAGTTCAGGCATTAAATCAAGATCTGTAGTAACATACATGAAATTGTAATGGCCACATTGAATTTCCAGAACAGGCATGGGAATGATTTTCAATATGAAAAAAACACATTACCCACATTGTCCCCAGAAGAGGTGAGAGAAGTGGCTGGGGGTTCATAGCCAAAGCTAATGGTCGATGTTTGGGGCAGGAGAGCCTGGCATATGATACCACAACATCCAGCTTAAGAATGGAAGTGGAGGCAGTCACTGCGGCTCTCCGCTGGATGGAGAAAACGACACACACACACACACACACACACGCACACACATCGTGATTGTAACTGACTCAGATAGCATGCTGACGAGGGTGAGGACGGGCAGACTTCGTGCAGAGTGGCTTGCTTCGCTTCGGAGGTCACGGGTGACAAGCATCGCCTGGATCTTTTTTCCGGGACATGCCGGTGTGCTGGGAAATGAACAGGCGGACAGATTGGCCGGCTCTGCAGAACTTGGTGGAGTATTGATACATGACAAGGCAGACGTGGTTGCGGCCTTTTGGGAGCACGTGCACACCTCGGAGGAGCAAATGGATTACCATGGTCTGGCAAGAATGAGACAACGAGGAGTGACGAAGAGATCTGGCTGACGCTCAACGCTCAGAGGAAAGGCGAGACGGACTTATAATCAGATTGCTACTGGTACTATTAGTATTGGAACTCTTCGCTGGCTGCTGAGGATGGGGACGGAGCACTTATGGGAATGCCCCGAATGCTGTGATGTCGATTCCTAAATCAATCAATCAATCAATCAATCAATCCCCAGGAAAAAAAACAATGTTATTACAAACAACACAACAACCACTTATTGGTTCTACATCTATGACCCACTGTACATCAGTAAAGTAAACAATGGTCTAAGTACATAAAACCCAACATATAAACAATTGTTTCTGACACCAGTTACAATTCTCGTGTTTAAAAAATAATGAGATGGTGTCAGAGTACTCAACCAAAACAACAAACACCTGTTGATTCTACCATTCACTGAAAAAAGCTTCTGACCTTATACATCCATGGCATGGGGAAAAACACACATAGAAGCTTTGCTAGTACTAATAATTAAACTAATTATTTAATTACAGTCTTTTTCATTAGGTGTTGATGTCGGTTATTCTTCTCCAGTGCGAAGCAGATAATGTCCATATTTATCCGGGCAGAAATAAATGTACTCACAGTCATGTTCTACTTACATTATAATCACTTCGGTGGGTGGGTGGCGGCATGTATGTTTGCCTGAGTCTGTGTGAGTTCGTGGAGGTATGTGTGGGTGGGTGGGGGTGTGGTGGGTGGGGTATGTGTGGATGGCTGAGGGATGTGTGGGTGGCTGCGGGGTGTGAGGGTGAATGGGTGTTGTGTCTCACAACATTGCATTATGCACTGTTTATGTTTACAACTTTTATTTGACAATTTTTTTTTTCCATGTGAATGTACCATGCGTAATATGCATTGTGTATGCTTACAAAACCAATTTGACAATGTTTTCCCCCCTATGTAAATGTAACATGCACATTTGATGAATCAAAGATGAGTGATCGAAAGGGCCGAATGTAAGACGGGCCTGCGTGCCCAATTTGTTACCCTTTTACCGTTCGTTCGTTCACTGAAGTTGGCTGGTGAATATTTATAATCCATAATCCAAGAATAGAATTATACACAAGCACATATCCCCTCCGTGGGGCTGAATTCAAGAATACTCTGTTGCCATTGGGATCTGTGTTCCAATTGAAATTGATGCCTAGGTCTGTCATACTTTCAGGAGATGCAACTTAAGCTCTTGCAGAAGGTTCTTCCCTAGATCATCTTATCGATGAAAAAGATGACGACTCTCCAACAGCTCGGTTTATGTTAACCGTTTCCCAATTTAGTTCAAGAGGCTTTGTAACACACCCGGTTCATGTTGATAGGCCATCCCACACTTGGTGATGGGGCAAGTAGGCCGACTTGGAACCAGCATAGAGTTCTAATTCATTCTATTTCAGTGTAGAACATACGATGGTGAGTCATTCATTTGGTTCATCTGGAATTAGGTCCAGGATTGATCTTCTGAAGGCATGGAACTGAAGAATATTAATTCCAACACACAAACTGGGAGTCGCACAACAATCAGATGATTCGTGTTGTTGCATGCGTAGAGGCATTTACTCCGCTGGCTTCTTTCGTATGATCTTCTGATGGTGTTTCGGTTCAGAGATCTCGAGTGGATCTGGCTGCTTTCAGAGTGTTGTAGATTTGAACCTTGAGGTAATCTGGTTTCTAAGTTGTTTTTCAGTTGGTATTAAGTTGATACCTTGGTTGTACCGGCTTATGTTGTTTCAGTGTCTCTTCCCATTTGTTTGAGTTGGTGTTCGTATCTAGAACTTGGTGTTGAGTCTCCCGCTGTATGACTGATTGAAGGATTATTCAATCCTGAACAGGAAACTGGGAATGTCCCATGGTTTCGTTGACCTCGCGGATTGATGGCGTACCAGGCGGTATCTCCCAGACGTAAAAGTAGACGATACTCTGTTGTCGGTGTATTTTGAATATCCATTTATCTTGATGGACAATTAAATACAGAGATCCATCCTGGATATCCTGACAGAAGTAGGACTATCAATCGCTGAGTGTCTCTCTTCAACAGGTCTTTCGCTGGCTAGGCAGCGGATAAGCGTAGCAGTCAACGTTGATGTTTTTCTATATCCAGACTATGGGTAGGACAGGTTGCCATTTTATCACTTTCTGGCTGTTGACCCAGGATCCAGTTTTAGTGATATAGTCCAACAAAATCCAAACCACTACTCGCTACTGTCTATAGAAATGGATGACAAAGAATACAACCCAGGCATTAATCTACTGTGTTATGTTAACATGGTTATAACACAATTACAAACAAAAAAGGGGAAGGTGAAAGGAGTGTCGGTCAAATGTGTCCCTTGTCCCTCGTCGCTTGTTGTAGAGCCATTCTGACTCTAAATGTGAGTAAGGTATTTTCTCACTCCATATTATATTCTAGGTTGTTACTGGGACTATTAGATGAGTGAAGCCACTTCTTTCCATCCAAACATGTTGATATTGCCTCTCTCGTACTTGAAGAGAATAACCTATACATAATCTCTGTTGTTTCTAATGCCTCGTCTTCTTTCCGTCGCTATAATCAGCATTAGGCCAAGGCTATTCAACATTGTCTTCTTATATCCTGACATGCACAGGGATTCTTACATCAACATCATCATGTTCCCATGGGTAACTTTAAAATGTATATTCCCACAGTAAAGAGTAACAATCAGGACAGAATATAATTCTCATAACAGAGAAAAACAAACATGTACATTTCTCTGATATTAAGTACATGATAATCATACATAATAATTAATCATAATGATAATGCAAGGAGCCTATGTTTTTGGATTTCTTCATTGGTTAATCCATAAACTAAAACATAAATTGTTTCCCCCCACTGCTTACAGCAGCATGAGGTTAGTGAACGCTGTGATATATTTTGCCAATTACTGCTAGTATTCGGAGTGTTATTTATCAGAATAACTTATGCCGCATGGTCCAGTCTTCTGAACATTGCAAGCAATTTATGAACATCAATCTTCGCTTCTGTTCCTACCACAGTGAGGTGATGCGGCTTGAAGGCACATCCTATCCGAATATTCATTTATATCATGCGTTTTCTTTCTTTGTTCTTGAATTTATATTCTCAAACATGGCATTTCCCTAGCAATATTTTATGAAATGATTACATGTCCATCATCCATATTGAGTGGTTACTAATATGTTAACAAGAAGATTGTACCAAAATTTAGCAGGATAGTTTCAAGTTACGGATTAGAAATTCGAAAAAAAAAAACAAGTTCCCTACTATGAAGTATGTTCATACGAGGTGTAATCAAAAGTCTGCTTCCACCTGGAGAAGAGTTTCTGAAATTTGCTTCTGAAATGAGTTGAATACTCTACAGTACACATAATATTTATAGATTATAAGCATTTTCTAGTGAGATATAGGTTCACAATGCCTATATGAGATTTTAATCATAGAAATTAGAAATTGTAAGTATGGAAATTTTACAGCGTGGTACCGCATGGCGCTCAGTAGTAAAAATCAATCAGACTCTAGTTTACAAGAATTGTTGATTTATCATTTTAACCAGTTCTTAATTAAACACAATAGTATATGTACCTTATAAAAATACATAAATAAGTATTAATAATGTAGATTTAACATACCAATTGCTGCAGAGAATGACATATTTTCAGGACTAAAATGCCCTTCCCCGCAGGGAAGGCTTAACACGTCTGCCTTCTTTGTTCACCTGAACCAAAATGGCTTACTTTTAACTTTGTTTAAAATCTAGCCGGTCTTGGCCAGGTACGTGAACCAAACTAAGGCCAACCTTTAACTAATGCCAATTAAATTTGGCTGTGCCACGGTCAGTCTATGCTTTATTCCCCCAAATTAAGGTATTTAAACAGTAATCCCTGGGGTCTGTGATAATTTTATGGGCGTCAATGCTAGGAAGGGTAAGAACGTTTTATTATACTACAACGTCCGAAAAAGAAAAAAAAACAACTCCGGATAACCGCAGCAGAAGAAGAATTCTTGTTTACACACATCCTTATATCGCATTTGGGGTCTTCCGGTTGGCATCTTCCCTGTGGCTAGTTCTACCAACCAACGACCAACCAACCAGCCAACTAACTAACTAACTAACTAACTAACTAACTAACTAAATAACTAACTAACTAACTATCTAACTAACTGACTGACTGACTGACTGACTAACTAACTAACTAACTAACTAACTAACTAACTAACTAACTAACTAACTAACAAACTGACTAACTAAATAACTAACTACCTAACTAACTAACTGACTGACTAACTAACTAACTAACTAACTAACTGACTAACTAACTAACTAACTAACTAACTGACTGACTAACTAACTAACTAACTAACTGACTGACTGACTGACTACCTAACTAAATAACTAACTAACTGACTGACTAACTAACTAACTAACTAACTAACTGACTGACTGACTGACTGACTGACTAAATAACTAACTAACTAACTAACCGACTGACTAATTGACTGACTGACTGACTGACCGACCGACCGACCGACCGACTGACTGACTGACTGACTGACTGACTGACTAACTAACTAACTGCCTGACTGACTGACTAACTAACAAAATAACTAACTACCTAACTAACTGATTGACTAACTAACTAACTAACTAACTTACTAATTAACTGACTGACTGACTGACTGACTAACCAACTAAATAACTAACTACCTAACTGACTGACTGACTGACTAACTAACTAACTAACTAACTAACTAACTACCTAACTAACTAACTGACTGACTGATTGACTGACTGACTGTCTGACTGACTGACTGACTGTCTGACTGACTGACTGACTGACTGACTAACTAAATCATATCTTGGGGGACCTGTTGGGTCTAAATCCGCACTGTGATACGGGGTAGATTCTTTCAGCAAGAATGTGTAATAGTTTTAGGATTACTCGAGTGAAGGTCTTGCCTCTGAGGAGGGAAATGCCATGATAGTTGTAGCAGTCGCTTCTGTCACCTTTATTTTTATAAATGGTAACAACGTTTGCATCCCTCATATCTAGTGGTACTGATTTTTCTTTCCAGCAGAGCTGAAATATTGCTTAAAGTTGTGGAATGATTGTTTCTTTGCCACAATTTAAAATTTCAGGTGGAATACTATCTTTTCCTGGTGCCTTGCCGGTTTTCAGAGTGTCTAGTGCTTCGCTGATTTCTGTGAGACAAGGTTCGTTATCCAGGCCATGCATGGCGGACTGTTGTTCAGTCGCGTCCAGAGCTTCTTCTCCGATAGTGTTCTACACTGAGTATAGCTCTGAGTAGTGTTCTACCCATTTGTTTCGCTCAAATTTTTTTTTTTTAATGATTGATCGTAAAGGGGCCATCTTATTTTTTGATGGACCGACAGTTGATGCCCTCGTACATTCCTCTTATATTTCCAGTGTCTGCATAAGTTTGAATTTGAGCAGAGAGCTGTAGCCAGTACCTGTTTGCTCATTTTCTTGCCATCTGTTGTACTCTATTTCTGGCCGTTCGCAATGTTTTCTCTGAAGGTGATTTTTATACATTGAGAATGCATGTCTTTATCTCCAGGACTGGGAGCATCTCTTCAGAGTGTGCTTCAAACCAGTCGGTTGACTTAGTTTGCTTTTAGCCAAATGTTGATAGTGCTATATTGTAGATGGTGTCGCGCAAATCACTCCATCTCTCAGTGGCAGTTTCGTTTGTGGGGCCAGGCAGAGCCCCCGCCAGAGCCTGGGTGAGTTTAATGACCTTGTCTTTGTTTTGGGTGCCGCTGGTGTCGATGCGTGGTTTTCCTTCTGTAGATTCTCCTGGGCTTTATCTTCACCTTGCTGGAGACGAGTGAATGGTCGGTGTCGCAGTCAGCACTATGATAGCTGCGAGTCAGCCGTAAACTGCGGAGATTGCTGCGTTTGGTGAGCACCAGGTCGAGTTGGTGCAAATTCTTTGATCTTGGGTGCCTCCGTGACACCTTGTGTTGAGGTTTCGTGTCAAAGAAGGTGTTGGTCACGCACAGATTGTGATGGCTGCAGAATTCCAAGAGAGGTTGTCCATTGTCATTATTCTTCCTAACGCCAAACTGTCCTAGACATGAAATCCATGATTTATGGTCGGAGCGAACCCTTGCATTGAAATCCCCCAGGATAAAAAGATGTTGTTTCTCTGGTGTTTCACTGACCACTTTGCTAAGGTCATCATAAAACTTATCTTTAGATTCTGATGCTGCAGTTAGTGTTGGGTCGTAAACGCATATAATACTTACTGCGCCTGCCTCTGTCTGGAGTTGGAGCTTCAGTATTCTTTCAGTGCCATCACTTGGTGGTATGATGGACTTAAGCAAGCTTGTTTCTAATAGCGAGGCCAACTCCATGCTCCCTGGTCTCTCCGCACGGCTTGCCATGCCAGTAGAAAGTGAAGTCCCTCTCCTTGATGCTTTAAGATTCTTGGAGTCTGGTCTCTTGCAGGGCAACAATGTCTATCCCCAGTCTTAGTAGGTTCGTTGTTTATCACTGCAGTTTTGCGGGCATCCACAATCTCGTTTAGATCGTCTGAGATGGCAGGGGTCATGGTTCTTACGTTTCATGTTCCAAGCATTAGGGACGGTTGTTTTCTTTTTTTCTTGTTGCCAGGTATATAGACTGCGGTCCATGTGTCCGGATTTTCCCCTAAGCTCCACACACCCTCAGGAGCAGATGAACCGTGGCGAGACAACAGCTTATTGACTGGGGGGCTTAGACAGTCGGTAGCTGTCTAGTGAGATACGATTATCTCTCCCACCGTCGGAAGTAGCCCCTGGCGCCTTGCTCTACGCCAATCGAGCATTAAGACTTACAACCGGCAAATGCTGTTTCCCGTGTTGTGTCACCGCTTTACGCGGTGCTGAAGTGACCTCTTCAGGGCACAAGCCTGGGCAATGAAATGTGGAGAACCAGCTGTTGCCCAGTAGCAAGTTCCCCCTCTCCACGTCGCCGATGTTGACCAAGGGAAAGGCAGTAGCCAATGTAACTTGGCATCGGTGCCGTCGCAGGAATTGCCAGAACTATGTTTGTTTACAACATGAAACTGCCTTAGGGACTCCATCTCCGGATTTGTCCTCAGGGTTTACTCCCGAAGCCTTTCCCATATGGGTATACCCGCAAGGCAGCGGAGGTTTTAGACTTAAGAGTTCCCTCTCTTAGAAGAGATACCAACCAAGGCTGACGAGCCTCCTCTGCCCGGGAATCAATAAGGAGGGAAGTCTACCATTCTTCCTCACTTCTCCTTTGATAGGGGGTATCCCTACCCCGCTACCTAAATCATGGATGTAACTAATATAAACATTCACTTAATCTTGGTCACAGTAACAACATTCACTCAGTCATGGATATAATATAAACAATCACTCAATCATGGTTACCGTATCAACAATCACTCAATCATGGTTACCGTATCAACATTCAGTCAATCATAGTTACCGTATCAACATTCAGTCAATCATGGTTACAGTATCAATATTCACCCAGTCATGGATATAATATAAACAATCACTCAATCATGGTTACCGTATCAACAATCACTCAATCATGGTTACCGTATCAACATTCAGTCAATCATGGTTACAGTAGCAACAGTCAGTCAATCATGGTTACCGTATCAACATTCAGTCAATCATGGTTACCGTATCAACATTCAGTCAATCATGGTTACAGTATTAACCTAGTTGACAGTAGACAGCCTCAATATTTGCTCAGCCCTGATACAGAATAGCTTCAACAGAATGACAATTATCAGTCTGCCGTCAACTGTTGTTTTCATTCCGAGATGTGATCCTCAGTTGTAAGAGAGCACTTAGCGCCGCGCCAGACGAGAAAGCCGCTCCAGAGTCAGAAATCTTATTCTGGAAATGTGAAATTGGAATTTGCATAGAGATGGAGTGGGCACAAGCGAGTGTCTTCAAGGAGTCGGCTTCACTCCCAGAACTAATTACAGGTTGACCCTTCAGGGTGACCTGCATGCCCGAGGTCAGGGGTCAGACATGAGCGGAGACCAGTGTTGCAACGTCTGTCACACACATCACAGCACGTCTGGGGCGGTCCTGGCCGAGACAGGCAGTCTGAGATCCCCGCCCCCTACCAGCGAGAACATCAGAGTTGACAGCACTTCAACAAGGGTATTTGACCTGAGAGTACCGCAACAAGGACATTAGTCCTCACGGGATTATAAACCAGAAAGCACCAGAACAAAGATAACAGATCTGAAAGCGACTCATTAAGGATGGTAGATAAAGTGTCCCAACAAAAGCATTAAATCGAAGAGCACACCAACAAGGTTAATAAAGTAGGGAGCATCCCAATAGGATAATAAATAAGACATCGCCTAAACAAGGATATTAGAACAAAGAACACCCCCAACATGGTTAGTACCCTAAATAGCAGAAACCCCAATATAGTTAGTAGACTTGAGGGAATCTCACCGTACTGAGTGAGATAAATGTGGTGTTGTAGAGATAAAATGGAAAAAAACAAAAACACACACACACACGTACACACACACACACACACACACACAAGTGCGTACACAGCATACACACATGACACATTTCTATACAAGACTGTTAGAACTACACACACAACAGGCAGACATTTCTAGACTGAAATGTACTATAGTGAAGACATGTGTGTCACTTCTGTAGTATAGTGTAGACATGTGTGTCACTTCTATAATATAGTGTAGACATGTGTCACTTCTGTAGTATAGTGTAGACATATGTGTCACATCTGCAGTATAGTGTAGACATGTGTGTCACTTCTGTAGTATAGTGTAGACATGTGTGTCACTTCTGTAGTATAGTGTAGACATGTGTGTCACTTCTGTAGTATAGTGTAGACATGTGTGTCACTTCTGTAGTATAGTGTAGACATGTGTCACTTCTGTAGTATAGTGTAGACATGTGTGTCGCGTCTGTAGTATAGTGTAGACATGTGTGTCACTTCTGTAGTATAGTGTAGACATGTGTGTCACTTCTGTAGTATAGTGTAGACATGTGTGTCACTTCTGTAATATAGTGTAGACATGTGTCACTTCTGTAGTATAGTGTAGACATATGTGTCACATCTGTAGTATAGTGTAGACATATGTGTCACTTCTGTAGTATAGTGTAGACATGTGTGTCACTTCTGTAGTATAGTGTAGACATGTGTGTCACTTCTGTAGTATAGTGTAGACATGTGTGTCACTTCTGTAGTATAGTGTAGACATGTGTCACTTCTGTAGTATAGTGTAGACATGTGTGTCGCGTCTGTAGTATAGTGTAGACATGTGTGTCACTTCTGTAGTATAGTGTAGACATGTGTGTCACTTCTGTAGTATAGTGTAGACATGTGTCACTTCTGCAGTATAGTGTAGACATGTATCACTTCTGTAGTACAGTGTAGACATGTGTGTCACTTCTGTAATATAGTGTAGACATGTGCCACTTCTGTAGTATAGTTTAGACATGTGTGTCACTTCTGTAGTATAGTGTAGACATGTGTGTCACTTCTGTAGTATAGTGTAGACATGTGTGTCACTTATGTAGTATAGTGTAGACTTGTGTCACTTCTGTAGTATAGTGTAGACATGTGTCACTTCTGTAGTATAGTGTAGACATATGTGTTACTTCTGTAGTGTAGTGTAGACATGTGTAACTTCTGTAGTATAGTGTAGACATGTGTCACTTCTGTAGTATAGTGTAGACATGTGTCACTTCTGTAGTATAGTTTATACATGTGTGTCACTTCTGTAGTATAGTATAGACATGTGTGTCACTTCTGTAGTATAGTGTAGACATATGTGTCACTTCTGTAGTGTAGTGTAGACATGTGTCACTTCTGTAGTATAGTGTAGACATGTGTCACTTCTGTAGTATAGTGTAGACATGTTTCACTTCTGTAGTATAGTGTAGACATGTGTGTCACTTATGTAGTATAGTGTAGACTTGTGTCACTTCTGCAGTATAGTGTAGACATGTGTGTCACTTCTGTAGTATAGTTTAGACATGTGTGTCGCTTCTGTAGTATAGTGTAGACATGTGTGTCGCGTCTGTAGTATAGTGTAGACATGTGTGTCACTTCTGTAGTATAGTGTAGACATGTGTGTCACTTCTGTAGTATAGTGTAGACATGTGTGTCACTTCTGTAGTATAGTGTAGACATGTGTGCCACTTATGTAGTATAGTGTAGACATGTGTGTCACTTCTGTTGTATAGTGTAGACATGTGTGTCACTTCTGTAGTATAGTGTAGACATGTGTGTCACTTCTGTAGTATAGTGTAGACATGTGTGTCACTTCTGTAGTATAGTGCAGACATGTGTGTCACTTCTGCAGTATAGTGTAGACATGTGTGTCACTTCTATAGTATAGTATAGACATGTGTGTCACTTCTATAGTATAGTGTAGACATGTGTGTCACGTCTGTAGTAAATTGTCAGACATGTGTGTCACTTCTGTAGTATAATGTAGACATGTGTGTCACTTCTGTAGTATAGTGTAGACATGTGTGTCACTTCTGTAGTATAGTGTAGACATGTGTGTCACTTCTGTAGTATAGTGTAGACATGTGTGTCACTTCTGTAGTATCGTGTAGACATGTGTGCCACTTCCGTAGCCTAGTGTAGACATGTGTGTCACTTCTGTAGTATAGTGTAGACATGTGTGTCACTTCTGTAGTATTGTGTAGACATGTGTGTCACTTCTGTAGTATAGTGTAGACATGTGTGTCACTTCTGTAGTATAGTGTAGACATGTGTGTCACTTCTGTAGTACAGTGTAGACATGTGTGTCACTTCTGTAATATAGTGTAGACATGTATTACTTCTGTAGTATAGTGTAGACATGTGTGTCACTTCTGCAGTATAGTGTAGACATGTGTGTCACTTCTGTAGTATAGTGTAGACATGTGTGTCACTTCTGTAGTATAGTGTAGACATGTGTGTCACTTCTGTAGTATAGTGTAGACATGTGTCACTTGTGTCACTTCTGTAGTATAGTGTAGACATGTGTCACTTCTGTAGTATAGTGTAGACATATGTGTTACTTCTGTAGTGTAGTGTAGACATGTGTCACTTCTGTAGTATAGTGTAGACATGTGTCACTTCTGTAGTATAGTGTAGACATGTGTCACTTCTGTAGTATAGTTTAGACATGTGTGTCACTTCTGTAGTATAGTGTAGACATTTGTGTCACTTCTGTAGTATAGTGTAGACATATGTGTCACTTCTTTAGTGTAGTGTAGACATGTGTCACTTCTGTAGTATAGTGTAGACATGTGTGTCACTTCTGTAGTATAGTGTAGACATGTGTCACCTCTGTAGTATAGTGTAGACATGTGTGTCACTTATGTAGTATAGTGTAGACTTGTGTCACTTCTGCAGTATAGTGTAGACATGTGTGTCACTTCTGTAGTATAGTTTAGACATGTGTGTCGCTTCTGTAGTATAGTGTAGACATGTGTGTCACTTCTGTAGTATAGTGTAGACATGTGTGTCACTTCTGTAGTATAGTGTAGACATATGTGTCACTTCTGTAGTATAGTGTAGACATGTGTGTCACTTCTGTAGTATAGTGTAGACATGTGTGCCACTTATGTAGTATAGTGTAGACATGTGTGTCACTTCTGTAGTATAGTGTAGACATGTGTGTCACTTCTGTAGTATAGTGTAGACATGTGTGTCACTTCTGTAGTACAGTGTAGACATGTGTGTCACTTCTGTAGTATATTGTAGACATGTGTGTCACTTCTGCAGTATAGTGTAGACATGTGTGTCACTTCTATAGTATAGTATAGACATGTGCGTCACTTCTATAGTATAGTGTAGACATGTGTTTCACGTCTGTAATAAATTGTCAGACATGTGTGTCACTTCTGTAGTATAGTGTAGACATGTGTGTCACTTCTGTAGTATAGTGTAGACATGTGTGTCACTTCTGTAGTATAGTGTAGACATGTGTGTCACTTCTATACTATAGTATAGACATGTGTGTCACTTCTGTAGTATAGTGTAGACATGTATGCCACTTCCGTAGCATAGTGTAGACATGTGTGTCACTTCTGTAGTATAGTGTAGACATGTGTGTCACTTCTATAGTATAGTGTAGACATGTGTGTCACTTCTGTAGTATAGTGTAGACATGTGTGTCACTTCTGTAGTATAGTGTAGACATGTGTGTCACTTCTGTAGTATAGTGTAGACATGTGTGTCACTTCTGTAGTACAGTGTAGACATGTGTGTCACTTCTGTAATATAGTGTAGACATGTATCACTTCTGTAGTATAGTGTAGACATGTGTGTCACTTCTGCAGTATAGTGTAGACATGTGTGTCACTTCTGTAGTATAGTGTAGACATGTGTTTCACTTCTGCAGTATAGTGTAGACATGTGTGTCACTTCTGTAGTATAGTGTAGACATGTGTGCCACTTCCGTAGTATAGTGTAGACATGTGTGTCACTTCTGTAGTATAGTGTAGACATGTGTGTCACTTCTGTAGTATAGTGTAGACATGTGTATCACTTCTGTAGTATAGTGTAGACATTTGTGTCACTTCTGTAGTATAGTGTAGACATGTGTGTCACTTCTGTAGTATAGTGTAGACATGTGTGTCACTTCTATAGTATAGTGTAGACATTATGTCACGTCTGTAGTATAGTGTAGACATGTGTCACGTCTGTAGCATAGTGTAGACATGTGTGTCACTTCTGTAGTATATGTCTACACTATACTACAGAAGTGACACAATTTCCACACTATATATATATATATATAGACACACACACACACACATTTCCCCATAAACAAACAAAAAACTACAAAAAAGACAATAAAAATGGTAATTTATCTCAAACGACAACTAGTCAAAAATACATTCCCCTATATATGGCACGTTACACTTTCCTTAGGTATTTATAATGCCCATGTTAAACATTGCCTCAGTGAGTCGTATTTTATTGATTATTTTTCATGTTGAATGAAAGAATGTATGAGAGGAAATATAGAAGAAGGGCAGATTGTCAGACGGGCCTGCGTGCCCAATTCTTAACCCTTTGAAAATAAAGATTGTTCGTTCGTTCGTTCGTTCGTTTTACAAGTCAGAAAAAGAGGGGGCATGAATGGACTCATCATTTGCGACGTGTTGAGTGTTGAAACAATAAGTAAATGTTGTCGCAGCTAGTGACCTGGTCGGGCGATGTCTGTCAGTCAAAAACCCTGGGTCCCGCAAGCAACATTCGTATTATTTCTGTTTGAACGAGCAAGAAGTGGATGAAAACATTATATATTGGTGGCCAGGACTGGCGGCTTCTCCTCGGGGGCCTAATGAGGCGAGAAATAGACCAGTAATGTGGTTTGGCCGCGGTGCGCGGCAACGCCATAGGACGATGGGTGTAGAAATTGCCGAATTATAAACTCAGCGGCCGGGCTTGACCAGCAGTTTGCCTTCAGCCAGTGGCAGAAACATGAGGCTGGACGAGTGCCGAGATCGAGGGTAGAGCGCCGATAATTATTCCTAGTGATTGGCGCATTTATCTCACACATTGTGGTGGGGATCGTAGTTATTAAGCCTATTTGAAGCACAATGTACCAAACTATCGTCTGTCAAGACGGAAAGCTGCCAATGATGATTGTGGTGGGGGGGGGGGGGGGCAGCTCGCGCTTCTGCAGCCTGCACCCTGTCTCTGGGTGTCAAGACCACCGATGAATTTCATTTCTGCTTGAAATGTGAAGACACTGAGCTCGGAGACCGTCTTGACGTGGCCGGACGCGGGCAGCTCGTGACGCGGTCATTTGTTTATGGGGAGGTCTCTCATGCTCGCAGTGTTGTGTTCCCAGGTCCGTGTAACATGTAGTGTCGTTGCTGTTGTTGTGTTCCCAGGTCCGTGTAACATGTAGTGTCGTTGCTGTTGTTGTGTTCCCAGGTCCGTGTAACATGTAGTGTCGTTGCTGTTGTTGTGTTCCCAGGTCCGTGTAACATGTAGTGTCGTTGCTGTTGTTGTGTTCCCAGGTCCGTGTAACATGTAGTGTCGTTGCTGTTGTTGTGTTCCCAGGTCCGTGTAACATGTAGTGTCGTTGATCTTACTTCCCAGGTCCGTGTAACATGTAGTGTCGTTACTGTTGTTGTGTTCCTAGGTCCGTGTAACATGTAGTGTCGTTGCTGTTGTTGTGTTCCCAGGTCCGTGTAACATGTAATGTTTTTGCTGTTGTTGGGTTCCCAGGTCCGTGTAACATGTAGTGTCGCTGCTGTTGTTGTGTTCCCAGGTCCGTGTAACATGTAATGTTTTTGCTGTTGTTGTGTTCCCAGGTCCGTGTAACATGTAGTAGTGTCGTTGTTGTTGTTGATCTTACTTCCCAGGTCCGTGTAACATGTAGTGTCGTTGCTGTTGTTGTGTTCCCAGGTCCGTGTAACATGTAGTGTCGTTGCTGTTGTTGTGTTCCCAGGTCCGTGTAACATGTAGTGTCGTTGCTGTTGTTGTGTTCCCAGGTCCGTGTAACATGTAGTGTCGTTGCTGTTGTTGTGTTCCCAGGTCCGTGTAACATGTAGTGTCGTTGCTGTTGTTGTGTTCCCAGGTCCGTGTAACATGTAGTGTCGTTGATCTTACTTCCCAGGTCCGTGTAACATGTAGTGTCGTTACTGTTGTTGTGTTCCTAGGTCCGTGTAACATGTAGTGTCGTTGCTGTTGTTGTGTTCCCAGGTCCGTGTAACATGTAATGTTTTTGCTGTTGTTGGGTTCCCAGGTCCGTGTAACATGTAGTGTCGCTGCTGTTGTTGTGTTCCCAGGTCCGTGTAACATGTAATGTCTTTGCTGTTGTTGTGTTCCCAGGTCCGTGTAACATGTAATGTTTTTGCTGTTGTTGGGTTCCCAGGTCCGTGTAACATATAGTGTCGCTGCTGTTGTTGTGTTCCCAGGTCCGTGTAACATGTAGTGTCGTTGCTGTTGTTGTGTTCCCAGGTCCGTGTAACATGTAGTGTCGTTGCTGTTGTTGTGTTCCCAGGTCCGTGTAACATGTAGTGTCGTTGCTGTTGTTGATCTTACTTCCCAGGTCCGTGTAACATGTAGTGTCGTTGCTGTTGTTGTGTTCCCAGGTCCGTGTAACATGTAGTGTCGTTGCTGTTGTTGTGTTCCCAGGTCCGTGTAACATGTAGTGTCTTTGCTGTTGTTGTGTTCCCAGGTCCGTGTAACATGTAGTGTCGTTGCTGTTGTTGTGTTCCCAGGTCCGTGTAACATGTAGTGTCGTTGCTGTTGTTGATCTTACTTCCCAGGTCCGTGTAACATGTAGTGTCGTTGCTGTTGTTGATCTTATTCTTCTTCTTCTGACTTGTAACTCACAGTGTGGATGACGTCCTCGGTGACACACATACATACAGACATAAACACACATACATACACAGACAAACACATATATACACACATACATACACATACACAATCACACACAGACACACACCTACATACACACACACATACATACACACATACATGAAACCGTGCCAATTTTGGGGCCGATATTTCCTCTTGTTTACTCTCTTTTCCTTCTTTGCCCCAAACGAAGTCAAGCTGCGCCATCTCCCTCACATCGCCGTAAAGAGTATAGTAAACAAAAATGTTTTGCATATTCTTTACAGGACATCGCTGTCAACATCAGCATCTTTCAGCTGATTGTTGATTTCTTGACAAGATTACGCTCAGTAGTTTGCCATTGTTTTCTGAGCGACCGGCTCCATACTCTGATAGGTCACTGGCGCGACTCGAACCGCTTCCAGTTCTCGTGCGCTCACGTCAACCACGAGAGTATTCGGGGTTACGGAGAAAGCTGCTAACCCCTCGGCCAGGGAGACCGGCAAAGAGTATAGTAGTAGTTGTAAAATGGCGACGACGTAACGTTCATTCTTCAGAGGACGCTTTTTTCAGTGCTTTTCTGTGTAGGATGTGTTGTTATTTCGTATTCGTGTTTTTCGAAGTTGTTTACAAGAAACCACGGAAGGCAAGTGGTGGATGAAATGTTGAAGGCAGCCGACATATAGTTGTTGGTTATGATCTCAAGTTTCGCAACGGTATGCAGAAGATCTCTTTCACGAGACAAATGGCTGCGGCCCCCGGCCAATATAGTCAAAGAAGTAAAGCAACGGCAAACTACCTTCTTTAAAGTTGCCTAGTTTATCATTAGTCGCCTAATTACAGATCATCACAAGAAAACAAGCTGAAAAACATCTGATGACTGTGGAAATGTGGTTTCTGAGGAGAATGCAAAGAATACTTTGGACAAACGGGAAAACCAATGACCAAGTCCTACAAGAAACAAATGAAAATCGTACACTGATTAGAGAAATTAGACGCAGACAGTCAAAATTTTTTGGGCATGTTATGAGAAGAAATAAATTGGCGAACTTAGTGACAACTGGCAAGATCGAGGGGAAAAGAACAAGAGGAATACAGAGAAGTAAGTACATGGATGGCTTGGCCACGTGGGATGGCCGAGACATGATTGGTTGATTGATCTTTATACTAAGCTGATCCACGACTCTAGTGATCGAGTGAAATGGCGAATCACCACCGTCCACGCTTACCGGCATGGTACATGATGGACGGATGGAATAGCTGACACTTTATATTATCTCTTGTTCAAGTGGCGAGCCTGCCAGGATTTTGACAGGCCTTGGATTGTTCTGTCAGGTTTGTTCGAATACCTAGAGATTGTTTTATGGGATAGGTCTATGTTTATGTTATTTGCGTCCATTGTTTTATGGGAAGTCTTTGAGTTGTGACACCAGCAGTGCCCAGGTTTGATTTTTACTATCAAAAAGAAGTGTTGTACCAGAGAGGAGTCTCCTGTACCGTGAGTGGGCTCAGATAGCCTCCAGGTACACCTTTACTGTAATTCTTTCGAAGCAGCGACGGCTCTACCCTCTACAATAGGAACTGCAGTTTCCGTCCCAGTTGACACTCCTGTAATCTCAGAGCTCACCGGGAAAGTCGGGCACGGGCTTTGGTCACCAAGGTTGACCAACTGCTGAAATTACATTAGAAAGGTGAGCGCAGCATGGGAGGCTGGTACAGTATATGCAGAACACAAAGTCCACTCAATCTGGGAAAGGGTCACTTCCACTGTTCAAATGGAGCTGGTGCTTGTGATGACCCTGAGAAGATGCTGCAGACCATTCAGAATGTCTATGGAGAGCAGCCTATCATGGGAGAGCTGGCTGCAGCTTTTCCGAGGTCAGACAGGACTCAGTGTAACCTATAAGGGATTCCTCCCACCGTGTTTACGGAGGGTATCAGTGTAACCTATAAGGGATTCCTCCCACCGTGTTTATGGAGGGTATCAGTGTAACCTATAAGGGATTCCTTCAACCATGTTTACGGAGGGTATCAGTTGGTGCTGGAGGCACAGAAGAGGAGGGGCATGGTCCCTTGGTATCCAGTGATGCTAAGGGACTGGTTTGTTTCACAGTTACAATATGTCCTTAGCAGGAGGATGGCAGAGGTAAGGATCTTGCAGGATCCTTCGGTGACCTTCCTAAGTATTAGAGACTTAGCGATATGGTGAGCTCGGGGGTGCCAGAAGGACACACCAATTATATGCATGAGTCTTATCCTGGCGCGACCAACAATGACGGACAGGCATAGCATCCTTCAGGCCAAATGGTACCCGAGAGTTGCTGCAGATATGGATCACCCGCTGCATGAAGCCATGGATATGGTCAAGGATCATAGACTAAAACGAGACAGGTCCTGAGTGGCACAATCTGAAATATCTATACATCAGGTTTGTGATCTAGAGATCATCAATCGTGAAAAAGAGTGTGTTGAAGAACCGGCAGAGAGGACGGACTGGCACAATGTCATAGTAATACTGAGATGTGTGTGCAGAGAATGGGCAGCGGGCCGCACAGAGTTTGAGGTGCACCAACTGAGCCAGAGTAATACACGTCAAGGTGACATAGTGATCTATACTGATGGGTCAGTGGTGAGAAACAAACGGAGTGGTTGGGGTTTCATTGCGAAGGCTAATGGACGATTCTTGAAAAAGGAGAGTATGGCATATGAGGCTACGACCTCCGGTATGAGAATGGAGGTGGAAGCAGTCATAGCGGCATTCCGTTGGTTAGAGGAAACCACTGCAACAGACATTGTCTTCATCACGGACTCAAGGAGTATGCTTAGTAAACTGGAGAAATGTGGAATGGCTCACCTGGCTCCAGATGTCACTGATTGTAAGAAATGTGTGGAGTTTAGTTTGCCCTGGCTATGCGGGAGTGCGGGGGAATGAACAGGCTGATAGACTGGCAGGGAATGCAACTCTTGGTGGTCGATTACCTATGGACAAGGGAGAGGTGGTCGTGTGCCTGTGGGACCAGGTGGAGAAGGAGGAGGAACAGATTGAGAACCCGTATGTGGACAGGAGATTGCGGGAGATTGGCAGGGTTCTGGTAGAATCTCAAAACTGAGAGGGAAGACCAGGAGAACTTTCAATCAGATAGCGGTGGGAACGATTAATAGTGTGACTCTTCGCTGGCTGTTGAATAAGGGAACGGAGTGCATTTGAAATTGTCCTGAGTGCAGTGATGTCAGTTCTTATCTCAACTCAACTCAGCTTAACTTGGTGCAATCTGTGCGAGACATTAATTGAAACTACAAGATGATGATAGTCCAGAGGTGTGGCCTAGTGGCAGTTGTTCAGTATAGTGATGTGTAGATGGTGGAAGAGCTCAGTACTGAAGTGGATCGAATAAGGGACCTCCCCGACGCGTAACTGCACTCCAAGGCAAGATACAAGCTGTGTCACGTCAGGTGAAGCGGGGCCCCTCTTCAATACAGGTACCCAAAGAGAGGGGTTGGTGTTTTTCAGAACCTTTCAGGAGTGGATTGTCAGAAAGTGGTTGAAAGTGTAAGCCACCAAAATCGGCAGCTGGGCATTAAGCTACAGCAGTGTCCACCATGGATTGAACCTTCTAAAGGATCAGTTCCAGCTGTCAGGTGAATGCGGTGTTAATTTCTGATCAAAATGTTATTTCCAGCGACTACTAGAATTCATTTCGCGGAGGAATAGGAACTACAGTGAATAATTTGCATTGGTCGTGACAGACCGGTGGTGGCAGAGTGAAATGTGTGTAGTGGGTGCGTTTGTCTGATGATTGACAATGTAAAATGTGTGTAGTGGGTGTGTTTGTCTGATGGTTAGCACAGTAAAATGTGTGCAGTGGAAGTGGCTGTGTGATGGTTGGCACAGTAATATGTGTGCAGTGGGCGTGGCTGCCTGATAGTTGGAACAGTAATATGTGTGCAGTGGGCGTGGCTGCCTGATAGTTGGCACAACGAAATGTGTGCAATGGGTGTGTCTGATGGTTGACACGGTGAAATGTGTGCAGTGGGCGTAGCTGTCTGATGGTTGGCACAGCAAGATGAGTTCTTATCTGACACTGTGGTTTGATTATTCATTTTAGGTGAGATGTTTTCTTAAAATGTTTCGTTTTTGGAGCCCAGCAAGTGAGGATGGCGGAGATCAGTTGACTCCATAGTGAAGGAACAGTTGACCCCACAGTAGAGGAACAGTTGACTCCACAGTAGAGGAACAGTTGACTCCACAGTGGAACAACAATTGATTCCACAGTGGAGGAATAATTGATTCCACAGTGGAGGAACAGATGACTCAACAGTGGAGGAACAGTTCACTCTACACTGGAGGAACAATTGACTCCACACTGGAGAACAGTTGACTCCACAGTGGAGGAACAATTTACTCCACAGTGGAGGAACAGTTGACTCCACAGTGGAGGAACAGTTCACTCCACAATGCAGGAACAGTTAACTCCACAGTCGACGAAAGTTGACTCCACAGTGGAGGAACAATTCACTCCACAATGCAGGAACAGTTAACTCCACAGTGGAGGAACAATTGACTCCACACTGGAGAACAGTTGACTCCACAGTGGAGGAACAATTGACTCCACACTGGAGAGCAGTTGACTCCACAGTGGAGGAACAATTTACTCCACAGTGGAGGAATAATTGATTCCACAGTGGAGGAACAGATGACTCAACAGTGGAGGAACAGTTGACTCCACAGTGGAGGAACAATTGACACCACACTGGAGAACAGTTGACTCCACAGTGGAGGAACAATTTACTCCACAGTGGAGGAACAGTTCACTCCACAGCGGAGGAACAGTTACCTCCACAGTGCAGGAACAGTTCACTCCACAGTCGACGAAAGTTGACTCCACAGTGGAGGAACAGTTCACTCCACAATGCAGGAACTGTTGACTCCACAGTAGAGGAACAGTTGATTCCACAGTAGAGGAACAGTTGACTCCACAGTAGAGGAACAGTTGATTCCACAGTCGAGGAACTGTTGACTCCACAATCGAGGAACTGTTGACTCCACAATCGAGGAACTGTTGACTCCACAGTGGAGGAACTGTTGACTCCACAGTAGAGGAACTGTTGACTCCACAATCGAGGAACTGTTGACTCCACAGTAGAGAAACCGTTGACTCCACAGTGGAGGAACTGTTGACTCCACAATCGAGGAACTGTTGAGTCGAGGAACACACAAAGAAACAGCAGGAGTCCCTCATATTAAATGCGGATCCAAGTCTCAGCCAAAACATATTTCACAGCACGATAATAAACATCATGTGAAAAAATATGATAACCTCTCTCTTCACACTAATAAACATCATGTGAAAAAATATGATAACCTCTCTCTTCACACTAATAAACATCATGTGAAATAGATGTGATAACCTCTCTCTTTACATTAATAAACATCATGTGATATATATGTGATAATGCCTCTGTTTATTTAATAAATATCTTGTGAAATAAAGGTGATACGTTCTCTCCCCAAACTAAGAAATGTGAAATAGATGTAATAAAATCTCTCCCCGCACTAAAAGCATCAAGCAAAATACATGTGATAACATCTCTCCCCGCACTAATAAATAGATGTGATAACCTATCTCATCCACATTAAAAATTATCACGTGAAATACATGTGATAACCTCTCTCTCCACACTAATAAACTTCATGTGAAATACATGTGATACTCTCTCTTAACACTAATAAACATCACGTGAAATACATGTGATAACCCCTCTCTCTCCACACAAATAAAAATCATGTGAAATACATGTGATAATATCTCTCTCCACACTAATAAACTTCATATGAAATACATGTGATACTCTTTCTCCACACAAATAAACATCACGTGAAATACATGTGATAACCTCTCTCTCTCTCTCCACACAAATAAACATCATGTGAAATACATACAGACATACGTATAGAGACATACACACAGACAGAGACACAGACACACAGACAGAGACACAGACACATACACAGGCACACACAGACACACACACACACAGACATACACACAGGCAGACATACACAGAGAGACACACATACACAGACAGACAATGAGCGAGCAACTACAGGTACTCCTCCTTCTGGACACAGATGGCCATCTGTCCGGGCTTGCAGACACAGTCCAGGTCCAGCAAATGAAACTCTTGACCCCATTTGCTGTGGGTTGTCTCTGTTTCCGGGTAGATTTTCACCTGGAGGCTGGTGTCCACGCATGAGCCATCCTCTAGCTGAAGACAAGAAGGTTTCATGAGACAGACGGTACCACTCCGCAGACAGACTTTACCACTCCGCAGACAGACTTATCACTCCAAAGAAATACTGCTCAATTCCACAGACAGACTGTACCACTCCACAGGCAGACTGTACCACTCCACAGCAGACTGCTCCACTCCACAGACAGACTGCTCCACTCCACAGACAGACTGCTCCACTCCGCAGACAGACTGCTCCACTCCGCAGACAGACTGTACAACTCCACAGACAGACTGATCCATTCCGCAGACAAAATGTACCACTCCGCAGACAGACTGTACCACTCCGCAGACAAACTGTACCACTCCAAAGACAGATGGTACATCTCCGCAGACAGACTATACCACACTACAGACAGACTGTACATCTCCGCAGACAGACACCACCACTCCACAGACCACGTCCCTCCATAGACTGCTCACACACCCACCTCCCGACCCCCCCCGCACACACATAACCTACCCACTACTACACCTACCCACCCCTCACCAACCCACCTCTACTCACAAACACACCCCACCCACAGCCACTAACTTACACCCACTCACTCACCAACACACACACACACACACGCACAGACACACCCACGCACCCACACCTATATACACAAGAGACACGTTCACCTTTTTTTCTACTCACACACCCACCCACATTCACGCACCCATGCCACCCTCCCACATAAACATGCACGTTTAATTCTCTTCTCTCCCTCACACACCCACCACATCCCACACACATTTATCCACCTACCACCCAACCCCCCACACCCACACACGTTCAGCTATCTTTTCTCACTCATACTCACCTACCTAACCATCTACCAACCCATACCTACCCACCCACGTGCACACCCAACCCCACACACACACCCACTCCCCACCCCCACACACTGAACTACGTACATATATCTGTTAGATTTACAATGTGCTCATCTTATATTATTGCCAGTTGTAATGAAAAATGGTAATGAAAAAATGGTACCAGTAGGTGACTTATGGAGGCATATAGTCGGTATGGAGTAAGTATTGAAAGAGTTTTCGGTTTAATGTGTAGGGACTCATTGGAGTTTTCAGATCTGGTGGAAGGCTATTCCACAAGTGAGCACCAGAAAACGCTAAACATGTTTTGTATAAGTCCAATCTAGGATTTGGATCATGTACTAAATTCAAGCGCTTGCTGTACATTGCATGAGATTGAATCAACGGATGAAGATACTCTGGGGTGTTTTGAGATATAATTTTATTCACTAATTTGGCTTTATTAAAAAGGAAGCGCTTCCGACGTGGTAGGTGGTATGACAGATTTAGACAACACCTCTCTGATATCAACAGTGGTGCCAAGAAACCGGTATCCATACACTTCAACAGTTCTGACCACTGTGGCGTGGCTGACATACAGGTCAAGGCGATCAAATCGTGCATATCTCACCGGAAAACCGTCTCATTTTCCAGTTGGGTTCACTCTCCCCTGGCGGCCTCAATGTCCAACATATTTTACTTAACTTCCAACGCCCGCCCCCTCATTCCCGCATTTGTATCGTCCACTAAAAAAGTCACTCGCATATCCTTTACAGAACTCGCAGCCCGCCCCGTCATTATTTATGATGGTTGTGATTTATTGGCAAGTTTGCGTTCAGTGGTTTGTCATTGCTGTCTAAGCGACCGGCACTCATACTATTTTATGAAAGCAAACACAGGGTGGTCTGCATCCACATCACTCGCAGTTGTTTCGAGCACTGGATGCGTAATTGTGTCCATGACACCTTCGCCACGGAGCCGGCTATAGTGCTCAACTGCGTCCATGGCACCTTGGCCACGGAGCCGGTTATGGTGCTCTACTGTGTCCATGACACCTTCGCCACGGAGCCGGCTATAGTGCTCTACTGTGTTCATGACACCTTGGCCACGGAGCCGGCTATAGTGCTCTACTAATCCTTATATTAACCTTTCGCTCTGTGGGTGTCCCGTTCCCCCCCCCCCCCCCTTTTCACCCCATCGGATGTCCTCCCACCGGGAGGATAAGCCAATCATTGAGTTTCTGTCGTTATTGGCCTCAAGTCCAGCGACTGCCTGAACCACTACACATCCGGTTAATTCCATCCACTGATAGTTGCTCAAAGACGTTTACAGTCAAACAAGGATACAGATAAGTAACTTTATATTTTCATGTAGTATCTTTCGTTTAGTGTGTCGGTTTATGTTTGTGTGTTCTGTGCTGACGAAGGCTTTGGCCGCAACGTCCATTTTGTTAGTTATCGTGTTCTAGTAAAGCTCACAATCTACTTCTCCTTTCTGTTTTTTGGTGATTTATTTATTTCTGCTTCAAAAGAGTCGACTGAAAATCGACAGGGTCGACTTCATTGCACCGGGTTTTATCCCACATGGCTCGGTCTCTTCCCGCAGCAGGGAAAGCGTCGCACAAAGCACGAACTCCGTAGTTCTAGCGACGACCCACAGAAGTCTCCAAAAATTTCCGTGAATCGAAGGACGCGGCAAGGAATCGAACCCACAACCTTCGGAGCCCGAGTTAAACGGCTTGGCCACTTCGCCACGGAGACTCCCATCTACTTCCGAAGTGTTAGACGCCTTAGATGACTATAAATTATTATTTTCAACGTACTTTGTTTCAGAAACTAGACGCATAGCGCGGTTTTGAAGAAAACACAATCTTTTCATATTAGATTTAGGGCAACCATCCCAGATTGTGGAACAGTAATCGAGATGTGATTAGATATAGGATGTATATACTATTTTTAGCATGCTTTCGTCCAGGAAGTGCTGCATTTTAGCAAGTTGGTAATCTTGTTGTGCTATTTTCTTGGTAAGGGCGTGAACATGAGACATGTAATTTAAATGTCTGCCATTAAAAGACCTAGTGACTTATGTTCAGTCACATTAACAATAGGTAACGTGCCCATGCGGAGTTCGAGCGGTGCCCCAGTTATAGCTAGTGTCTGTAGTTTCTGTCTGGTCGTTATTAGCATGAATTTGGTTTTGTCCATGTTAATTTGCATGCGGTTTTCATTACTCCATCTATATTGTCAAGTTCTTTTTGTAAATAACTTTCTAGTTCACTACGGTTCTCTTGACTAGTTTATATAGTACAATCGTCTGCAAATAGATCACACGTAGTATTGAGATATAAAGGAAGATCGTTAATATAAACTGCAAAAAGCAGCGGACCTAGTATTGAGTCTTGAGACACGTTGAGACCTGAGTGAAGGTTAGACAAGCCTAGAGAGTCCGTTAGATGGGAATGGACAAGGCATGAGGGAAGGTTAGACAAGCCTAGAGGGGTGGTTAGACAAGCCTAGAGGGGAGGTTAGACAAGCCTAGAAGGGAGGTTAGACAAGCCAAGAGGGGAGGTTAGACAAGTCTAGAGGGGAGGTTAGACAATCCTAGAGGGGAGGTTAGACAAGCCCAGTGGTCTGGTTAGACAAGCCTAGAGGGGAGGTTAGACAAGCCTAGAAGGGAGGTTAGACAAGCCAAGAGGGGAGGTTAGGCAAGCCTAGAGGGGAGGTTAGACAAGCCTAGAGGGGAGGTTAGACAAGCCTAGAGGGGAGGTTAGACAAGCCTAGAGGGGAGGTTAGACAAGCCTAGAGGGGAGGTTAGACCAGCCTAGAGGGGAGGTTAGACAAGTCTAGAGGGATGGTTAAATAAGCCTAGATGGGAGGTTAGACAAGTCTAGAGGGGAGGTTAGACGAGCCTAGAGGGGAGGTTAGACAAGCCTAGAGGGGAGGTTAGACAAGCCTAGAGGGGAGGTTAGACAAGTCTAGAAGGGAGGTTAGACAAGTCTAGAGGGGAGGTTAGACAAGCCTAGAGGGGATGTTAGACAAGCCTAGAGGGGCGGTTAGATAAGCCTAGAGGGGAGGTTAGACACGCCTAGAGGGGAGGATAGACAAGCCTAGAGGGGAGGTTAGACAAGCCAGAGGGGAGGTTAGACAAGCCTAGAGGGGAGGTTAGACAAGCCCAGTGGTCTGGTTAGACAAGCCTAGATGGGAGGTTAGACAAGCCTAGAGGGGAACGAACGAACGAACGAACGAACAAACTTTATTTTCAAAGGGTTAAGAATTGGGCACGCAGGCCCGTCTAACATTCTGCCCTTCTATCACTCTCTTTCATACATTATTTCATTCACACATCATTCAAGGCTAACAAAGAACAGTAACAATATAAAAGATATGCATTATAAAGGCATGGGCAAAATGCAAACATCAAAACTAGACGACACAGTAATATTAGATAATGGTCTGACACTTGTTATTAGCCATGTGAAATATACTGGCCTACAAAAAGGTGATTGGCTGTTATACTAGGGTTTTGTTATTATTATTATCTCAATTATTAAGGGGGAAGATAATCCGTATTGAGATAGTGTTCGAATAATTTGCGATTATATGAATAGGGATTGGTGATGTCTTTGATTTCTTGTGGAAGATTGTTCCACAGCTGAGATGCAGAGTACGTTAAGCTTGTTTTGTATAAGTCAATCCTAGGCTTCGGAATGTGTAGTATATTTAAACGTTTACTGTGTCTAGCATTATATTTAAACAAAGGCCAAAGGTAATTTGGGGCATTCCGATGCAGGATTTTGTGAATTAGTTTAGCTTTATTGAAAAGCAGGCGTTTGCGGAATGGTAGTAACTGAAGGCGTTTATACAGGCTAGGATTGTCAGATAAATGTTTGCTATAAATTAGACTCATGGCCCGTTTCTGGAGTGAGTAAAGTCGCTTGGTGTTTGAATTAGAACAACCGTCCCAGATTGTAGAGCAGTAGTCAAAGTGTGTCTGTATATGAGAAGTATAGAATAGTTTCCTTGTGTCCTCATCAAGGAAGTTTTTAATCTTGGCGAGTTGATAGACTTTTTTCGCTGTTTGTTTAATGAGCGCTTGAACATGGGAATTAAAGGTTAGGTTTCTATCAATGATTAGGCCTAATGTTTTGTGCTCAGTTACACTTTCTACTGGCATGTTATCGATGTGAAGTTGAAGTGATGTGTGTGGGCTTAGAGTTTGAAGTCTTTGTCTGGTTGTTAATAACATTGCTTTTGTTTTAGTGATGTTAATTTGCATACGGTTTGAATAGCTCCATTTAACTACATTATTTAATTCTTGTTGTAAAGACGACTCCAGTAAAATACAGTTTTCAGCGTTTGTGTACACCGTACAGTCATCTGCAAATAGATCGCAGGACGACGAAAGATGCAAAGGTAGATCGTTAATATATATGGCAAATAATAGAGGGCCAAGAATAGAGCCTTGCGGTACTCCAATATTGAAGGTAGTGGTTTGAGACAGAGATTTATTGTGTGATACTACTTGCTTTCTGTTTGATAGAAAAGATGATATTAGAGTGACTACATTAAGGCCAATTTTCATTGTCTCGAGTTTTTTAATTAAAATAACATGGTCTATCATATCAAATGCTTTCTTGAAATCAATAAACACAGTTCCACATAGACTGTTGTTGTTTATATTCTGGTGCCAATTTTCTATCATGTTTGTTAGGGCCGTATGGCAAGAATATTTTGGTCGAAATCCTGATTGGCTGTCAACAATAAGCTTGTTGCGAACTAGATACTGTAATGTTACTTTATGGATGTGTTTTTCTAGTGGCTTAGATAGTGATGATAGTAAGGAAATGGGTCTGTAATTGTTCGGGAGACCATTGTCCAATGAACCAGATTTAAGAAGAGGGTACACTTTAGCGATTTTGAGAGCTGATGGAAAGTGGCCTTTGGTTAGACACTGATTATATACATAGGTTAGTGATGTACAAATCACTGGCGCAGCACAACGGAGAATCCGGTTGCTGATTCCATCTAACCCAGATGAGGTTGTGTTTTTTAGGTTACTGAGGTAAGTGAATACTTCAGTGATTGTCATTAGCGGTATGTCGGAAAGAATATCGCGGGAGCATCTATTCTCGCAAAACGATGACAATAAAGATAAGTTGCAAGGAGAATTAGGTATTGAAGCCTTCAACTGGTCTATGTCAGTTTGAAAAAAATTACTGAATTGGTCGCATGTAATATGATTTGATGGTAAAGAATTTCGGAAGTTATACTTGTTTGTCAAGGTGTTAATTGCCTTCCATATATCCTTACTATTTGTTTTATCCATTACTAAGTTCTTAAAGTAATTTTTCTTTTCCCGTCGTATGCTATATTGAACTTTGTTTCTAAGAGTACGGTATGCACTGAGATCCCGCTTTTTATGTGCTTTATCTCTGTCTCTCATAATTTCAAGTATTTCCTGGGTGATCCAAGGTGGCTTGACGTGGTGTTTTACTCGAACTTCCTTGACTGGCACATGTCTATCAAAAACATCAATAAAGGTTTTCATCCAGAATTCCAGAGCATCATCCGGGTCAGGAAGCTGATAAACATTGTCTAGAGGTGAACTGAGCAAGTCCTGTAAAAATGCGTTTTGGTTGAAATTTTTGTAACTTCTATATTTTACACTTATGTGTTTATGTTTAGGAGTTTTAATTCCTTTTTTAGACCACGTGCAGCATATTGGGTAGTGATCGCTCATTGCACAATTTGGTACGGTGCATTCTATGATGTTGTCTGAGCAAGTTACATAAATGTGATCTATGACTGTTGAAGATGACTTTGTTACTCTAGTAGCTTGTTGTACTATTTGTTGGAAATTGTATGATGCAATTATATTTCCCCATATTATGTTGGATTTGTTGGTGTCAATGTTAAAGTCTCCGAGTAGTATAATTTCCTTCCCAGAAGCGAAAACCACATCCATCATGGTAGTGAAGTTTTCGTACCAGACGTGTCCAGCACTGGGATTTCTATAAAGGTAGCCAATTATCAGGGGTGTGCGGTTTTGAAGTTTTAGCTCTAGCCAGATACATTCTATTTCGCAAGTTTCAAAGTCTAGCCTACGGTGAGCATTTAGTAAATTAGAAACATAGGTTATTATGCCTGTCTCTTGTTTCCTACAGGGATCCCTTCTAAAAACTTTGTACCCTTTAATAGAGATGTCCTCATCTGAAATTGTATCATTAAGCCTACTTTCACTAGGGCCGAATAAATGAAAATTTTGATTAAGAATAGAAGATAACTCTGGTAGCTTGTTAAATAAGCTGCAAATGTTTAAGTGTCCAAGGCGTATTCCTGACTTATTGAGCCAGTGTTGCCACTTCTCAGACATTTCATCCATGAAGAAAGTGTAAATTCGTCAAAGTTAAGCTAAAATACAAGATCATAAAACAAAATCACAATTACATTAACTTACAAAATATCAGTAATACAAATCAATAAGTAAATGACAATATTATAACGATATAACTAATTAGACCAACGAATATAATGCAAACAAGGAACAAAACGAATTAAAGAACATACAACAAATAATTAACTTGAAAAAAACTACTTCACAAGCTAAGTACCAACTGTTATCCAAAAGAATCAATAAATGACTATACAAGTCAATGTCTCTGTTTAAAGCGGGGAGTGAAGACCCCCTCACTCAGGGTATTAAGGCGATAAAAAGTATTATAAAAGATATCTAAGTGTCAATCTCTGTGACTTCAATACGAGTCAATGTTTACAGCCGCGTACAATCTAATACGTTGCTATATAAATCAATAACCAAGTATGCGCATAAACCTTATAGGAGAGGTCCTTTCTTGTACCGAGATCCGGTGTTGCTTTGTGCTGAATTGCTAGTAAATACCAGGCTGTGTTGGTCCTTGGTACAGCGACATCATAAATGCCTGCCGAAGTGAAGTTGGGCTAAACCGTGTGAGGTATAACAACTCTGGGTTACAATGGAGTGGATACTGTTGATTTCTCACGGGTGTGTAACGACTTCCAACTACAGGCTCTGATTCGTGGCTAACAGGAGGCTGTGGAGGCACGTTGCTGTTACTACAGGATTGATCCTTGCTGTGGAGAAGAGGGAACGTATCTTCATAATTATCACCCTCCTGCGTGAAAGAGGGCGTATTGTACGGATTTGGTGTGATGGAAATGTTCCGTCTGGCTTGGATATCAGGTGCCGTGGTTATGAGTGGTCTGCTCTCTTCTGGTTTATTGGTACTTGATGTGGCGGCAGTATGTCGTCTGGCTTGAGTTTGAGGTGGTGTAGCTAAAAGTGTCCTACGCGATCCAGTATTGGATGTAGGTTGTGTACGTTCAGGGTACTTAAGATTTTTGGCGAGCAAGCTGGTGCCCAATGTAGACAAATGTACTTGATCTTTATAAAGTCGCTTTTTAGGTGCTCCTGACTGTGAAGTAAACACCGGTGTGTTGTTGATGAACTGTATGTTGTTGTGAGAGCAAAACTTCTGCAATATGTTGTTATTTATGTCAGCTAGACGACGCTGGAATCCATAACTCGGTGATATGATGGAGGAGAAGAAGATGGACGAGTTAGGAAAAGTGTGACGTAATCCGTTCAAGAGCGCCAGCAGTTGAGATGTTGTGATTTGCTGGTTGTTCATGGTGTCATTGATACCAATATGGACGCTTGCCCTTTTTACGTTAAGATTTACAGCCAACCTCCTAATCTTGTCTGTTAGCCGGTCAACACCAGCCCCAGGCAGTGGAATTATGGAAACAATGTCTTTGTCTGTAGTAGCCATCCGGTCGCTATAAAGACCTTTCATTAGAGAGTCGCCTATTATAATGTGTGTACAGTCGGGTTGTGCTGTCTGCACATGTTGGTTGTCAGTACGCCTTGCTCGTTGTTTCTCCCATTTAGCAGCAGTCTGTACGTCTCCATGTGACTCTCCCTGTGTTTCCTGGAGGCGTGTGTTGTCTGTTGGCAGTGCACTATAGCACTGTACGTTTTCTGACGAATTTTCTTGAAGCACTTCGAATCTTTTGCTTATCTTTACACCAATGGGATAGACTGCTTGTAGCGTTTTATCTTCCTCTGCACGTTGAGTTTTTCCGCGTCTTGTTTTTGGTGAAACTGGGCTTCAAGATTCTCCGAATTTGATACAGCTGCTTGGGAGTTACACGCTTGTTCAGTTGAGTTGGTGGAGGACTCGTGCTGTAAAGTTTCTATTGTTTTTCTTAGCAACAGATTTTCCTCTCTCATGAGCGTGATTTCTTCTTTGAGAGCAGTGTAGTCACTGCTGGTCTTGCTGTTAGCTGCAATGTTCGCTGTAACAGTAGCAGTGAGCGCCTTTAAGGATTGCTCTATTACCTCAATGCGCCTATGACAATCGCACGATTGTCCATTGATATTTGGCGTGTTATCAAAGGCTGGTATTTCTTCTGCTACACTTACGTTGGTCTCCACGTTGTTTTGGAGGTGCTCCATTGGATATTCAATGGCCAAGAGTACTGATGGGGTAGGTGACCTCGTGTTGATGGCATTGTCCTGTTCATTTATTGTATGTGTTAGTTGAGAAACATTGTCTGCTGTGGTGTCCACAGCTGTAGTTGTGGGCTGTGTAGATTCTGAGTCCTCACTCGAGACGAGCATGTTGATGATATCTTGTGTCTTTGATATGTCTCTACTCGTGAATGTAAGTATTGAGTTCTCCAGCTCGACAAAGTCTAATTTTAGCCAAGATTTAATGTTTTCAACGCTGCCCTGAGCTAGTAACTTGTTCTTTGAGTGATATAAATGTATTGTAAGGACTGGCGTCGTAATCAGATCTTCCACGTAGGCCCCGCTTCTATCTTGTCTGTGTTGGATTCGTTCAGAATTGTAATAATTGATGAGGCACGTTCGAAATGCCTCATAATGGAGTGTATTGTTAAAGGATACTGTAACACATTGGCCGGAGTTGGTGTGTTGGACGACTCGGCCGACTGGATTCGCACACCTGGCTAGCTTGGTCTTCACCGCCTTCTCTTTGTTTAGTGTGTATGGTTTATTCACGGCCGATCGTAAACCGGATCTTGTTTTAACACCAGTCACCTCCAGAGAGGCCTCTCCTATAGATGACATTACTGCATCATGTTATCAAACCCGTTTGAAGAATGTTGCGAACTCATCGTAGTCTAGACGCGCCGCGGGCCACTTGAAGTCATGTGTTGCGGTTCGTTTGTTTTGACAATTGAGACAACAACACAGGCTGATCAGGAACTTGCGATAGTGTGTGCAGGCGACTTACCACGCGCTAGTCAAGCATGGTTTACACACGTTGTCGCTAATCGACAATTGGTAATTTCGAAATTGAATGACCTTACCGTCCATTTATCAAAGGAATCCTCATTTCACTACACCACAGTCACATAAACTTAAGATATTAATTCGTATTAGATCCAGTTTCAGAACTAACACAATGTTATACACAGCATCTCGATTGAAATAGGCAAAACTTGATAAATTCTATAAAAACTGGGAGAGCTTGTGAAAACACGTCCGCTCGAAACCGGAAACGAGTATGAGAGAGATCCTAGAGGGGAGCTTAGACAAGCCTAGAGAGGAGGTTAGACAAGCCTAGAGGGGAGGATAGACAAGCCTAGAGGGGAGGTTAGACCAGCCTAGAGGGGAGGTTAGACAAGCCTAGAGGGGAGGTTAGACAAGCCTAGAGGGGAGGTTAGACAAGCCTAGAGGGGAGGTTAGACAAACCTAGAGGAGAGGTTAGACCAGCCTAGAGGGGAGGTTAGACAAGCCTAGAGAGGAGGTTAGACAAGCCTAGAGGGGAGGTTAGACACGCCTAGAGGGGACGTTAGACAAGCCTAGAGGGGAGGTTTGACAAGTCTAGAGGGGACGTTAGACAAGCCTAGAGGGGAGGTTAGACAAGCCCAGAGGTCTGTTTAGACCAACCTAGAGGGAAGGTCAGACAAGTCTAGAGGGGTGATTGGACAAGTCTAGAGGGGAGGTTAGACAAGCCTAGAGGGGAGGTTAGACAAGCCCAGTGGTCTCGTTAGACCAGCCTAGAGGGGAGGTCAGACAAGCCTAGAGGGGAAGTTAGACTAGCCTAGAGGGGAGGTTAGACAAGCCTAGAGGGGAGGATAAACAAGCCCAGTGGTCTGGTTAGACAACCCTAGAGGGGAGGTTAGACAAGCCAAGAGGGGAGGTTAGACAAGCCTAGAGGGGAGGTTAGACAAGCCTAGATGGAAGGTTAGACAAGCCTAGAGGGGAGGTTAAACAAGCCCAGTGGTCTGGTTATACAAGCCAAGAGGGGAGGTTAGACAAGCCTAGAGGGGAGGTTAGACAAGCCTAGAGGGGAGTTTAGACAAGCCTAGAGGGGAGGTTAGACAAGCCCAGTGGTCTGGTTAGACCAGCCTAGAGGGGAGGTTAGACAAGCCTAGAGGGGAGGTTAGACAAGCCTAGAAGGGAGGTTAGACAAGCCTAGAGGGGAGGTTAGACAAGCCTAGAGGGGAGGTTAGACAAGCCTAGAAGGGAGGTTAGACAAACCTAGAGGGGAGGTTAGACAAGCCTAGAGGGGAGGTTAGACAAGCCCAGAGGAGAGGTTAGACAAGCCTAGAGAGGAGGTTGGACAAGCCCAGAGGGGAGGTTAGACAAGCCTAGAGGGGAGGTTAGACAAGCCCAGAGGGGAGGTTAGACAAGCCCAGAGGGGAGGTTAGACAAGACAGGAAGGGAGGGTAGGCAAGACAGGAAGGGAGGTTAGACAAGACAGGAAAGGAGGTTAGACAAGACAAGAAGGGAGGTTAGACAAGACAGGAAGGGAGGTTAGACAAGACAGGAAGGGAGGTTAGACAAGACAGGAAGGGAGGTTAGACAAGACAGGAAGGGAGGTTAGACAAGACAGGAAGGGAGGTTAGACAAGAAAGGAAGGGAGGTTAGACGAGGCATAAAGAGAGGTTAGACAAGACAGGAAGGAAGGATAGACAAGACAGGAAGGATGTTAGACAAGACAGAAAGGGAGGTTAGACGAAGCATAAAGTGAGGTTAGACAAGACAGGAAGGGAGGTTAGACAAGACAGGAAGGGAGATTAGACGAGGCATAAAGGGAGGTTAGACAAGACAGGAAGGGAGGTTAGACAAGACAGGAAAGGAGGTTAGACAAACCAGGAAGGGAGGTTAGACAAGACAGGAAGGGAGGTTAGACAAGATAGGAAAGGAGGTTAGACAAGACAGGAAAGGAGGTTAGACAAGACAGGGAGGGAGGTTAGACAAGACAGGGAGGAAGGTTAGACAAGACAGGAAGGGAGGTTAGACAAGACAGGAAGGGAGGTTAGACAAGACAGGAAGGGAGGTTAGACAAGACAGGAAGGGAGGTTAGACAAGACAGGAAAGGAGGTTAGACAAGACAGAAAGGGAGGTTAGACAAGACAGGAATTGACTTTAGACAAGACAGGAAGGGAGGTTAGACAAGACAGGAACTGAGTTTAGACAAGACAGGAAGGGAGGTTAGACAAGACAGGAAGGGAGGTTAGACAAGACAGGAAGGGAGGCTAGACAAGACAGGAAGGGAGGTTAGACAAGACAGGAAAGGAGGTTAGACAAGACAGAAAGGGAGGTTAGACAAGACAGGAATTAACTTTAGACAAGACAGGAAGGGAGGTTAGACAAGACAGGAATTGACTTTAGACAAGACAGGAAGGGAGGTTAGACAAGACAGGAAGGGAGGTTAGACAAGACAGGAAGGAAGGTTAGACAAGACAGGAAGGGAGGCTAGACAAGACAGGAAGGGAGGCTAGACAAGACAGCAAGGGAGGCTAGACAAGACAGGAAGGGAGGTTAGACAAGACAGGAAAGGAGGTTAGACAAGACAGAAAGGGAGGTTAGACAAGACAGGAATTGACTTTAGACAAGACAGGAAGGGAGGTTAGACAAGACAGGAACTGAGTTTAGACAAGACAGGAAGGGAGGTTAGACAAGACAGGAAGGGAGGTTAGACAAGACAGGAAGGGAGGTTAGACAAGACAGGAAGGGAGGTTAGACAAGACAGGAAGGGAGGTTAGACAAGACAGGAAGGGAGGTTAGACAAGAAAGGAAGGGAGGTTAGACGAGGCATAAAGAGAGGTTAGACAAGACAGGAAGGAAGGATAGACAAGACAGGAAGGGATGTTAGACAAGACAGAAAGGGAGGTTAGACGAAGCATAAAGTGAGGTTAGACAAGACAGGAAGGGAGGTTAGACAAGACAGGAAGGGAGATTAGACGAGGCATAAAGGGAGGTTAGACAAGACAGGAAGGGAGGTTAGACAAGACAGGAAGGGAGGTTAGACAAACCAGGAAGGGAGGTTAGACAAGACAGGAAGGGAGGTTAGACAAGATAGGAAAGGAGGTTAGACAAGACAGGAAAGGAGGTTAGACAAGACAGGGAGGGAGGTTAGACAAGACAGGAAGAGAGTTTAGACAAGACAGGAAGGGAGGTTAGACAAGACAGGAAGGGAGGTTAGACAAGACAGGAAAGGAGGTCAGACAAGACAGGAAAGGAGGTTAGACAAGACAGAAAGGGAGGTTAGACAAGACAGGAATTGACTTTAGACAAGACAGGAAGGGAGGATAGACAAGACAGGAACTGAGTTTAGACAAGACAGGAAGGGAGGTTAGACAAGACAGGAAGGGAGGTTAGACAAGACAGGAAAGGAGGTTAGACAAGACAGGAAGGGAGGCTAGACAAGACAGAAAGGGAGGCTAGACAAGACAGGAAGGGAGGCTAGACAAGACAGGAAGGGAGGTTAGACAAGACAGAAAGGGAGGTTAGACAAGACAGAAAGGGAGGTTAGACAAGACAGAAAGGGAGGTTAGACAAGACAGGAATTGACTTTAGACAAGACAGGAAGGGAGGTTAGACAAGACAGGAACTGAGTTTAGACAAGACAGGAAGGGAGGTTAGACAAGACATGAAGGTAGGTTAGACAAACCTAGAGGGGAGGTTAGACAAGCCTAGAGGGGAGGTTAGACAAGTCCAGAGGGGAGGTTAGACAAGCCTAGAGAGGAGGTTGGACACGCCCAGAGGGGAGGTTAGACAAGCCCAGAGGGGAGGTTAGAAAAGCCCAGAGGGGAGGTTGGACAAGTCAGGAAGGGAGGGTAGACAAGACAGGAAGGGAGGTTAGACAAGACAGGAAGGGAGGTTAGACAAGACAGGAAGGGAGGTTAGACAAGACAGGAAGGGAGGTTAGACAAGACAGGAAGGGAGGTTAGACAAGACAGGAAGGGAGGTTAGACAAGACAGGAAGGGAGGTTAGACAAGACAGGAAGGGAGGTTAGACAAGAAAGAAAGGGAGGTTAGACGAGGCATAAAGAGAGGTTAGACAAGACAGGAAGGAAGGATAGACAAGACAGGAAGGATGTTAGACAAGACAGAAAGGGAGGTTAGACGAAGCATAAAGTGAGGTTAGACAAGACAGGAAGGGAGGTTAGACAAGACAGGAAGGGAGATTAGACGAGGCATAAAGGGAGGTTAGACAAGACAGGAAGGGAGGTTAGACAAGACAGGAAAGGAGGTTAGACAAACCAGGAAGGGAGGTTAGGAGGTTAGAGAAGACAGGAAGGGAGGTTAGACAAGACAGGAAAGGAGGTTAGACAAGACAGGAAAGGAGGTTAGACAAGACAGAAAGGGAGGTTAGACAAGACAGGAATTGACTTTAGACAAGACAGGAAGGGAGGTTAGACAAGACAGGAACTGAGTTTAGACAAGACAGGAAGGAAGGTTAGACAAGACAGGAAGGTAGGTTAGACAAGACAGGAAGGGAGGCTAGACAAGACAGGAAGGGAGTTTAGACAAGACAGGAAAGGAGGTTAGACAAGACAGAAAGGGAGGTTAGACAAGACAGGAACTGAGTTTAGACAAGACAGGAAGGGAGGTTAGACAAGACAGGAAGGGAGGTTAGACAAGACAGGAAGGGAGGTTAAACAAGACAGGAAGGGAGGTTAGACAAGACAGGAAGGGAGGTTAGACAAGACAGGAAGGGAGGTTAGACAAGAAAGGAAGGGAGGTTAGACGAGGCATAAAGAGAGGTTAGACAAGACAGGAAGGAAGGATAGACAAGACAGGAAGGGATGTTAGACAAGACAGGAAGGGAGGTTAGACAAGACAGGAAGGAAGGTTAGACAAGACAGGAAGGGAGGTTAGACAAGACAGGAACTGAGTTTAGACAAGACAGGAAGGGAGGTTAGACAAGACAGGAAGGGAGGTTAGACAAGACAGGAAGGGAGGTTAGACAAGACAGGAAGGGAGGTTAGACAAGAAAGGAAGGGAGGTTAGACAAGACAGGAAGGGAGGTTAGACAAGAAAGGAAGGGAGGTTAGACGAGGCATAAAGAGAGGTTAGACAAGACAGGAAGGAAGGATAGACAAGACAGGAAGGGATGTTAGACAAGACAGAAAGGGAGGTTAGACGAAGCATAAAGTGAGGTTAGACAAGACAGGAAAGGAGGTTAGACAAACCAGGAAGGGAAGGTTAGACAAGACAGGAAGGGAGGTTAGACAAGACAGGGAGGGAGGTTAGACAAGACATGAAGAGAGTTTAGACAAGACAGGAAGGGAGGTTAGACAAGACAGGAAGGGAGGTTAGACAAGACAGGAAAGGAGGTTAGACAAGACAGGAAAGGAGGTTAGACAAGACAGAAAGGGGTGTTAGACAAGACAGGAATTGACTTTAGACAAGACAGGAAGGGAGGATAGACAAGACAGGAACTGAGTTTAGACAAGACAGGAAGGGAGGTTAGACAAGACAGGAAGGGAGGTTAGACAAGACAGGAAGGAAGGTTAGACAAAACAGGAAGGGAGGCTAGACAAGACAGGATTGGAGGCTAGACAAGACAGGAAGGGAGGCTAGACAAGACAGGAAAGGAGGTTAGACAAGACAGGAAAGGAGGTTAGACAAGACAGAAAGGGAGGTTAGACAAGACAGGAATTGACTTTAGACAAGACAGGAAGGGAGGTTAGACAAGACAGGAACTGAGTTTAGACAAGACAGGAAGGGAGGTTAGACAAGACAGGAAGGGAGGTTAGACAAGACAGGAAGGGAGGCTAGACAAGACAGGAAGGGAGGTTAGACAAGACAGGAAAGGAGGTTAGACAAGACAGAAAGGGAGGTTAGACAAGACAGGAATTGACTTTAGACAAGACAGGAAGGGAGGTTAGACAAGACAGGAAGGGAGGTTAGACAAGACAGGAAGGAAGGTTAGACAAGACAGGAAGGGAGGCTAGACAAGACAGGAAGGGAGACTAGACAAGACAGGAAGGGAGGCTAGACAAGACAGGAAGGGAGGCTAGACAAGACAGGAAGGGAGGTTAGACAAGACAGGAAGGGAGGTTAGACGAAGCATAAAGTGAGGTTAGACAAGGCAGGAAGAGAGTTTGGACAAGCGTAGAAGGAAGGTTAGACAAGACAGGAAGGGAGGCTAGACAAGACAGGAAGGGAGGTTAGACAAGACAGGAAGGGAGGTTAGACAAGACAGGAAGGAAGGTTAGACAAGACAGGAAGGGAGGTTAGACAAGACAGGAAGGAAGGTTAGACAAGACAGGAATGGAGGTTAGACAAGCCAGGAGCACATACTAATAACTAACCTCAATAACTATGGGCAGATAGACCCTGGAGCAGCTCTTGTTGACCTCTGACCCCGTAGTTGACCAATCAGCGTGGTACACTCGGCAGTTGTCCTCGTGTCTCGGCGATTTCTGCGCTTGTAGCTCCAGCTTCTCACATTTGAGCAAGACGTGTCTGAAATATCGGGTAGAGCAAGGTCACAGAGGCTCACGGACAATCTCTTCAAGGCCGTGGATATCTTGTTGCTCACGTCTCTCCCTCGTGTCAATAGAAAGATTAAGAAAAACACAAAACAGACATACATACACTCTCACATACACACTCTCACACATAAACACTCTCACATATCACATCGACAGAGTTAGGACGTGTTTGTGTGGGCTCTTACTTCTCGGATTTTTATTACTGCCAGCTGAATTACCCTAACAGTACTTTGTTTTATATCACTGTGCTCGTTGTGATTCCGTGGATGTGGTTAGATAGTTCTTAGATTAATACGAATGTTCATGTTCGAAAAATGTGTATTAGACATAATATTCATTTACAGTGTTAGCTGAACACTAACAGATTTAGACCAGTCAAGTGCATGAGGCGTCGCAGAACCAACCAACCACAACACGGGACTTCAAATTTCCCGCTGCGTGCCTAGAGTTACCATGCGATTGCTGCATTCCTCAAGCGGAGTTTTTGATAACATTATGCAATAATGTTCTCCAGGTGTACGAACCCCGCCGGTCGAGTCGTCAAACATACCAACTTGGGCTATATGTGTTACGGAGTCCTTCAACAATACACTCCATTATGAGGTATTCCGAACTTGCCTGATCAACTATTATAAGCCTGAACTAATCGAACACAGACAAGATAGGCATGGGGACCATGTGGAAGATGTAATAACGACGCCAATGGTTACAATTCACCAAGAATAAACTGTTGACACAAGAAACTGTTGAAAACATTAATTCTTGGCTAAAATTAGACTTTGTCGAGCTGGAAAACTCAATACAGATATTCACTAGAAGAGAAATATCAAAGACACAAGATATCATCAACATGCTCGTCTCGAGTGAGGCAACAGAATCTACACAGTCCACAACTACAGCTGTGAACATCACAGCAGACAATGTTTCTCAACTAACACATACAATGAGTGAACAGGACAATACCATCAACACGAGGCCAGCTACCCCATCAGTGCTCTTGGCCTTTGAATACCTAATGGTGCCCCGCCAAAGCATCGTAAAGATCAACGTAAGGGTGGCAGAAGAATTACCAGCCTTAGATAACACCCTAACTATCAATGGACAATCGTGCGATTATCATCGGCGCATTGAAGTAATAGAACAGTCTTTAAAGGCGTTCATTGTTAATATTACAGTTAAGATTGAAGCGAACAGCAAGACCAGCAATGATTACACTGCTCTCAAAGCAGAATTCACGCTCCAGAGAAAAGGAACATTTGTTGCTAAGAAAAACAATTCCAACTTTACAGCATGAGTCCACCACCGACTAACAGAACAATCGTGTAATTCCCGAGAAACTCTTTCAACCTTTTAGAATCTAAAAGCTCAGATTCACCCAAAACAAATAACTAAGCAACACGCGAAAAACCTCAAAGTGCAGAGGACGATAAAACACTACAAGCAGTCTACCCCATTGGTGTAAAAATAAGCAATAGATTCGAAGTACTTCAAGAAAATTAGCCAGAAAACGTACAGTGCTATAGTACACTGCCAACAGACAACACACGCCTACGGGAAACATAGGAAGAATAACATGCAGACATACATACTGCTGACAATCATCAATAGAAGAAGCAACGGGCGAGGCGTACTGACAACCAACATATATAGACAGCACGACCCGACTGTACACACATTATAATAGGCGTTTCTTTAATAAAAGGCTTATATAGCGACCAGATGGCCACTTCAGACAAAGGCATTGTTTCCAGAATTCCAACACTGCCTGGGACTGATGTTCAACGGCTAACAGATAAGATTAGCAGATCAGCTTAAATCATAACATTAGAAAAGCAAGTGTACACTCTGGTATTAACGACACCATGAACAACCAACAGATTACAGTGTCTCAACTGCTGGAACTCTTTAACAGGTTACGTTACACTTTTCCTAACTCATCTATTTTCGTCTCTTCCATCATGTCACAGAGTTATGCATTCCAGCGTCGCCTGGCTGACATAAATAACAACATATTACACAACTTTTGTTCTCACAACAATAAACATTTCATCAACAACACACCGTTCTTCACTTCAAAGGTGCACAAAATAAGCGTCTTTATAAAGATCAAATACACATGTCTACATTGAGCACCAACTTGCTCGCCAAAAATATCAAATACCCAGAACGGACATAACCTACAACCAATACATGATTGCGAAGGACACTCTTAGCTACTGCGCCTGAAACTCAAATCAGACGACATACTACCGTCACATAAAGTACCAACAGGCCAGAAGTGCGCAGACCACTCACAACTGCTGCACCTGAAGTCCAAGCCAGACGGAACACCTCCACCACACCAAGTCCCTATAATACACTCTCTTTCTCACAGGAGGGTGATAATTATGAAGATATATTCTCTCTTCTCCCCAGCAAGGAACCATCTATCAGCAACAATAATGTACCACTACAACCTACTGTTAGCCACCAATCAGAGCCTGTAGTCGGCAGTCGTTACATACCCGCGAGATATCAACTATATCATTTCATTGTAACCCAGAATTGTTACACCTCACACGTTTTAGTCCAGCTACACTTCGTCAAGAACTTGTGATGTTGCTGTACTAACGACCAACACAAATTGATATTTACTAGCAATTCAGCAAAAAGCTACACTGGATCTCGGTACAAGAAGGAGCTTCTCCTGGAACATGTATCTGTATATTTGGTTATTATTTAATCTACTAACGTAATAGTGGATGCGTGAGTATAAACTTTGACTTGTATAATTGTTTACATTCATTGATAATATTTCGTTGTACATCTTTTATAATACTTTTTAATGTGTTTTTCTATGAGTAAAGGGTCTTCATTGCTCTTCCTTACTGATCTACATACGTATTTTTTATTTATTGATAGAGATATTACTCTTCTCTGTACTTTAGAGTGTGTATTGTAATAAAGGACGTAAGTTGTAATCGTTCTGTGTTTTAAAAATTTATGTTAACACATAGATGAAATGTCTAATAAATATGAACACTGGCTCAGTAAAATTTGCTCAGAGTGGGGCATTTACATATCTACCATCTGTTAGGGAAGCTGCTAACCCTAACCCAAAAGCTAAAAAGAATTAAAGTAAGCTTTAATATAGCGACATTGATTAAAAATAATAATATTTATTAGACAGAAAACAAGTAGTATCACACAATAAATCTTTATCTCAACTCATTATCATTAATATTGGTGTACCCCAGGGGTCTATACTTGACCCTCTGTTATTTGCCATTTAAACAAATGATATTCCCTTATATCTTTCGTCTTCCTGCGATCTATTTGCATACGACTGCATAGTATATACAAACGCTATTGATTGCAATGTGCTAGAATCATCCTTGCAACATGAATTAAATAGTGTAGTCATGAAAACCGCATGCAAATTAACATTTCTAAAACAAAATTTATGTTAATAACAACCCGGCAAAGACTTGACAGTCTAAACACACAGAAAACTCTACAGCTGCACATGAGTAGCACACGTATAGAAAGTGCAACCGAGCACAAGGCACTGGGTCTCTTCGTTGATCAAAATCTAACGTTTAATTTTCATGTTCATGCTCTCATTTAAAAAAAAAAATTTTTTAATTTTAAAATTTTAAAAAGAACAGTAGCCAAAAAAGAATACAAACTTGCCAAAATTTAAAAAAAAAAAATTCCTTGATGACAACACTAAAAAGATATACACTTTCCACATAGAAAGACATATTGATTATTGCTCCACAATCTGGGATATATGCTCCAAATCAATTACAAAACGTCTTTATTCACTCCAGAAAAGAGCAGTGCGTTTAATTAATGGTGAAAAGCTTACTGACAATTTTAACTATATGAACGTCTTCAGTTACTGCCACGCCACAGATGCTTACTTTTTAATAGGCTAAACTAATTCAAAACTAAAACAACAAGCTGCCATAAGGATTGATAATGAAGTGGGACAATATCAACCTATTAAGAGAGATGTTAGGCAGGGACGTGTAATGTCTCCAGATCCTTTTTTTTTCCTATACAGTGAAAATATTTTCAGAAATGTAGAAGACATAAATGGAATCAGCATTGGAGGAAGACACATCAATAACATTAGATATGCAGATGATACAGTATTGATTGCAGACAATTCACAGGATCTGCAACAATTAGTAGATGCGGTTGTTGTACACAGCGAGCAGCTGGGGTTGTAATTAAATTGTAAGAAGACACAGGTTATGGTCGTCACTAGGAAGAACGAAGTACCACAATGTAATATACAGGTAAATGGGAATATTCTTCAACAAGTGAATCGATACAATTATCTCGGAACAGTCATAACATCTGATGGGAGATGCCTTGAAGAAATTAGAACAAGAATCGCCATGGCGAAAGTAGCCTTTAGCAAGATGAAAACCATTCTGACCAATAAAAAGATGTCAATTGAAACGAGACAAAGAGTGTTGAGGGGGTACATAGAGCCTGTTCTTTTGTATGGATGTGAAACTTGGACAATGTGCAGTCAAGCTGAAAAACATGTGATGACTACAGAAATGTGGTTTCTGAGGAAAATGCAAAGAGTACCATGGACAGATAGAAAAACCAATGACCAAGTACTACAGGAGACAAATGAAAATCGTAGACTGATTAGAGAAATTAGACGAAGACAGTCAACATTTTTTGGACATGTTATGAGAAGAAATGGATTGGAGAACTCATTGACAACTGGCAAGATCGAGAGGAACAGACCCAGAGGAAGACCAAGAGGAAGACCGAGAGGAAGATACCTGGATGGCTTGGCCACGTGGCATGGACGGGACAGGAACACTGAGCTGATCCACGACTCTGGTGATCGAGTGAAATGGCGAGTCATGACCGCCCACGCTTTCCGGCATGGCACATGATTGATTGATTGAAACTAATTCACAAAATCCTATTTCAGAATGCTCCAAGCTACCTTTGGCCATTGTTCACATATAACGCAAAACGTAGCAAACGACTAAACATACGTCATTCTCTTAAACCTAGGATAGACTTATACAAAACAAGCTTAGCATACTCTGCCGCTCAGTTGTGGAACAATCTTCCACAAGAAATCAAAGACATCACTAATCACTATACATACAGTCGCAACCTGTTTGAACACTATCTCAGTACAGACTAAATGCCTCCTAAAAACACAAACAGAAATAATTGAAAATCATCTCAAATGACAACCAGCTAATACATAATCCCATATGTATGGTGCGTTACATCTTCCTTAGGTATTTATAATGGCGATGTTAAACATTGCTTTAGTGAGTCATGTGTTATTGATTATTTTTCATATTTTAATGCATATTGTTCTTTTTTTTGGGGGGTCTAAAATTAGCTTCATAAGTGATGTAGAATGAAATAACTTACGAGAGGAAAGAGAGGAGGGCAGCATGACCTGCTTGCCCAATTCTTAACCCTTTGAAAATAAAGTTCGTTCGTTCGTTCGTTCACACGCACCCACACCCTCTCTCATACATAAACACTCTCATATACACTCACATACGCTCTCTCACACATAAACACTCTCACATACACTCAACACTCTCTCACACACAAACACTCTCACATACACACGCTCCCATTCAAACTCTTAAATACAAACTCTCAAATGCACACTCTAGCATACACTCACTTACACACTCTCACATTGCCATGAACTAAAAAAAAAAAAAGAGTTAACGCAATTAGCGACAGTGGGTTAAAAGATCAACACGACTAGGGAGGGTTTAAAACACCTGTAACAGTAAACAGGAATCGATTACTACTCACAACAGGTGTAACAGCGGGTTAAGTGACTGACGATGGGTAACTGCGGATACTGGTAACGAAATTACACGGACAAGGTCCATGACTTTACTTTCAGTGGCATTTGGGCCAGGGCGGCTGAAGTGTCAACATCAAGTCTTTTTTTGCATATCCTTTACAGGACATCGTTGTCAACACCAGCATCTTTCAGCTGTATGTTGATTTCTTGGCAAGATTACGCCCAGTAGTTTGCCATTGCTTTCTGAGCGGCCGGCTCACATACCCCGTAAGTTACCGATGCGATTCGAACCACTGCTGATTCTCACCGTCATCACGTTACCTACGAGAGTATACGAGATTGCGGAGAAAAGTCATAACCTCTAAGCCCCGAAGCCGGCTAAAATAAGATCTATTTTCCAACATCTGTAGTAGACTGGCATTGTAATCGTATTCAAGTGAGATGGAAAAGAACACCAGATTTGACAGTTGCCTAGAATCTTCGTTGAAATACCGATGTGCCGGTGTAGTGTGTTGTGAACGCCAAGAGGCCATATTTTGAACGCCCACATAGTGTGTTCAGTGTTAATCATTTGTACAGTAAAGAGACAGTAAATAGTCAGATTTTCTATCATATCTGCAAGTATTCACTGAAACAGAGAACATAGACCATGGCGCCAGCTGTGACAGGAGAATAGGGACTCCAGTGACGGACTGCCTGAATGTACGATAACTAGCAGCGTCACGTATCGAGGGGGACGACTCTTGGTCGATACAGGGGCCAGTCTACTGTGAACTACCCAATAAAGTTTCAGCATACTCTGAAAAGCTTGAGATCAGCGTCTTCTGTTACTTGTGTATTGCTTAGTTAAAAGTGTGCCAGTGTTGGATTCAAGACAGCGAGCTTATATTAAACGCCACCAACAACATGGCATTTACCGGGTGTTATCGTTGTGATTGTTATAGTTATTGTTGTGTGCATTTTGTTTGGTACCTTACATTAACCACATAATTTCAGCATACCCGACGAAGCTACACAAGTCGACCAACAACAAAGAGTTCCGTCCTAGTTTTAACAAACCCTCTTCAACGACAGAGCAATAATTACTTGGTTCTGCTAGTTTTGATTCGACTAAATTAGAACTACAGCATATATTTAATTAACCATCGTCAATTAATTTAAATACTCACATCTTAATTATAATTTTATACCACGTCTACTCTTCAAGAATTTGTGGCCATTGCGAAAAGTGTGGATTATCAGGCACTGAGCTATTCGCGTATGCTAATGCTGAATATAGCGCATTCCAAGCGCGCAAACGTGATGAAAGGGCTGCAGTCAGTAAAGCAGTGAAAGAGAAAGCGCAAGCAGATAAGGAGAAAGCACAAGCAGAGAAATAGAAATTGTCTGCACAAGAGGCTATTTTGAAACCGGAAGCAGTCATCAAAGAGAAAGACATTGCTCTTGAGAAAAAGAGACTCGCAACTCTGGAAAAAGAAAGAGCATTCGAAATAGCTCTCGAAGAAATGAGATTAGCTGTAGAGAAATATACTAAAGAATTAAAGATAGCTTTAGAGAGATAGAGAGAGAAATTGCTAACATGTGAGAATGAACTTGCTTTCAGTAGAGAGAAACTGGCAGCAGAACAGATTATGACCGACAAAGAAACAGAAGGCAACTTAAAGGGAAAGCAGTTGGAGAAAGAAAAGGATGCGGAAATCGCTCAGGCGAAATTGGTATGACAAACTTTGGACCCCATTAAAAGACAAGGGGGTTATTCGGAACTTTACTGCGGGTGAATCAATGTCATTTTAGGTTCCAAATTTTGAAGTTTTGATGAAATACTATAATGTCCCAAATGAAGGCCTTTAAAGGTCGTGGAGGTAATTACTTAAAAGTTCCGTACAAACTATCATTATGTCAAAGAGAAGGTTTTGAGATACGTTTGCTTAGACCAGGCCGGTTTGCGAACAGCGTACATGTCTCTGACTCCAAAGGCTAATCAAACCTTCCTTGACTTTGTCTCAGAGACGCATTCGCTGTTTGACAAGTGGATGAAGTCGGCAAATGTGGAGGAGAATTTCCATAAGCTGAGAGACATCACGTTGAGGGACAAGCTGAAGGCAGGTGTGCCTGATGCTATGGCTACTTAATATCGAACAAGTGTGTTACGGTACGAGAAATAGAGGCCAAAGGCAAGACGTATTACAATGCACATATGGAAATATTCGCTGAATGCGTTCAGCCTAATTTAGTGATAGGAACGTTTTCCAGATTCTCTTATCAGAAAAGTAGTAGTAACTAGATGAGGCAACAAACATATGACCATCAGATGACATACCAGTCACGCTTTCAATGTGGGTTTAATCCAAAGGGACCTTATTATGACGTAACGAAAGGCATTATTATATTTTGCAGATATTGTAAGAATTTACACGGATCACTTGAGATGTGTGATAACAATCCTAAATAAGAAGCCTAAATCAAAAACCTGTCTTCATTTTTTTTAAATCAACAGATATACTGTTTACAAAAACCGATTGAAATGTTATATTTGTAAAAGCTTTGGCCACTTAGATAGAGTTTAACAAATAAGATGTGCTAAGAGACCAATATGGCGAACACCATATAAAGCAGTGACGCAGATGACGAAGAAGATGTTAATGCAGTTAACGTTGTGACCTATCCCAACGATACCCGCTGTGAAATATGCAGAAAGTTTCACGAATACAGCAACATGTCGTGTGGTCATACTGTGTCTGTAAAAGAGGCGAACTCTGCAGCATTCAAAATGACACCTCAAATATCCATAAAGGATTTGTCAATGGAGTGCCAACGACTTTCGTAAGAGACACTGGCGCCTCCCTCGTAGGGGTAGACCGAAGAATGGTAAAGAAATAGATTTACACGGGCAATACCGTGGTTGCAAGAAGTACAAGATTGAGTGGGACTGATAAGCTGCCCTTACTATGCAGGTAAAATTAGAGCAGCGGTACTGCAACGCCGATGAGAAGGCTTCCTAATTGGAAATGTTCCAAATGTCATAGACAACAGCTATGAAGAGGCGCATCGATGGGAAGTACACAGCTGCCAGCTAATGCAGTCACAAGAGGGCAAAATACGCAAAATAAAGAAGAAAAGAAAGCCGCATCACAGATTACTCCGACTGACACGAAACAACTCCAAATGACACAAGAGAAAGACTTCGGTAGACAGCCGAGAAAGAAGCACATTAAGTAAATGTTTTCATTAATGTGACCTGCCACCAAAGAAGGCCAAACAAGGTAAGTGGGACTTTACCTTAGACAAGAACATACTATTTAGAATATACAGAATGGGCGCAGTAATTGTCTCACAAACTGTGCTGGCAAAGCAACACCGCAGCGAAACGCTGAAATTAGCGCACGATTCTCAGTTTGCTGGACATATGGGGATGGCCAGCACAAAGAAGAGATTTTTGTCTCAGTTTTACCGGCCAGACTACTTCAAATATATCGGAGACAATGTCCGATCCTGCATTAGTTAGTTAGTTAGTTATTTAGTTAGTTAGTTAGTCTCCTATCTACTATCTAGCGAAACCACAGCCAAGGGAACGGGCTTGGTAGAATCAGCGGGGAAAGAAGACCCTGTTGAGCTTGACTCTAGTCCAACTTTGTGAAGACACATGAAGGGTGTAGCATAGGTGGGAGCGCAAGCGCAATTGAAATGCCACTACTTTTATCCTTTCTTTACTTATTCAGTCATCGGTAGAGATTTGTCCGCAACAGTCGTGCATTATCTCCGGCGGGCCTATTCTCGCTGGTCGCGAGAGCCGCACAGTGGAAGGACGGGGCGGGAGATTTGCTCGCAACAGACGAACAAATTCTCCTACAATACCATTGACGGGCCTATTCCCGTTTTTCTCGGGATCCGCAAAAGTCAGGCGGGGATTCTGACGGTAGTGCATGCTTTACACAGGTCCGGACACTGTGATTGACAGAAGAACGCGCCTTTACGGTCCTGTCGCGTACGTGGCCCTCACCTGTGGGACTTGGCTGAACGTCTCTAATCCGGGTCCTTTGGGTTCCAGGGTCTGGCCATCACTCGCCATCTGCTCGTGGTGGCGAGGCCTCGGAGAATTGACGCTGTGCCGCCAGCGTCTGCAGCCTACCTTGTGCCAGACGTATTGGTTACCCATTCCTCTGGAATACACGAGATTAGGCCGAGAGAGGGAACATGTCGTGTGGGCACCACATGTTTCTCTGAAGCTCTGCCCAGGCATTGTGATGGAATATTGGCCACATTCCAACTCACATACTTTAGTCTGTCAAGACTGCAAGGTGCCACTCACTATAGGTGATTCCAATTGCACATCGAACCATTAAATCCATAAGTGTTGGGATCCCCTCCTCAGCAGATCCCGCAGCGTGTAGCAGCTAACGACACAAGTTCTGTGTTGGTTTATCAATCTTCTTTGGCTTCCTGCGTAGTGTTCTTGTTTGGTCACACCTCTTATGGCTAGTGATAAGTGATAGTTCGGGCAGCTTCCCTAATAGATGGCAGATATTTAGATGCCCGACTCTGAGCCCATCTTAACTGAGCCAATGGTCATACTTATTAGACATTTCAACAATGCGTAATCATAAGTTTAAAAAAAAACACATACATACAGAATGAATACAACTTACGTCCCTTATTACAATGCATACGTTAAAAAAACAGCAACAGAGAAATAGTAATATCTCTGTCGATATATAGAAATACGTACACATATCAGCAAGGACGAGCAATTAAGACCCCCTAACTCACAGTAAAAACACAATGAAAAGTATTACAAAAGATCTACAGTTAAGTACTATCAATTATGAAGTCAAAATAAGTCAATGTTTATAGTTCCGTATAACCTAATGCGTTACTAGATCAAGTAATAACCAAATAAGCAGATCAACGTTCCAGGAGAGGCTCTTTCTTTTACTGAGATCCAGTGTAGCTTTGTGCTAAATTGCTAGTAAATACCAGGTTGTGTTGGTCCTTGGTACAGCAACATCATTAGAGCTTGACGAAGTGTAACTGGGCTAAAACTTGTGAGGTGTAACCATTCTGGGTTACAATGAAATGGATACTGTTGATGTCTCATGGGTATGTAATGACTACCAACTACAGGCGCTGGTTCGTGGCTAACAAAAGGTTGTGGTGGCACGTTGTTGTTGCTGAAAGTTGGCTCCTTGCTGGGGAGAATAGGAAACATATCTTCAAAATTATTAGCTTCCTGTGTGAAAGGGGACGTATCGTATGGACTTGGTGTGGTGGAAGTGTCCCGTCTGGCTTGGATTTCAGATACAGTGGTTATGAGTGGTTTGCGCACTTCTGGTCTATTGGTACTTGATGTGACTGGAGTATGTCGTCTGGCTTGAATTTCAGGTGGAGTAGCTAACAGAAACCGACGCGACCCTGTATTAGATGCATGCTATGTTCGTTCTGGGTATTTGATATTTTTGGCTAGCAAGCTGATGCCCAATGTAGACAAATGGATGTGATCTTTATAAAGGCTCTTTTTAGTGCACCAGCCTGTGAAGTGAAGGACGGTCTGTTATTGATGAACTGTATGTTGTTTTGAGAACATAACTTCTGCAAAATGTTGTTATTTATGTCAGCTAGACGACGCTAGAGTCCATAACACATGTGGTGGTAACACATATGGTGGAGGAGAAGAAAATAAACGAGTTAGGAAAATTGTGACGTAATCCGTTCAAGGGTGCCAGCAGTTGAGACCATGTGATGTGTAGGTTGTTCATGGTTCGATGATACAAATGTGGACGCTTACCTTTCTAACTTTATGATTTACAGCCAATTTACTAATCTTGTCTGTTAGCCGGTCAACACCATCCCCAGGCAGTGGGATTATGGAAACAATGTCTTTGTCTGAAGTGGCCATCTGATCGCTGCATAAGCCTTTCATTAAAGAATCGCCTATTATAATGTGTGTACAATCAGGTCGTGCTGTCTGTACATATTGGTCTTCAGCACGCCTCGTCCATTGTTTCATCCATTTACTATTATCAGCAGTCTTTATGTCTCCGCTTGGTTCTCCCGGTGTTTCTTGTAGACATATGTTATCCGTTGGCAGCATTTTATAGCAGTGTACGTTTACTGGTGATTTGTTTGTTTTTGTTTTTGGTTGTTTTTTTTTTTGAAGCCTTTTGAACCGATTGCTTATTTTGACGTTAATGGGATAGACTGCTCGTTGTTGTTTATCTTCCTCTGCGCGCTGAGGTATTTGTTGTTCTTTATTTTCCTTTGCGCGTTGAGTTGTTTTCATAGTAGGTATCTGTTCTTGGTGGGACTGAGCTTCCCCAATATTCCCCAAGGATGAAACACTTGCTTGGGAATTACATGCTTCTTAGGTTGGATCGGTTGAGGACACATTCTGTAAGGTATCAACTGTTTTTCTCAGCAGTAAATTTTCCTCTCGCAGCAGCGCAATGCACTGTTTACAGTCGTACGAATGTCCATTGATAGTTAAGGTGCCATTGTTGTCTGAGACAGGCAATTCTTCAACAACATCCACGTTGGGTTCTATGTTGATTTAGATGCGCTCCATTGGGTATTCAATGGCCAAGAGCAATGGTGGATTGGCAGGCATCATGTTGATGCTGTCTTGTGCACTCGTCGTATGAATCAATTGAAGCACATTGTTAGCTGGTGTGCTGTCTACAGCTGTGGTTGCGGGCTGTGTAGGTGAATGACTGTATCGAGTCTTCAAGCTCGACAAAGTTTAGTTTTAGCAAGAATTAATGTTTTCAACATTTCCCTGTGCCATCAACTTATTCTTCGAGTGATACAAATATATCGTAATCACTGTCGTCGTAATCAGGTCTTCAACATGGGCCCCGCGCTTATCTTTTCTGGGTTCAATAAGTTCAAGCTTGTAGTAGTTAATAATACAAGTTCGGAATGCTTCATAATGGAGTGTGTTGTTGAATGATACCTAATACATTGACCTGAGTTGGTGTGTTTGACGACTAGGCCAGCAGGATTCATATACCTGTATAGCATGTTCTTGACCGCCGTATCTTATTTCAGTGTGCAAGTTTTATTGACAGCCGATCGTAAACCGGAATGAGTCCTTTCACCGGTCACCGCCAATAGAGAGCCCTCTCCTTCCGCTGACATTATTGCATCATTTTATGACCTTCTAAGCTTGAAGAAAGCAGCAATCGCATTGTAACTCTAGACCGCCGCGGTAATTTGAAGTCCCGTGTAATGGTTGGTTAGTTCTGAGACGCCTCATGCACTTGACTGGTCTAAATTTATTAGTGTTCAACTATCACTTGAAATGAACATTGTATATAACACTGCGATAATCAACACTTACATTAATTTACAAATTATTTAACCACATCCACAGAATCACAATGAGCACATCGATATAAAACACCATAACAGGTGAATTCAGCTGGCAGCAATAGTAATCCCAGAAGTAAGAGATAAGAGAACACGTCCTCACTCTGCAGACAACGAATGCATGTAGTGACAGATGTACAGGAAGAAGTAGGCCACAGAGAAGATGCGTGCTTGATGTGGCGGATGATCTCCAGATAGGTTTATCGAATGCGGGACATCTTGCTTGTGATCAAGAAGTTTTCCAGAAGGTTGTTATGAGAGCGAGGTTCTGCAAATGACATGCTACTGAATGAATGAATGAACGAACAAACGAACGAACGAAGAACGAACGAACGAACGAACGAACGAACGAACGAATGAATGAATGAATGAATGAATGAATGAATGAATGAATGAATGAATACACGTTTACATATTTGGAATCTGCATTAATTTTCCTGTGAATCCATGCTGGTCATTAATGTGTACATTTGATTGTTATAACATTCATTGCATTCTGTGCAGCCAATGAAGAAAATCAAAGATTCAACCAATAAAAAACATGCATTCATACGATCATCAGTGTCTGGTATCTTCACCGCCCGCGTGCAAATAAGCTTGGCAGTGGCTCTGCATGGAACGCACAAGTCTCTGAAGTAAACTTCAGGAAATAGTCTCATTCACGTGTAAATGAAGCTTCGAGCTGTTGCATATTAGCTTCAGAACTTGCCTGTAGACTCTGTGTCCCAGCTCGTCCCACAGATGTTCTATACGGGACATGTCTGGTGACAGGGCAGGCCAATCAATCGTCACAATGTTCTGCTGCTGTAGATATTGCTGTGTAATGCATGCATTATACGATAGTGCGGTATCCTGCTGGAGAAGCTGCATGTCTGGATAATTTGTGAACGTAGGATTAACTAATGCATCCAGAACCTTATCTCCACATGTCACAGCATTAACATTTCCACGGACGACATGAAGAGGCAAACGATGTTGAAAACTGAATCCTCCCCAAATGTTAATACCACCTCATTGGATGAATGGATATGTCGCGAAATGTCCAAAACAGGCGTGTCTTCTGACAGGGAAATTCATGGATGGATTCTTGCATGGATGGATGTACGCATCATATGGTGTATCATATAATAGTGGACATTGTGTGTATCCCGGTGATTTATATCTGTGCTATATTCAGTTCTCACCCGTTCATTTGTGAATCGAATACAGATTGATCCGCCATACTCCTCTACAAGAAGATTTGCATATTCACCTGGAAGTCTTCTTGAAACCATAGTGGTCAAGTACTCAGTTTGCAGATTGTCGAAAGTCATCATCCCAGATCTGTCAGGCCTGGAGGGTATTGTCAAGCATCAGCCCGTATACCCAGGAGGGGGAGCTCAGACACATCCAGTTGAATTTGTCACCGACTCCCGACTTACGGACAAAGACGTGGTTCTATCTGATGACCTACACACCTTTCAACCTGACCACTTGGCTAGACTATTTTCTTTTGACCGAACTATTTAATGTAGTGGTTGTCATCTCTGTTCGTCTAGTTTCTGTTGGCTGTTGAATATGATATACTAAATATGTGGAGAGTGTTCTAAGTGCATAAGTGTGTCGAGTCCTTGCTTCAAGGGAGTGTATGCATTACTTTGAAGGGGTTAGCTGTCCAGGAAACTTTGGGGACAGCAGAATAGTAATACCTTACCTTGCCAGATAGATTGATGGATAAGGTATGGATGGATGGATGGATAGGTGGATGAATGGATGTATGGATGGAGATATTTTTAGACGGATGGATGGACGGATCTATGGATGGGTAGATGGGTTGATAGAGTGATTGATCGATGGATGGATGGGTAGATGATAGAATAGATGGATTATTGATTGATTGATGGATAGATGAATTCATAGATGGTAGTATGGATGGGTGGATAGATTGGTGGATTGAAGGATGGATGTGTGTATGTATGTATGGCTTGATGGATTGATGTATGGATGTGTGTATGTATGTATGGCTTGATGGATTGATGTATGGATGTGTGTATGTATGTATGGCTTGATGGATTGATGTATGGATGTGTGTATGTATGTATGGCTTGATGGATTGATGTATGGATGTGTGTATGTATGTATGGCTTGATGGATTGATGTATGGATGTGTGTATGTATGTATGGCTTGATGGATTGATGTATGGATGTGTGTATGTATGTATGGCTTGATGGATTGATGTATGGATGTGTGTATGTATGTATGGCTTGATGGATTGATGTATGGATGTGTGTGTGTGAATGAATGGGTGGGTGGGTTGGTGTATGTATAACTGGATGAATGACTTGATTGATGTGTGGATGGATGTAAGCATGGTTTGATGTATGCAAATATGTATGAATGTGTGGATGGGTTGATGTATGGAAAGATGGATGGATGTATGGATGGATTGATGTATATATGGATGGTGTCACCGTCCTAGATCTCTAGGGGAATGAAACTCGGGCTCATACAGGCAACAAACTCCGTTCAGATGCAATCTAACATCATTTATTATTATGATGTTACAGTAAGCTGGCGAAGAGAGTTTTCGCAAGCCAGCAATCTGCAAGTTGCGTATCACAGGAGTTTACAATAAACATGATTATTACAACAACTCTATCAGCTATCTAACATATGCATAAGACCCCTAAATACACTTGGGTCTAAACTATCAAGTCCCCCTTAAGGTAAGCCCTGTTGCTTCCTCGATGTCCAGTCCGTGTCTGCCTTTCCACACGTGTCGCAATCCGACACGGGTGGTAACTCTCTCTGAGTTTCTCGTGGACCCCGCAATCGGCGGGCCCCATCGGTGTCCACGGGGCTGTGGACACACTGACCGGTCCTTCGAGAAGGCTCTGGATTATTCGAGCCTTCGAGTGACTCGGTTCTTTCCCTTTAGCTGGAGTTCTATCCCTTCTCTAGTCTCTCTTACTTTTATGTTGGTACCGCCCTTATGTGAGGCTGTGACAGGAGTCCCCCTCCCCCCTGCTCTGATGGGTTATTATATGGTAATTAGTTCTGTACTAATTCTGTCACAGGATCACATAAAGTCGGTGTTTGTAGTTTGGTGGATAGTAACTTGGCAACCTACACATCTGCATCAACAACTCATGTATTCTCCCATACACCACTTCAAGATGATTGCTGAAGAGGTCTCTCTCTTCTATGTTCTTAAACATGCTTATCTGACCGAAGTTCCGTGACGTTCCCAGTTGTTTTTACAACCGCGCCCTTCTCAAGTATCCATATGATACCAAGATATAAAACTCTGTGTAAGAGAGTTTTAACAAGACAAATGTCTTGGCTATTTAAGTACACTTGCAAATCTTGTCTTGCGTGTGTATTTCGATACATTTTTACTTCCGTATGTTGTATATTGCTGAATATGTAGTTATGCTGTTGTTTTATCACATCTGACTACGTGTGTTCCTGTTGGCTTGTTAGTGTATTGACTGATATGTTGCTGTTTCTAATAAAGTGACTGTATTTTAATTGTTAGTGTTCAGTTTTGAGTTTGTATAAAGTGTGTGCTCACTGTGTGGTTTAACTCCCAAGCGTCACGAGTTGGGATATCCTTTGTCATGAATTACCCAATCTGTGTAAAGCATGATCGGGGCATTCCAAACAGTGGCGCTTAGATGTAGTGTATTCAATACTAAACATGTATCAACAATTGAGACAGGTAATACATTTTTACATGAAAGACGCAGACAAATTAAAATAAATACGTTTTGCGTACAATTTATCCGCTCAGTATATCGCTCTCTCATTTAATTCATTCACTCTGTCATTCATACATCTTTCATACACAATAGTATTTTGTTAAAATATACAAATAAAGTTAAGGTAAGTCTTACTGCCCTTAGAAAAATGGATTAGGCGATATGTTCACTTTAAGGTAACAAGTACTTTTTGTACGTGTAATCAAAAAATGGTTTATAACTTAAATAGAAAAAATTGTATAGGAAGAATATTTCACCTATGAGTGAAAATACCTGTTATATTATGGTAGAAAATATACAAGTTACAGGTTGACATATTTTATATATATAATTAAATACAAGTGTAATACATATTAACTAATAGTAAATTAATTAATTAACTCCAACGACGATGTGTGTGTTGTCCTCCTGTTTTCCGTGTGTCGTGCCATCCATGTTAACAGTTAATATAGCTGTCCCTTGCATGTTGTAATAGACGTAGTTCTATTCCGGCTGTTTGAAAAGTTTCTTTGCAATAGCGAGTATGCAGTGTTCTTAATCTTTACACGATGACTGTCAGTTCATTGGTTGAAATCACTTCACAGATATTATATATCGCTCGGATTGTTTTTCAAGCCTTGGCAATTGGTAATATGGCTTAATGCAATATAGGGTTATCAAAGTTTCATGTTCGTGAGTGTTATCAGTAGATTATTCACTCGGTTCAAGTTTCATGTTCGTGAGTGTTATAAGTAGATTATTTATTTGGGCGTTGATACTTCTGGATGAAAGTTCTATAGTAGGTGTAGAGGTACACTGTTCTATGGTAGGTGTAGAGGTACACTGTTCTATGCAACAGACTAAAATATCACAGCTTATTATATGGCGAATGATTAATGTGCCTAGTGCTAGTCTGCTGGTGCATTAGTTTGCCGTGATATGTCAGCAATAATATTATCAGTACCTTTGATGTGGCGGATTTCGAAGTCGAAATCTTGAAGAAGAAGAAGACACCATCTTGATAATCGATGATTCTTTGGCACACCTTGCTTAAGTACCAGCAGTGGCGAATTATCGGTTAAAACAACAACATGCGAACCTAAGAGGAACTTAGATAAACGACGCATACAAAAAAGTAGACTTAATGCCTCCAACTCAACTGTGGAATAATGGATCTCTGCCTTTTTAAGCTTGCGGCTGACATAGAGTATTGGATGTCTTACGCCTTGATATTCCTGCATCAGGCATCCTCCAATTGCGATAGCACTCGAATCTGTGGTCAGAATAAAAGGTATATCTATGTTTGGTAATCTTAATACGGGTGAGTTAGAAAAAATTGATTTCAATTTGCACATTACATCCTCTAAGCGGATACTCTTACAAAATTTTTCTGGATGATCTTTTGTCAACAGATTAGAAAAAACTGATGTGAGTTCCGCCCAGTTTGGTATAAACTTGGCATAATAGTTTATGAGACCTAACAGGCTTCTAACCTGTTTCTTTGTAGTTGGAACTTCTAGGTTGAGAATTTTTGATACGATTCTATCATCTGTCAATAGTTTGCCTTCGGAAATCCTATGACCTAGGAAGTCTATCTCTTTATAGCCTATTTCAACCTTGGAAGGTTTGATAGTAAGTCCAAAAGAAGGATTTGATTAAAGACTTGTTGGAGTGTAAGTAAGTGAGAAGTCATGTCTGAAGAATGGATACATATATCATCAATATATGCTTGCACGTCCTTGATGCCGTGCAATAACAGTCTAGTTAACCTGACGAATGTGGCGGGAGCGTTTTTGAGACCAAACGGAAGATATCTCCATTCGTACAGCCCAAGTGGTGTAGCGAATGCTGTTATATGCCTTGAAGAGGGAGATAGTGGTACTTGCCAGTAACCTTTAGCTAAATCAAGCTTAGAAAATATGGATGATTGAGACATATTCAAAATGAGGTCTTCACAGCTGTTCATTGGCTCAGCATCGGTCGTGGTTATAGTATTTAATTTTCTGTAATATATGCATAAACGAATAGTTTGGTCCTTCTTTTTCACCAGGACAATTGGCGAAGAGTACTGGGACACAGATTTCTGTATTATTTTATTTTTTTCTAAGTCCAAAATTTCTTTATCTAAATTTGCCCTATAATGTAAAGGAATTGAATATGGTCAGAGATTTGTATGTCCTTCATCGTACTGTCGTCGTTCATAATTGGTACTGGAATTTCCGTATTGTCTACGTCCGTCTGATTTATTACTGACGCTACTGTTTGTAAATTGTCTTCAATGTCATTGTCGTCGTCGTCGAGACTAATAGTTGCCAGTGTGTCGTTAAATTGGTCGTACTTGTCGTTATCCCATATTGTCGGTACTGTGAATATGTTTTCGTCGTCTTCGTTGTTACAAGAATGAGTCGTTAATGATGCTTCGTTTAGATCTTCGTTTGTCGAGGAGTCATTCAGTCGGGTAATTGTCGTTTCGTTTTCGTTGTCCTTCTTGTCAGTCTGGTTATTGTCATCTGTTATCTGCGTCTGCTTGTTCGTGTCACTGTCATTTCTAGAATAGTACGGTTTTAACATATTTACATGGAATATTTTCAACTTTCCATTCAAAGAAATTTCGTAGTCAACTTCCGAAATCTTTCTTACAACTTTAAATGGTCCCTGCCAAGAGGTTGATAGTAAATCTCTCTTGTCAGGTAGTAATAGTAAAATATTTTGATTTGGTTGTAATACAATCTTTTTTGCCCCTCTGTTGGCGTACTGCCTGTACCTAAAACCTTTCTCCTGTAATGATGTTCTGGCCAGTATACAGGATCTAATGATTTTGTCTCTGGTGTCAGTGACCAAATCATAGGTGGAAACTGGTAATTGGGTGTTTACGGGTTGTGATATTATATCTTTGTAAATAGTGAGAGGTCCTCTTGGGTTCGCTCCATATATCAATTCAAACGGAGAGAACCCCGTGCTTGATTGTGGGACTTCTCTGTATGCGAACAGCACCGTTGGGAGAAGTATATCCCAATCGGCTGGATTTTCAGCTGTCACTTTGGATAACATATGTTTTAGGTCCCCATTTAATTTTTCGCAAATTCCATTTGCGGCCGGTCGATAGGGACTTGTAAAACATTGTTTTATGCCTAGTAACTTAGTTACTGATTGGGTGGCATTAGATATGAATTGCGTTCCTCTATCCGATATTATCTTCTCCGGAAAGCCAAAACGGGAGAATATATGTAATAATACGTCCGTCACATCCTTAGAGGAGATAGATTTTAATGGAATCATTTCTGCCCACCTTGAACACAAATCAACGAGTGTAAAAATGTATCTATTTCCTTTGTTTGAGATGTGGTTCAAAGGACCTACTAAATCAACCGCCACGATTTGAAATGGTCTCGAGGCAGTTGTGGTTGACTGAATTTCTGCCGTAGGGTGTTTCCCTTTTTTGATTAGTTTCTGACAGGTATCACATGATTTACAATGGCTTTTTATGTCTTGGCAAAATTTAGGCCAATAAAATTGGCTCAGGACTCTGGCCCTGGTTTTTTCATAACCCATATGACCTCCGAAAGGTGAGTCATGGGCTATATGTAGCACTTTCTCACGATGTGACCGAGGTAGAACCACTTGCTGTATTGTGGTTTGATATCTGGTATATAATCTCGTTAGAATATTGTTATTTAGTCTAAATGTCCAAGAAGCGTTTTTCGTCAATTTTGGCTTTAATCCTACTAGCCGAAAATATTGCGAAAGGGTTGGATCTGCTTTTTGTTCTTCTATAAACTCGGTGGTGGTAATATTGGGTGAAATGATTTGTAGCGACTCCTGAAGTTGGTCGTTGTGGGTTTTGTGTGTCATTTGTCTTGTTACTATATTAGCGTATTGTGTGTGTTGTTGCACATTTACAGGCTCAATATTTTGTGGATCGATGGCGTCCTCAGTTCGAGGTGTTAATTTGATGGTATCATTGAAAGATTCAACCGCCCCAGTATTCTGCACCTCTGTGAATTCGTTTCGAATTCCGTCATCGGTTGTCTCCCTTGTGCTTTTGGCAGTTTGAGACAAGCACGCGTGGTTTTTCATTTTGGAACCACTGTTCAGTTTTTGGATACAGTTTTTCTGTTCCCATTCTCTGATTTCTTTTTCAGGGCAAGATCTTATGTTGGGAAGATTCCCAAGGATGATTTCAGCGGCAGGATTTTCTAGTACTGCGCATAGTACTTGTCCTGATATAAAAGGTGTCCGAATTTCGGCAAGTGCTAGGGGGTATCTTTCGATAGTGCCTGCGAATGTGCGACACGTTACGTATTTGTGTGTGTAGTCTTTGTCATTAACTAATGTTCTCTTAATTCCACAAAGAGTCGCGCCGGAATCGCGTATTAATGTACATTGTTTGTTATTAACAAAACCTGTTGCAAACTTTAACTTGCCTGTTGATGTTAAGGCTGCGTTGGCCATTTCGTTAGAAACTGGGATTGTGTGGCCGCATAACAAAGTTGTATCAAGCTGAAATTTTCTGCAGGTGTTACATGTGTTATCAGTGATGGTGTTAATGATTTCTACTGCATTACCTAACTCACTCGCACTTTCATTCTGGATGTCGCATTCATTCTGTTGTTCAATTTCTTCATCTGAGGATGTGTCTATTAATGCGGCATTAGCCTGCTTCATCATCTTTCGCCCGTCACAGCGTGCTGAATAGTGCCCAAAGCTCGAACAAAAATAACATTTGACCGCTCTCTGATATGCGTTCCTTTTGTTCTTTTGTTTTTCCACTATCATTTGGAGATGATGTGGATAATTTGGTGATTTGTCACACATCGAGTACTGTTCGTGTGTCAGATGACAATACTGGCACATTACTGGCTTTGTGAACTTAGAGCGTTGTTTGAACCTATTTTCATTTGGTTTTGAATATTTGGTGTTTGTAACCGCTGCTGTTTCATTATGGCTCATATTCAACTGAAAAATATCGCGGTTCGCTGTAAAATATGCGCTCCCCTTATTTTCTATTTCTTGAATAGTTTTACAATCCATTTGCCTCAAAAATTTAGAAAAAGGTGTTGGTATTGTGCTAATAATTTTATCAATTATAATTAGCTCCTTCAGTTTATCATGGTTGTTATTTGTTTTTGCTGAGGTTATCCATTTTGTACAAATATCTTGGACTGTAGACACGTAGTCTATGAAAGTTTGGTTAGGCAATGGGGTTAATTTGGAGAACTGTAGTTGATAGCCTGCTGTATCTAGTGAAAAATGTTGTAGTATTCTTTGTTTCAAATAGTCGTAATCTTTCCTCATGTTTTGTGGAACTGTCTCTATCACTTTTAAGGGCTCTAATGCTAAATTCCTCATCAGAATAAATGACCAGTCGACTTTTGCGACGTTATGATAAGTCATCAAACACTCGAAGTTCTCTAAGTATGCGCTTATTGAATCTCCTGAACAAAACGGCTTGACTAGGCCTTTATATTTGTTGTATTTTTGTTCATCTTCTTTACTTCTAATTTTGTTTACTAACATTTCTAAGTTGGAGTCAATTTCCATTTGTTTCAGTTGTATCTGTGTCTCTGCGTTTAATTGGGCTTGCTTGGTCGCAGCTTCGAGCTCCATTTGCATCTTCTTCTCTTGAGCCTGCAGTTGCATTTTCTTTTCTTCAGCTTCCATTTGCATCTGCATCTTTTTCTCTTCACTTTCTGCTTGCATCTTTTTCTCTTCCCTCTCTGTTGCTCTGTCTTCTCGTGCAATATTTTCTGAATGTGTCTTTTGTGCCCATTCTGAAAGTTTTTCCTCAATATATCCTAACCTAATACCTAATTCAATGCACTGTTCTAATGTTGAAATCTTGTATTTTAGTTATTGTTCACTTTATTGAAATTAAATCCCTTTGAAATTAGTTTGGGTGTACAAAAGTTGGTTATTCCCCTTAATGTTTACATTCAAATTTACACGAGCAGGTTTACTTGGTTATGAGATTAGCATATACATAAAAATCAATACAAAGAAAAATGTTACATCAATGAATCATGGATGAGTATCGCTTAGGGACACAATGAGCATGAAATGAAACTCATCTTATTTTTCCTGATCTCTCGACTGTACTCTTGTTTTGTTTTCCTGTTTTCTCGCCACTGCTGGAGGACAGGTTACATACACACGATATTTCGCGGAACAATCTGATGTTGGAATCAGAAAAAATTAGTAACGGTCAATGTAATTGTCACAGTCATGTCAATGTCAAATTTTATGAACATCAGCATAATTTCAAATATCAAATATTTTTGTAGAGGGACTATAATAGCTCATTCACGGATAATATGATGATAGCTGCAAAGTTTTGTGACTTTGTCCTGTATGATATATATATATATTTTTTTTTTACTTGGCAAAACCAAGAGCTGTCTGGAAAGTAAAGCTTCAGATTGCCAAAACCGGCTTGCCCCCAAATAGCCTGTCACCGTCCTAGATCTCTAGGGGAATGAAACTCGGGCTCATACAGGCAACAAACTCCGTTCAGATGCAATCTAACATCATTTATTATTATTATGTTACAGTAAGCTGGCGAAGAGAGTTTTCGCAAGCCAGCAATCTGCAAGTTGCGTATCACAGGAGTTTACAATAAACATGATTATTACAACAACTCTATCAGCTATCTAACATATGCATAAGACCCCTAAATACACTTGGGTCTAAACTATCAAGTCCCCCTTAAGGTAAGCCCTGTTGCTTCCTCGATGTCCAGTCCGTGTCTGCCTTTCCACACGTGTCGCAATCCGACACGGGTGGTAACTCTCTCTGAGTTTCTCGTGGACCCCGCAATCGGCGGGCCCCATCGGTGTCCACGGGGCTGTGGACACACTGACCGGTCCTTCGAGAAGGCTCTGGATTATTCGAGCCTTCGAGTGACTCGGTTCTTTCCCTTTAGCTGGAGTTCTATCCCTTCTCTAGTCTCTCTTACTTTTATGTTGGTACCGCCCTTATGTGAGGCTGTGACAGATGGATTGATGTATATATGGATGGATGTTAGGATGGATTGATGTATGTATGGATGGATATGTGGATAGATGGATTGATGCACGAATGGATGAATTCTTTGAGTGATGTATAGATGGATTGATAGATGTATTCATAGCTATATGGATGTATGTATGAATGGATCGACAGATGACTGGCGAATGGGTTGATGAATGATGGATGGGTGGGTGGATGTATGGATGGATTTATGTATAGATGGATATATTTATGTATAGATGGATGGATGGATGATGGATGGATGAGTGGATTGATGTAAGGAGTGGTGATGGATAGATGGATGATGGATAGATGTATGGATTGATGTATGGATGGATGGATGATGAATGGATGACTGGATGATGGATGTGTGGATGGATGGAAGAATAGGTGGACTGATGGATGGATGGACCGACAGACAAAAGGCGGGCACATTGACTGATATTCGAATTGGCAGAGATATACACAGAACATAGGTAGACATTGACTGATATTCGAATTGACAGAGATATGCACAGAACATAGGTAGACATTGACTGATATTCGAATTGACAGAGATATACACAGAACATAGGTAGACGAATAGCTAGGCTAAGCAGGCATATAGACAGGCATGCAGACATATAGACAGGTAGACGAATAACTAGGAAGACAGATAAATAACTAGGCATACAGACGAATATCTAGGCAGACAGGTGAATAACTAGGCAGGCAGACGAATAACTAGGCAGACAGATGAATAACTAGGCAGACAGACGAATAACTAGGCAGACAGATGAATAACTAGGCAGACAGACGAATAACTAGGCAGACAATGAATAACTAGGCAGACAGACGAATAACTAGGCAGACAGATGAATAACTAGGCAGACAGACGAATAACTAGGCAGACAGACGAATAACTAGGCAGACAGACGAATAACTAGGCAGACAGATGAATAACTAGGCAGAGAGACGAATAACTAGGCAGACAGACGAATAACTAGGCAGACAGACGAATAACTAGGCAGACAGATGAATAACTAGGCAGACAGATGAATAACTAGGCAGACAGACGAATAACTAGGCAGACAGATGAATAACTAGGCAGACAGATGAATAACTAGGCAGACAGATGAATAACTAGGCAGACAGATGAATAACTAGGCAGACAGATGAATAACTAGGCAGACAGATGAATAACTAGGCAGACAGATGAATAACTAGGCAGACAGATGAATAACTAGGCAGACAGATGAATAACTAGGCAGACAGATGAATAACTAGGCAGACAGATGAATAACTAGGCAGACAGATTAATAACTAGGCAGACCGCTGAATAACTAGGCAGACAGATGAATAACTAGGCAGACAGACAAAAAAACTAGGCGGACAGACGAATAACTAGTCAGACAGGCGATTAACTAAGCAGACAGATGAATAACTAGGCAGACAGACGAATAACTAGGCAGACAGACAAAAAACTAGGCGGACAGACAAATAACTAGTCAGACAGGCGGTTAGCTAGACAGACAGACAGACAAACAGACAGACAGACCCAAACGACTCTGTAAAGAAACCACTGATCTGCCCATATTTCGTATCTCCCTGAAAACTATCTCAGAACGAACTCCATGGAAAGCGGAACATACACTACCACTAGATATCCAGACAAAAGTGAGAGGAATATTTGGCAAGGAAGAACAGAACAGTGTACAGCGCAGAACAGCCACTCTCAGCTTCCTTGATGAAGAATACCCACAGGGCCTCTGGATCCGAGTCTACACAGATGGGTCAGCACAAAATGCTGTTCGAAATGGAGGAGCGGGAGTGTACATAGTATACCCAAATATTACTAGGGACACGGCCAGAGTATCAGTAGGAAAGTACTGCCATAACTGTGATGCAGAAACATAATTGACAACGGGCTGAGTCCGACAAACGTCGGCCACACCTGGTGCATCATTAATCGTTGTGTCAGAGGCTCTTGTGTGAAAGATGGGGGAGAGATGGCGAGAACTAGCAGAGAAGGGAAGATAGAAATAATTGGGGAGAGAACATGCGCTTTATACTGTGTGATTTATTTATTTCGGCGATTAATTCATGTGGAGTGTTTCATTTCACTAGATTTTAGGATTATCATAACAGAATAGAAAGGGCTGAAGGGGGGAGGGGGGGGGGACAAAACTGAAATATTACAAAATAAAATTGCGACCCAATCACACATTCCTGTAGGTGTTAGACATCTAAGAAGGGGAAGAATTGGACAATGTAACATGCACACACATCCACAGATAGAGAGAATAAGACAATCTAATATGAACAAAACATTCAAAAATAGTAACAATGAGACAGTATAACATGCACACAGACATCCAACATGCGGGAGAACACGACAAGTACAACAAGCACATAGAGATACAACAATGGAGAGAACAAGACATTGTAACATGCACACGGACATCCAACATGCGGGAGAACACGACAAGTACAACAAGCACATAGAGATACAACAATGGAGAGAACAAGACATTGTAACATGCACACGGACATCCAACATGCGGGAGAACACGACAAGTACAACAAGCACATAGAGATACAACAATGGAGAGAACAAGACATTGTAACATGCACACGGACATCCAACATGCGGGAGAACACGACAAGTACAACAAGCACATAGAGATACAACAATGGAGAGAACAGGACATTGTAACATGCACACGGACATCCAACATGCGGGAGAACACGACAAGTACAACAAGCACATAGAGATACAACAATGGAGAGAACAGGACGGTATAACATACGCACAGACATCCAACAACACAAAGAAAAAGACATTATAACATACTGACAGTTATCCAACAGAGAATAAGACATTGTAACATGCACACAGACATACAAAACTGTAGAGAACAAAACAGTCAAACATGCACACAGACATCCAACATTGGGGAGAACAAGACAGTACAACATGCACACAGACATCCAACATTGAGGAGAAAAAGACAGTACAACATGAACACAGGCATCCAACATTGAGGGGAACAAGACAGTACAACATGCACACAGACATCCAACATTGGGGAGACCAAGACAGTACAACATGCACACAGACATCAAACATTGGGGAGACCAAGACAGTACAACATGCACATAGACATCCAACATTGGGGAGACCAAGACAGTACAACATGAACATAGACATCCAACATTGGGGAGAATAAAACAGTACAACATGCACACAGACATCCAACATTGGGGAGACCAAGACAGTACAACATGCACACAGACATCCAACATTGGGGAGAAAAAGACAGTACAACATGCACACAGACATCCAACATTGGGGAGACCAAGACAGTACAACATGCACACAGGCATCCGACATTGGGGAGAAAAAGACAGTACAACATGCACACAGACATCCAACATTGGGGAGAAAAAGACAGTACAACATGCACACAGGCATCCGACATTGGGGAGAAAAAGACAGTACAACATGCACACAGACATCCAACATTGGGGAGAAAAAGACAGTACAATATGCACACAGACATCCAACATTGGGGAGAAAAAGACAGTACAACATGAAGACAGACATCCAACATTGGGGAGAAAAAGACAGTAAAACATGCACACATTCTTCCAACACTGGGGAGAACAAGACATTATAACATTCACACAAACATCCATCAATATACAGAACAAGACATTATAACATTCACACAGACGTCCATCAATATAGAGAACAAGACATTAGAACATGCCATCATGTATACCCAACTGTCAAAGACCGGAATATAGAGGCCGAAGGTCTGCCTCAAGATAGAATACCAACGGGAAGAGTGGTCAACTTCAAGTATAGTAGAGGGGATACAGTGCCCCTATATGAGGGCAGGGTAGGTGATAGAATGGGGGACTATTAACTAGTTCTCTCATGAGACACGGAGACGTTGACCAGATAGTTAGCACTCTGGTCACGACAGAATCACGGCGCCTACATGATAGCCACGATTGCCACTCAACTAATGTAAGCGTGGCAGTTGTAACGGCACGCAGAAAGCCGAAGGACACACCAAGGTCCTTCCGCGTGGTGTGTAGCCACGCGAGCAAACTCGTCAGACTGGGGACTGACTTTGTAGAGAGCACTTGTTTAGTATTGATAGGAGTTTTGTGTAACCAAATAGATAGAGATAGCATTAGAGTTTAGAAAACTAGTGATAGGCAATTCTGTGGCTTTGTGTGTGGTTTTGATAGCGACTGTTACGTACTTGTAAAGAGCCTACGGCAATAAAATGTACCATTTAATTCCTCTCACACGACTTGCAAGTTTCTTGTATGGTGTGGGAGAAGTAATCTGATGATGCCTTACACATGAGTTGTTGACAGGCAAAGATTAATGTGGTGTCAGAAGTGTGGCTTGGACGAAAGTTCAAGCTAATACACTCACCCACGGCTCGCGGCTAAAGATTAATGTGGTGTCAGAAGTGTGGCTTGGACGAAAGAGCCAAGCTAATACACTCATCCACGGCTCTAGACTAAGTTTACAAATAGTGAAGTAGTGAATTTAATTTGTGTCAGTGACGGTTGACGTGTGCAGAACTAGGACAAGTTGCTGACTAAACTGTGCCTATCGTGACGAAATAATGCTTATTTGTGTTTATTAAGATATTATTTACTTAAATCATGTGTTCTTCAAAGTTGTAAGTATTGATATTATTATTTTCTTTTATGTAATTATTCACGTAATTATTTGTATATTTATGAATAACTATCAAAAATGATTCTTGGCGGAGCGATACACAGCCAGCAACATTATCGATTTTTGGAAGCTAAAAATAGCGCTGCGCCTCTGACGTGTTACGATTGACAAACAGTTGTGCCACGCCATTGGCATTCAGCATCTGAGTGTTTACAAATCGGCAGACAGATGAATAACTAGGCAGACAGATGATAACTAGGCAGACAGATGAATAACTAGGCAGACAGATGAATAACTAGGCAGACCAGATGAATAACTAGGCGACAGATGAATAACTAGGCAGACATATGAATAACTAGGCAGACCAGATATAACTATGCAGACGATGAATAACTAGCAGACAATGAATCTAGGCAGACAGATAAATAACTAGGCAGACAGATGAATAACTAGCAGAAAAAGATATAACTAGGCAGACAGCTGAATAACTAGGCAGACAGATGATAACTAGGCAGACAGACACAAATACTAGGCGGACAGACGAATAACTAGTCAGACAGGCGATTAACTAAGCACAGATGAATAACTAGGCAGACAGAAAGAATAACTAGGCAGACAGACAAAAACTAGGCGGACAGACAATAACTAGTCAGACAGGCGGTTAGCTAGACAGACAGACAGGACAGACAGACAGACAGACCGCAACGACTCTGTAAGAAACCACTGATCTGCCCATATTTCGTATCTCCCTGAAAACATCTCAGAACGAACTCCATGGAAAGCGGAACATACCTACCACTAATATCCAGACAAAAGTGAGAGAATATTTGGCAAAGGAAAACAGAACAGTGTACAGCGCAGAACAGCCACTCTCAGCTTCCTTGATGAAGAATACCCCAGGGCCTCTGGTCCGAGGTCTACACAGATGGGTCCATCCAAAATGCTGTTCGACATGGAGGAGCGGGAGTGTACATAGTATAACCCAATATTACTAGGGACACGGCCAGAGTATCAGTAGGAAGTACTGCCATAACTGTGATGCAGAAACATAATGACACGGGCTGAGTCCCCGACAAACGTCTGCCACCGACCTGGTGCTCATTATCGTTGTGTCAGAGGCTCTTGTGTGAAAGATGGGGGAGAGATGGCGAGAACTAGGAGAGAAGGAAGATAGAATATTGGGGAGATAACATGCGCTTTATACTGTGTTATTTATTTATTTAGGCGATTAATTCATGTGAAGTGTTTCATTTCACTAGATTTTAGTATGATCATAACAGAATAGAAGGGCTGAAGGGGGGGGAGGAGGGGACAAAACTGAAATATTACAAAAAAAATTGCGACCCCAATCACACATTCCTGTAGGTGTTAGACATCTAGAAGGGAGAATTGAACAATGTAACATGCACACACATCCACAGATAGAGAGAATAAGACAATCTATATGAACCAAAACATTCAACAATAGTAACAATGAGACAGTACAATCATGCACATGAATACAACAATGATGAGAACAAGACATTGTAACATGCACACAGAGCATCCAACATGCGGGAGAACACGACACAGTACAACAAGCACATAGAGATACACAATGGAGAGAACAAGACTTGTCACATGGCACCACAGACATGCAACATGCGGGAGAACACGACAAGTACAACAAGCACATAGAGATACAACATGGAGAGAACAAGACATTGTACATGCACACGGACATCCAACATGCGGGTGAACACGACAAGTACAACAGCACATAGAGATACAACAATGGAGAGACCAAGACTTGTACATTGACACAGACATCCAACATGCGGGAGAACACGACAAGTACAACAGCACATAGAGATACAACAATGGAGAGAACAGGACGTTGTAACATGCACACGGACATCCAACATGCGTGAGAACACAAAAAGTACAACAAGCCAATAGAGATACAACAATGGAGAGAACAAGACATTGTAAACATGGACACAGACATCCCCATGCGGGAGAACACGACAAGTACAACAAGCACATAGAGATACAACAATGGAGAGAACAGACATTGTACATGGACACAGACATCCAACAGCGGGAAACACGACAAGTACACAAGCACATAGAGATACAACAATGTAGAGAACAAGACATTGTAACATGCACACAGACATCCAACATGCGGGAGAACACGACAAGTACAAACAAGCACATAGAGATACAACAATGGAGAGAACAAGACATTGTAACATGCACACAGACATCCAACATGCGGGAGAACAACCGACAAGTACAACAAGCACATAGAGATACAACAATGAGAGAACAGACATTGTAACATGGACACAGACATCCACCATGCGGAGAACACGACAAGTATACAACAAGCACATAGAGATACAACATGGAGAGAACAAGACATTGTAAACATGCACACGGACATCCAACATGCGGGAGAACACGACAAGTACAACAAGCACATAGAGATACAACAATGGAGAGAAAGGCATTGTAACATGCACACAGACATCCAACATGCGGGAGAACACGACAAGTACAACAAGCACATAGAGATACAACAATGTGAGAGAACAGGAACATTGTAACATGCCACGGACATCCAACATGCGGGAGAACACGACAAGTACAACAGTCACATAGAGATACAACAATGGAAGAACAAGCATTGTAACATGGACACAGACATCCAACATGCGGGAGAACACGACAAGTACAACAAGCAACATAGAGATACAACAATGGAGAGAACAAGACATTGTAACATGGACACAGACATCCAACATGCGGGAGAACACGACAAGTACAACAAGCACATAGAGATACAACAATGGAGAGAACAAGACATTGTAACATGCACACAGACATCCAACATGCGGGAGAACACGACAAGTACAACAAGCACATAGAGATACAACAATGGAGAGAACAAGACATTGTAACATGCACACAGACATCCAACATGTGAGGGGACACGACAAGTACAACAGCAATAGAATACAACAATGGAGAGAAAAGACTTGTACATGGACACAGACATCCAACATGCGGGAGAACACGACAAGACAACAAGCACATAGAGATACAACATGGAGAGAACAAGACATGTAACTGCACACGGACATCCAACTGCGGAGAACACGACAAGTACAACAAGCACATAGAGATACAACAATGGAGAGAACAAGACATTGTAACATGCACACTGACATCCAACATGCGGGAGAACACGACAAGTACACAGCACATACAGATACAACAATGGAGAGAACAAGACATTGTAACATCACACGGACATCCAACATGCGGAGAACACGGAAAGTACAACAAGCAATAGAGATACAACAATGGAGAAACAGGACATTGTAACATGCACACAGACATCCAACTGCGGAGAACACGACAAGTACAACAAGCACATAGAGATACAACAATGGATAGAACAAGACATTGTAACATGCACACAGACATCCAACATGCGGAGAACACGACAAGTACAACAAGCACATAGAGATACAACAATGGAGAGAACAACATTGTAACATGCACACAGACATCCAACTGCGGAGAACACGACAAGTACAACAAGCACATAGAGATAGCAACATGGAGAGAACAAGACATTATAACATGCACACAGACATCCAACATGCGGGAGAACACGACAAGTACAACAGCACTAGAGATACAACAATGGAGAGAACAAGACATTGTAACATGCACACAGACATCCAACATGCGGGAGAACACGACAAGTACAACAAGCACATAGATATACCGCAATGGAGAGAACCAGACATTATAACATGCACACAGACATCCAACATGCGGGAGAACACGACAAGTACAACAAGCACATAGAGATACAACAATGGAGAGAACAAGACTTATAACATGCACACAGACATCCAACATGCGGTAGAACACGACAAGTACAACAAGCACACATAGAGATACAACAATGGAGAGAACAAGACATTATAACTGCACTTACAGACATCCAACATGCGGGAGAACACGACAAGTACAAACAAGCACATAGGATACACAATGAGAGAACAAGACATTGTAACATGCACACGGACATCCAACAGCGGGAGAACACGACAAGTACAACAAGCACATAGAGATACAACAATGGAGAAACAGACATTGTAACATGCACACGGACATCCAACATGCGGGAGAACACGACAATACAACAAGCACATAGAGATACAACAATGGAGAGAACAGGACATTGTAACATGCACACGGCATCCACATTTTGAGAACACGACAAGTTACACAAGCACATAGAGATACAACAATGAGAGAACAAACATTGTAACATGCACACGGCATCCAACATGCTGGAGAACACGACAAGTACACAAGCACATAGAGATACAACAATGGAGAGAACAGACATTGTACATGCACACTGACATCCAACATGCGGGAGAACACGACAAGTACAACAAGCACATAGAGATACAACAATGGAGAGAACAGGACATTGTAACATGCACACGGACATCCAACATGCGGGAGACCACGACAAGTACAACAGCAATAGAGATACAACAATGGAGAGAACAGTACGGTATAACATACGCACAGACATCCAACACCACAAAGAAAAAGACATTATAACCACTGACTCGTTTTATCCAACAGAGATAGACATTGTAACTGCACACAGACTACAAAACTGTAAGAACAAAACAGTCAAACATGCACACAGACATCCACATTGGGAGAACAAAGACGTACACGCATGCACCACAGACTCCAACATTGAGGAGAAAAAGACAGTACAACATGAACACAGGCATCCACATTGAGGGGAACAAGACAGTACACATGCACACAGACATCCAACATTGGGGAGACCAAGACAGTACACATGCACACAGACATCACACATTGGGGAGACCAACAGTACACATGCACACAGACATCCAACATTGGGGAGAACCAAGACAGTACACATGAACACAGACTCCAACATGGGGAGATAAAACAGTAAAATTCACACAGACATCCAACATTGGGGACCAAGACAGTACAACATGCACAAGACATCCAACATTGGGGAGAAAAAGCAGTACAACATGCACACAGACATCCAACATTGGGGAGACCAGACAGTACACATGCACACAGACATCCAACATTGGGAGCAAAAGACAGTACAATATGCACACAGACATCCAACATTGGGGAGAAAAAGACAGTACACCATGAAGACAGACATCCGACATTGGGAGAAAAAGAACAGTAAAACATGCACACATTCTTCCAACACTGGGGAAACAAGACATTATAAATTCACAAAACATCCGATCGATTATAACAGAACAAGACATTTAACATTCACACAGCGTCCATCATATCAGAGAACAAGACTTTAGAACATGCCATCATGTATACCCAACAATGATGTAGAACAAGACATTACCACATGCCGTCATGTTTCCAACAATGACGAGAACAAGACAATACCACATGCCGTCATGTATATCCAACAATGACGAGAACAAGACATTACCACATGCCGTCATGTATATCCAACAATGACGAGAACAAGACAATACCACATGCCGTCATGTATATCCAACAATGATGAGAACAAGACATTACCACATGCCGTCATGTATATCCAACAATGACTGAGAACAAGACCATAACCACATGCCGTCATGTATATCCAACCAATTACGAGAACAAGACAATACCACATGCCGTCATGTATATCCAACAATGATGAGAACAAGACATTACCACAATGCCGTCATGTATATCTAACAATGACGAGAACAAGACAATACCACATGCCGTCATGTATATCCAACAATGATGAGAACAAGACATTACCACATGCCGTCATGTATATCCAACAATGACGAGAACAAGACAATACCACATGCCGTCATGTATATCCAACAATGATGAGAACAAGACAATACCACATGCCGTCATGTATATCCAACAATGACGAGAACAAGACAATACCACATGCCGTCATGTATATCCAACAATGATGAGAACAAGACATTACCACATGCTATCATGTATATCCAACAATGATGAGAACAAGACAAATACCACCATGCCGTCATGTATATCCACAATATGAGAACAACAATACCATCATGCCGTCATGTATATCCAACCATGACAGACAAAACATTACCACATGCCGTCATGTATATCCAACAATGATGAGAACAAACAATACCACATGCCGTCATGTATTTCCAACAATGACGAGAACAAGACATTACCACAGCCGTCATGGTATCTCAACATGACGAGAACTAGACATTACCACATGCTATCATGTATATCCAACAATGACGAGAACAAGAAATACCACATGCCGTCCATGTATATCCCAACATGATGAGAACAAGACAATACCACATGCCGTCATGTATATCCAACAATGACGAGAACAAGACATTAGAACATGCCGTCATGTATATCCAACAATGACGAGAACAGAGCATTACCAGACATGCCGTCATGTATATCCAACATGACGAGAACAGAGACACTTAGAACATGCCGTCATGTATATCCAACAATGATGAGAACAAGACAATACCACATGCCGTCATGTATATCCAACAATGACTAGAACAAGACATTAGAACATGCCGTCATGTATATCCAACAATGATGAGAACAAGACATTACCACATGCCGTCATGTATATCCAACAATGACGAGAACAAGACATTATAACATGCACACACAGACATTTAACAATGGGGAAAACAATAGAGTATAACATGCGTACAAAGACATCTAATAATTGCGAGAACAAGACATTATAACATGCACACACAGACATCTAACTATTGCGAGAACAAGACATTATAACATGCACACACAGACATCTAACAATTGCGAGAACAAGACATTATAACATGCACACACAGACATCTAACAATTGCGAAAACAAGACATTAATCCATGCACTCAGACATCCTACATTGGGGAGAACAACACATTATAAGATGCACACAGACATCCTACATTGGGAAAAACAATACAGTATAACATGCACACAGACACCCGACAATGGAGAGAACAAAACATTATAAATGCCACAGACATCCCTAATTGGGGTGAAAACATACCGTATATCATGTAACACAGACACCCGACAATGGAGAGAACAAAACATTATAACATGCACACAGACATCCTACATTGGGGAAAACAATACAGTATAGCATGTGCACAGACACACCCGACAATGGAGAGAACAAAACATTATAACATGCACACAGACATCCTACATTGGGGAAACAATACAGTATAGCATGCACACAGACACCCGACAATGGAGAGAACAAAACATTATAAAATGCACACACAGACATCCAACCATGGAGGGAACAAGACATTATAACATGCACACAGACATCCAACAATGTCGAGAAAAATATACGTTATAATATGCACACACATACATCTAACAATGGGAGAACAAGACATTATAACATACACACAGATGTCCAACATTCGGGAGAACAAGACAATATAACTATTATAACATGCACACAGGCATCTAACACTGGGGAAAACAAGACAACAAAACATGCAAACAGACATCTAACATTAAGGAGAACAAGACAATAAAACATGCACACAGATGTCCAACAATGGAGAGAACAAGACAATAAAACATGCACACAGACATTCAACAATGGGGAGAAAAGACATTATAACGTGCTCGCAGACATTCAAGAATTGGGAGAACAAGACAACAAAACATGCATACTGACGTCCAACAATGGGGGAACAAGACAAACCAGTGTCTTGCAGACAAGACTCGGGGAAACATACCGCACAGCCCTGGCTGGGCGGGTGGTCACGGACAGGCAGTAATTGGTGTTGGCGTTGAGTTTGAGGGTGACGCTCTTGTCGAACCGGCCGCCATCTTGTTTCCTGAAGACTGCGCCGTCATCGTGTGACCTCCTCAGGGACAGCTGGATCTTGAACGTGGCGCTAGAGGTCATTCTGTGAACTATGACCCTAGTGGTTGTATAAACGTGGACGTTGTGCTTACTGATTGAAGAAATGTTAATTGTGACCCGAGTGATTGTACACCTGTGAACATTGATCTCAATAATTGGATACATTGAAAATTGACCTCAGTGGTTGTATAAATGTGAACATTGATCTTAATTATTGTGTAAATGTGAACATTGATCTCAGTAATTGTATAAATGTGAACATTGGCCTTAATGATTGTATAAATGTAAACATTGATCTCAGTAATTGTATAAATGTGAACATTGATCTCAGTAATTGTATAAATGTGAACATTGACATGTTTGATTGTATAAATATGAACATTGGACCTTAATGATTGTAATAAATGTGAACATTGATCTCAATGATTGTATAAATATAAACATTGGTCTTAATGATTGTATAAATGTGAACATTGATCTCAATGATTGTATAAATATAAACATTGGCCTTAATGATTGTATAAATGTGAACATTGATCTCAATGATTGTATACATATAAACATTGGTCTTAATGATTGTATAAATGTGAACATTGATCTCAATGATTGTATAAATATAAACATTGGCCTTAATGATTGTATAAATGTGAACATTGATCTCAATGATTGTATAAATATAAACATTGGTCTTAATGATTGTATAAATGTGAACATTGATCTCAATGATTGTATAAATGTGAACATTGATATTACTTATTGTATAATTGTGAACAATGGCGTCTTTGATTGTATAAATTTAAACATTGACGTAATGGCTGTATAACTATGAACAATGAAATCAATGGTTGCATAAATGTGTGCAATGACATTATTGATTGTATAAATGTGTATAATTACATTACTGATATAGAGTAGTAGCAGCAGTAATATAATTGTGTACTCTGATACTGAATAGCAGCAGTAGTATAAGTGTGTACAATTACATAAATGGTTGTATGCATATGTAAAATGACGTTAGTGATTCTATAAATATGTACAACGATATGGAGTGATATGATTGATTAGCTGGGCTGGACACTTAACTAGCATGCCAGATCACAGGCTCCCTACACGAATTTTCTACGGCGACTTGCTCCCGATGTTCACTATCAATACATATATCAATCACCTTCAAGCCCTGTGGTGATAGGCGAGCGGCGAAGCGGCAGGCGTGGGTACGCTGGCAGCCATAGTCGCAGACCTGCACAAAGGCGGCTCAGGCCATATGGTCGTCTTCTACTGACCGGAGCAGCAGTGGGATTCGGCAGCCCCCTGAGCGACTGAGCAGCCCTCTATAGGAACACACTGCTCACCTTCATAGCATGAGGAAGGGGCTAGAAAAGGTGCCCTAAACATTGTCTGCTCCACCACTACCTAACCAGCTAGCCGCGGTTGGTGGGTACCCTAACTGCGGTCGACATACAAAGAAAGATAAAACAAGCAAAGCTAAAAGAGTAAACCATATTCCCTTAACAATTGGAACTTGGAATGTACGCACCCTACTTGACAGAGACGGCGCGTCGGGTCCAGAGAGACGAACAGCACTGATTGGGAGAGAGCTGGGCAGGTACAACATCGACATTGCAGCCTTGAGCGAGACACGACTTGCAGAAGAAGGCCAAATCTGTGAAATAGGTGCCGGCTACACATTTTTCTGGAGTGGAAGGAAAAGCGAGGAAAGACGCCAATCCGGTGTAGGATTTGCCATTAAGTCGGCCCTGGTCGGCACATTAGCTGGATTTCCAAAGGCTATAAACGACAGGCTCATGACCATGAAGTTGCCCCTGCTGAATGGAAGGAAGCATGCAACCATTGTAAGTGTCTACGCACCAACTATGACCAACGAAGATGATGTCAAGAACAAGTTCTATGAGGACCTGCACAATGTATTAACGTCTGTTCCCAAAGGAGACAAACTTATACTCCTTGGGGATTTCAATGCCAGAGTAGGTACGGACACCACCTCTTGGAGTGGCATTATTGGAAAGCATGGAGTCGGAAGTTGTAACAGCAATGGACTCCGCCTCCTTCAGACATGTGCCGAACATGAACTCCTGATTACGAACACAATTTTCCGTCTCCCATGAGAAATAGGACATCGTGGATGCACCCTCGCTCGAAACACTGGCACCTCATTGACTATGTCATCGTCAGGAGGAGTGGACAGACAAGAACGTTCGAGTGACAAAATCCATGTGTGGTGCCGAATGTTGGACAGACCATCGTCTCATTGTCCTCGAAAATAACATTCACATCAGGCCACCACGGCGTCCTCAAGGGGCGAAAATGCAAAAAAAAGCTAAATGTCACCCGACTAAACAGCAAGAAAATGCACAGTCGTTTGAAAATATACTGGAAGACCGCCCTCAAGCCCAATGCTGCAGCTAAACAGGATACAGAAACAGAAATGGAGAGCCCTAAAGGCCTGGTCCAGCCCCCCCCCCCCCCCCCCCCCCCCCCCCCCCCCACCCCCCGAAAGCATAAAGACTGGTTTGATGAAAATTCCGAAGACATCAACCAATTGCTGGCCGAGAAACATCTTCTCCTCAAGGCACATTTGAATGACCCAAAGTCAACATTAAAAAAAAAGATGCTTTCAAGAACATTCAGAGAGTAGTGCAGCAGAGACTTCGGCACATGCGGGACTCCTGGCTGCGCAGCAAAGCTGATGAAATTCAGGGCTTTGCTGACAGACATGATATGAAAAACTTCTACGACTCACTGAAAGCGGTCTATGGTCCTACATCACCAGGCATAGTTCCCCTCCTCAGTGCAGATGGGGGAACATTGGTCACCGATAAGAAAGAAATCCTTCAACGCTGGGCAGAGCATTTCAGCAAAATCTTAAATGCAACTTCCTTCTTCGATGATGAAACCATCAATTGCCTTCCTCAAGTTCCCATCAATGAGACACTTGATGACCTGCCAACCATAGTGGAAGTAAACAAAGCCATCCAGCAACTCTCCAGCGGCAAGGCACCTGGTCCTGACTCCATCCCAGCAGAGATATACAAGGCAGGTGGGCCGGTCCTAACAGAGCAGCTTCACCAAGTTTTTACAAACATATGGGTGAACGAGACCATGCCACAAGATTTCAAGGACGCGTCAATAGTCCACCTTTACAAACGTAAAGGAAACCGCCAATCCTGTGACAACCACCGAGGCATCTCCTTGCTTTCAATTGCAGGGGAAATACTCGCCAGAATTCTTCTCAATCGCCTCACAGCCCATCTCGATCAAGGTCTTCTTCCTGAGAGTCAATGTGGCTTCAGAAAAGAACGTGGAACTGTTGACATGATTTTCGCTGCAAGGCAGCTGCAAGAGAAATGTCAGGAACAGAACTGCGAAATGTTCTCCACTTTCATTGACCTTACCAAGGCTTTTGATACAGTCAGCAGAGAAGGACTGTGGAAGATTATGGCAAAATATGGCTGTCCACGAAAGTTTGTCCAAATAGTGCGGCTATTTCATGACGGCATGCAGGCAAGAGTACAGGAAAATGGTGAACTGTCTGAACCCTTTCCTGTCACCAATGGAGTGAAGCAAGGATGTGTCATGGCACCAACACTGTTCAGCCTCATGTTTTCAGCCATGTTGATGAATGCCTTCGAGAACGACGACATTGGAATAGACATCAACTACCATATGGATGGAAAGTTATTCAATCTCAGAAGGCTGAAAGCTAAAACCAAAATTGACAGCGACACCGTCAGAGAGCTCCTGCTTGCTGATGATTGCGCTCTATACGCCAACCCAGAGGCGGACATGCAACATAATGTTTCAGCTTTCTCACATGCCTGTGCCAACTTTGGGCTCAATATCAACTTGGAGAAGACTGTAGTTATGTACCAGCCAGCTCCAGGGAATAATCACACTGTGCCGAATATCAAAGTGAATGATCATAGACTAAGTGTTGTGGACAAATTCACCTATCTTGGCAGCACTGTGTCACAAGCAGCCACAATTGATGACGAAGTGAATGCAAGAATCTCCAAGGCCAGTGCGGCCTTTGGCAGACTGTACAAGAATGTATGGGACAGAACTGGAATAAGCCTGCAAACAAAGCTAAAAGTCTACAAAGCAGTTGTATTATCCACACTGCTATATGCTTGTGAAACCTGGACTGTTTATCAGCGACACGCTAGGAAATTAAACCACTTCCACACAGTCCTAGCTACTGAAGATTAAATGGCAAGACAAGATTCCAGACACTGAAGTCCTAGAAAGAGCATCCATGCCCAGTATCTACACTATACTGATGAAGAATCAGATTCGTTGGGCTGGTCACTTGACTCGCATGCCAGATCACAGGCTCCCTAAACGAATTTTTTACAGCGAACTGCGTTGTGGCAAAAGCTCCCAAGGTGGCCAGAGGAAACGCTTTAAAGACACTGAAAATCTCACTGAATGCTTTGGAATTCATCCTGTACCTGGAGGCTGCAGCCAGAGACCAAAATTCGTGGCGTGCATCATTACGCAAGGGTGCAGTCATATGTGAGGCAACCAGGACTGCAAGAGCTGTGAAGAAAAGGCAGGACAGAAAAACCACTGCAGGAAATCCTCCTCCTGGAACGTCAAGCATTCTTTGCCCACATTGTCAAAGAACATTTCGAGCCAAAATAGGCCTTATCAGCCATCTTAGAACCCATACGGCTCCATACCTTCAACCCCACTGGATGAAATGAATGGTCATCATCATTCTTGATGGACAAACAAGAACAACATATCAATCATGTCCCGCTTACACACATCTTTGTATCGTAGTAGAGCCCGATCCTGAGATCTCCAACCCATCTGTAAATCACTAAAACTGATGTCCTTTGGTATTCTACCATCATCCATCCTCGTAACGTGTCCTACCCATCTAAGTCCACGAAGACCGAGCATGGAACAAACCGCCACACAACCTGATCCCTCCAATACTTCAGTATTTGTGATTTCTTCTTCTTCGTTCATCCGGAGTTTTTTTTTCGGATGTGATTGCGTTGTGCCTGTTTACAGCAGAGCTGCGTTCTTGCGCCGTTAGGCCGACACATCCGACTTCTGCGGGCATTTGTTGACCGGGTTAACCTTCCCGGGATTTGTGATTTTATCTTGCCACTTAATACCAAGTATTCTTCACAGACACAGCACACGAAAGCTGCTCAAACGTTGCTCCTGGTGTGAGTAAGTTGACCAGGCTTCATTGCCATAAAGAAGAGTACTAAGGGTTGGTATTAGTACTATTACTACTACTACTATTACTACTACTACTACTACTACTACTACTACTACTACTACTACTGCTGCTGCTGCTGCTGCTGCTGCTGCTGCTGCTGCTGCTGCTGCTGCTACTACTACTACTACTACTACTACTACTACTACTTCTACTACTACTACTACTACTACTACTACTAATACTACTACTACTACTACTACTACTACTACTACTGCTGCTGCTGCTGCTGCTGCTACTACTGCTACTACTACTACTACTACTACTACTGCTACTAATACTACTACTACTACTACTACTACTACTACTACTACTTCTACTACTACTACTACTACTACTACTACTAATACTACTACTACTACTACTACTACTACTGCTGCTGCTGCTGCTGCTGCTACTACTACTACTACTACTACTACTACTACTACTACTACTAATACTACTACTACTACTACTACTACTACTACTACTACTACTACTACTACTACTGCTGCTGCTGCTGCTGCTGCTACTACTACTACTACTACTACTACTACTACTACTGCTGCTGCTGCTGCTGCTGCTGCTGCTGCTACTACTACTACTACTACTACTACTACTACTTCTACTACTACTACTACTACTACTACTACTACTACTACTACTACTACTACTCTTGCTCTACTACTACTACTACTACTACTACTACTACTACTACTACTACTACTACTACTACTACTACTCTTGGGGTAGTGGGGTAAGGGTAACTCATATCAAATAAGAAGTAAGGCGCATTCTTTCCTCCGCTAGCGTACGAGGCACATATGGGCAAGGTGGAGTACCAATTTAGCCCCCCCCCTCCCCCAAACATGGCAACATGAAGCCCGTGAGCAGGTGGTGGATTGGACTTGGGAGTAGCCGACAGATAGTTCTCGTTATAGTTTCAAGTCAGCGACGGTGGGCAGAGGATCTCTCAATGGAGAATTTTTCTACGGTCGTCTGATCAGTATGGTCACTGCCAGGAAGGAAGAATGGTAGACTTCCCTCCTTATTGATTCCCGGACAGAGAAGGCTCGTCAGCCTTGGTTGGTATCTCCTCTAAGAGAGGAACTCTAAATCTCAAACCTCCGCTGCCTTGCGGGTGTACCCATATGGGAAAGGCTTCGGGAGTAAACCCTGAGGACAAATCCGGAGATGGAGTCTCTAAGGCAGTTTCATGTTGTAAACAACATAGTTCTGGCAACTCCTGCGATGGCACAGATGCCAAGTTGCATTGGCTACTGCCTTTCCCTTGGTCACATCGGCGATGTGGAGAGGGGGAACTTGCTACTGGGCAACAGCTGGTTCTCCGAATTCCATTGCCCAGGTTTGTGTGACCTGGAGAGGTCACTTCAGCACCAAGTAAAGCGGTGACACAACACGGGAAGCAGCAGTGTAACGAGATTTCTGCGGATCCACTCTTAAAGGAGGTTGCGAGATATTTATAGCTGGGGAAACCCCACAGGGGATTCCTTGTTATCGGATCTTTATAAATATACAACTCTACTTTAAAAATAGAAAAGTAGAATAATACTTCGCAGTATTTAGAACGACTCACTTAATCTCGGGAATCATAATAGAATTCAGTGACTAGGCGGGAAAGCCGTAAATCCCGGACAACTTCAGGGTGGCGGCTATAATATACTTGGGCATTAGCAGATCCAGTAGCTAGAGTAACAGCACAACGTCTAGAACAGTGGTTTTCAACCTGTGGGGAATTCCCCCCCCCCCCACCCTCTACTCTGGGGGGGGGGGGGGGTTAAGATTATTTAAAGATCGTGTTAATACAAGAACTTATTACTTGATATTGTATTTCCTCCATACTTTACGGTTCTGAACTTCTTGCCCTTCAGGAAATTCGTTTTATAACGTAATTATTAAGTTGCATGTCCTTCACAGGACATAGCAGTCAACCCCAGCATTTTCGCTGTTCGTGATTCCTGGGCAAATTTTACGTTCAGTAGTTTGCAATTGCTTTCTGAATGACCGGCTCTTATACCTATTTTCGAAAAAACCAGCACCAGTGTGTTTCGAACCCGGGTATACGGGTTCACAAACCGCGTTCGCAAGCCCTCAGCCACAGAGACCACTAAGCAGACCCGCAAATCACGTTTTATGTAGACGTCTAGACTTGTTCTAGTGTGTGTTTTATGTAGACGTCTAGACTTGTTCTAGTGTGTGTTTATTAAATTTAGTTTCCATTTTTACGTATACTATGTAGGGGCAGGGTGGGGGATTTATAGGGAGGAAATGCGAAAAAATGAGGGGGGGGGGGGGGGGGGAGGGTTGACATTCTGAACATATGATGAAGGGGAGCATGGGGCAAAAAAGGTTGAGAACCACTGGTCTAGAAGACATCTTCAACCATTGTTGGGCTTTATTCAAGCGAAACAGTTTGCGATCTACAGATCCCATTTGCAAGAGACCAAGATGTGGTTTTCATCTGATAAGGTTCTCCATTGATGGTTTTCGGAATAACTACCAATGCTTGATCACCATTGCCTATGTTATGGCCAAGTGACTTCATGATTCGACAGTAAAGAACATGCCTATTATTCAGGCCAACGAATGTTATTAATGTCTTCTTCTTGTTCTTCTTCAGGAAAAGAAGACAGGTCTGTGAGAGAGTGACGGACAGTATAGACAATAAGTTATGCTCATATTCAAGCTTTAAGACGTGTTGGTTTACACCACCTATGGTGTATAGTGTTGAACTGGACACTGTTTAAAACCTATTCAGCCAGGACTTGGCTCCAGCTAGTTGGTGAACCTTCAACCAGAAACAATCAACAATATGTCACAGATTATTGTGCCTCAGAGGGTCTAACCAGACGTCCGGGAGTCGACAACTGAAACGAGTTCTCAAGAGACATCATCTTGGCTGAATCTCAAGACTCATCAATCCCTACACCTCCACTAAGACAAGGAGTATCGAGAGACATCACCTGAAACTGGAAGCAGGAACTCCGACAAGACCGGGTGAGAGTATTGCGGTCTCCAGACATGCAGACAGTGACTATGAGAAATTTGAATAACGAAGACACAAACAATAGATTGCACGATTTATTGCCTGGCATATTTCGCTGCATATCGTCAGGTACATACTGCAGAAATCACACAACTTACGTGAATTAATTAGATAAATCCTTCAAACTGAAATATACACATGTTCACACAGGAATGTCGATTGTCTACTACGGTAATTTTAAACTGACTAACATGTCTTTCTGCTTGCACAAGGACGGCTTACGAAGGTTGATTATTATAGCTTCAGCAAACTTTAACAATCGACTACTTTGTGTGTTGAACAACACACGGAAGGCACTGTCTCTTTCAACCACGTGACCGCTCTCGAGCACATGTCTCCTGACCGATGAAGCTGGACTGTTCCGGTGTGTCGGCCTGCCTAGGCTACCATCTTCTGTGTGTAGTATCTTGTCCACCCAATTCGGAATATGTTCCGAAACCCTGCAATGTAACTGTCGCTCAGTTCTGCCTATGTAGATGGCCTCGCATCTGCATGTAAATTGGTAAATACAATTTGATTTGGCGTACAAAGCTACAGGTTCTTTTACTGCTGGGACTGGGATCGGTGTGTTTCTGTACCTGATGACTAGAGTTGCAGCACAGAATGTTCGCTCGACTGCTGTGGTGAGCCGGTCCCGCAGACGTTGCATTACGTCATCTCCTCGGAAGGTTAGCTGGATGAATACTTTGAGTTTAGGGACTGTAGTTACTTCTGATTCTTACTTCCGTGTGTTGTTCAACACACAAAGTAGTCGATTGTTAAAGTTTGCTGAAGCTATAATAATCAACCTTCGTAAGCCATCCTTGTGCAAGCAGAAAGACATGTTAGTCAGTTTAAAATTACCGTGGTAGACAATCGGTATTACTGTGCGAACATGTGTATATTTCAGTTTGAAGGATTTATCTAATTAATTCACGTAAGTTGTGTGATTTCTGCAGTATGTACCTGACGAGATGCAGCGAAATATGCCAGGCAATAAATCGCGCAATCTATTGTTTGTGTCTTCGTTATTCAAATTCATCACGGGAAAACATCGTTTTGGACTATGGGAAATCCATGATGAACGCTTATTAATCATTATACCCGACAGCTTGGCTGAACTGTGTCTTCTTCTTATCAGGCATTCAGTCTAGGATTTCACACTTCTTCTTCTTCTTCATCTACTTCTTCTTAGTTCTTCTTTCGGGCAGAATTGGTCACATATTCAGTCACTCACTGCGGAACTTGCCTCGTCTTACAGATGCGGAAACTGTGACAGAGATCTCACTCTCTCATTGAACTATACAGTCACTGACTGCGGAACTTGCCTCGTCTTACAGATGCGGAAACTGTGACAGAAATCTCACTCTCTCATTGAACTATACAGTCACTGACTGCGGAACTTGCCTCGTCTTACAGATGCGGAAACTGTGACAGAGATCTCACTCTCTCATTGAACTATAGTCACTAGAGACACGTTCAGGTGACCCCGCCACCCCCCCCCCCCCCTTTTTTTTCAGTGGCACACGTCTATAGTCCTACATTACTAAAAGAAGACTACTACTCTTGCTCTACTACTATTACTACAAATTACTACTTCTACTACTACTACTACTTCTACTACCACTACCACTACTATTACTACTACCACTACTACTACTACTACTACTACTACTACTAATGTGTTCCAGAGCCGCTGTCACGGTTGCTTCCAGCACCACCCACTCACCTTCATTAACACCCACTGCTTCCAGCACCACCCACTCACCTTCATTAACACCCACTGCTTCCAGCACCACCCACTCACCTTCATTAACACCCACTGCTTCCAGCACCACCCACTCACCTTCATTAACACCCACTGCTTCCAGCACCACCCACTCACCTTCATTAACACCCACTGCTTCCAGCACCACCCACTCACCTTCATTAACACCCACTGCTTCCAGCACCACCCACTCACCTTCATTAACACCCACTGCTTCCAGCACCACCCACTCACCTTCATTAACACCCACTGCTTCCAGCACCACCCACTCACCTTCATTAACACCCACTGCTTCCAGCACCACCCACTCACCTTCATTAACACCCACTGCTTCCAGCACCACCCACTCACCTTCATTAACACCCACTGCTTCCAGCACCACCCACTCACCTTCATTAACACCCACTGCTTCCAGCACCACCCACTCACCTTCATTAACACCCACTGCTTCCAGCACCACCCACTCACCTTCATTAACACCCACTGCTTCCAGCACCACCCACTCACCTTCATTAACACCCACTGCTTCCAGCACCACCTACTCACCTTCATTAACACCCACTGCTTCCAGCACCACCCACTCACCTTCATTAACACCCACTGCTTCCAGCACCACCCACTCACCTTCATTAACACCCACTGCTAATTGCCCACCACTCCTACACTAGACTGCCGGCCGTTGAATGTTGCGTCCCTGGTCACAATCTGGCACGGACAATTGTCTCGTGCTTGCAGACAACAAACATCAATATTGACTTAATATTAGCGGCCGAGCGCAGCAAAATAACTGCTCGCCCGCTGGGTGGGTGGTGGGGAGGGGTCCACTGGATGGGTGGTGGGGAGGGGTCCACTGGATGGGTGGTGGGGAGGGGTCCACTGGGCTCCGTGTGGGTGGTGCTGCACTATTTACAAGGAAACGGTGACCGGTTGCGCATGAAATGTTTACTAACAGACTAACTAACAGACTATGAGAGCAACTAACGGATCAACATGAGTGATCGCAGTACATACAATAACACTAACATGAAATCAAATCAACAGCGATGAACATTGACTACTTACTGCAGCGGATCCAGTGGACTCGGTCGAGCAGACAGGTTTCTGTGATTGGTGTTGTAGACCATCGGTCTAGAAACTAGACCTGGTCGATAGCAACAGTTGGCACGCACCACTGCCAGCACTCAGTGCGCGATCACAGCACGCGCAGCCCAGTGTGTCGTGTCAACATGCCCACCCCTGCATTCCCTCGCCTCGTGTGTTGTTCAGCAGCCAGTACAGACAGAAATAATGAGTTCACCTTGTAGCCATCAGATAGAATGGGTTGGGGTATAGAGATCAGATAGAATGGGTTGGAGGTATAGAGATAGATAGAATGGGTTGGGGTATAGAGATAGATATAATGGGTTGGAGGTATAGAGATCAGATAGAATGGGTTGGGGGTATAGCGATAGAATGGGTTGGGGTATAGAGATAGATAGAATGGGTTGGATATATAGAGATAGATAGAATGGGTTGGGGTATAGCGATAGAATGGGTTGGGGGTATAGAGATCAGATAGAATGGGTTGGGGGTATAGCGATAGAATGGGTTGGAGGTATAGAGATAAGATAGAATGAGTTGGGGTATAGCGATAGAATGGGTTAGGGGTATAGAGATCAGATAGAATGGGTTGGCGGTATAGCGATAGAATGGGTTGGGGGTATAGAGATCAGATAGAATGGGTTGGGGGTATAGAGATAAGATAGAATGGGTTGGGGGTATAGAGATAAGATAGAATGGGTTGGGGGTATAGAGATCAGATAGAATGGGTTGGGGGTATAGAGATAAGATAGAATGGGTTGGGGGTATAGAGATCAGATAGAATGGGTTGGGGGTATAGAGATCAGATAGAATGGGTTGGGGATATAGAGATAAGATAGAATGGGTTGGGGATATAGAGATCAGATAGAATGGGTTGGGGGTATAGAGATCAGAAAGAATGGGTTGGGGGTATAGAGATAGAATTGGTTGGGGGCATAGCGATAGAATGGGTTGGGGTATAGAGATCAGATAGAATGGGTTGGGGGTATAGAGATCAGATAGAATGGGTTGGGGATATAGAGATCAGAAAGAATGGGTTGGGGGTATAGAGATAGAATGGGTTGGGGTATAGAGATCAGATAGAATGGGTTGGGGATATAGAGATCAGAAAGAATGGGTTGGGGGCATAGCGATAGAATGGGTTGGGGTATAGAGATCAGATAGAATGGGTTGGGGGTATAGAGATCAGATAGAATGGGTTGGGGGTATAGAGATCAGATAGAATGGGATGTGGGTATTGAGATCAGATAGAATGGGATGTGGGTATTGAGATCAGATAGAATGGGTTGGGGGTATAGAGATCAGATAGAATGGGATGTGGGTATAGAGATAAGATATAATAGGTTGGGGGTATAGCGATAGAATGGGATGTGGGTATAGAGATCAGATAGAATGGGTTGGGGTATAGAGATAAGATAGAAGGGGTTGGGGGTATAGAGATCAGATAGAATGGGTTGGGTATAGATATAGAATGGGATGTGGGTATAGAGATCAGATAGAATGAGATGGAGGTATAGAGATCAGATAGAATGGGATGTGGGTATAGAGATAAGATAGAATGGGATGGGGGTATAGAGATCAAGATAGAATGGGTTGGGGGTATAGAGATAAGATAGAATGGGATGGGGGTATAGAGATCAGATAGAATGGGATGGGGGTATAGAGATCAGATAGAATGGGTTGGGGATATAGAGATCAGATATAATGGGTTGGGGATATAGAGATAAGATAGAATGGGATGTGGGTATAGAGATAAGAGAATGGGTTGGGGGTATAGCGATCAGATACAATGGGTTGGGGTATAGAGATAAGATAGAATGGGTTGGGGTATAGAGACAGAATGGGATGTGGGTATAGAGATCAGATAGAATGGGATGGGGTATAGCGATCAGATAGAATGGGATGGGGTATAGCGATCAGATACAATGGGTTGGGGTATAGAGATAAGATAGAATGGGTTGGGGTATAGAGACAGAATGGGATGTGGGTATAGAGATCAGATAGAATGGGTTGGGGGTATAAAGATCAGATAGAATGGGTTGGGGTATAGCGATCAGATACAATGGGTTGGGGTATAGAGATAAGATAGAATGGGTTGGGGTTATAGAGACAGAATGGGATGGGGGTATAGAGATAGAATGGGTTGGGGTATAGAGATAAGATAGAATGGGTTGGGGGTATAGCGATAGAATGGGTTGGGGGTATACAGATAAGATAGAATGGGATGGGGGTATAGAGATCAGACAGAATGGGTTGGGGGTATAGCGATAGAATGGGATGTGGGTATAGAGATCAGATAGAATGGGTTGGGGGTATAGCGATCAGATGGAATGGGATGTGGGTATAGAGATCAGATAGAATGGGTTGGGGTATAGAGATCAGATAGAATGGGTTGAGGGTATAGAGATCAGATAGAATGGGTTGGGGTATAGAGATCAGATAGAATATGATGTGGGTATAGAGATAAGATAGAATTGGATGGGGGTATAGAGATAAGATAGAATGGGTTGGGGTATAGAGATCAGATAGAATGGGATGGGTGTATAGAGATCAGATAAAATGGGTTGGGGTATAGCGATCAGATGGAATGGGATGTGGGTATAGAGATCAGATAGAATGGGATGGGGGTATAGAGATCAGATAGAATGGGTTGGGGTATAGAGATCAGATAGAATGGGATGTGGGCATAGAGATAAGATAGAATGGGTTGGAGATATAGAGATCAGATAGAATGGGATGTGGGTATAGAGATAAGATAGAATGGGTTGGAGATATAGAGATCAGATAGAATGGGATGTGGGTATAGAGATAAGATAGAATGGGTTGGAGATATAGAGATCAGATAGAATGGGATGTGGGTATAGAGATAAGATAGAATGGGTTGGGGGTATAGAGATCAGATAGAATGGGATGTGGGTATAGAGATCAGATAGAATGGGTTGGGGGTATAGAGATAAGATAGAATGGGTTGAAGGTATAGAGATCAGATAGAATGGGATGTGGGTATAGAGATAAGATAGAATGGGTTGGGGGTATAGAGATAATATAGAATGGGTTGGGGGTATAGAGATCAGATAGAATGGGATGTGGGTATAGAGATAAGATAGAATGGGTTGGGGGTATAGAGATAAGATAGAATGGGTTGGGGGGTACAGAGATCAGATATAATGGGATGTGGGTATAGAGATAAGATAGAATGGGTTGGGGTATAGAGATCAGATATAATGGGTTGGAGGTATAGAGATAGAATGGGATGGGGGTATGTAGATCAGATATAATGGGTTGGGGGTATAGAGATCAGATAGAATGGGTTGGGGGTATAGAGATCAGATATAATGGGTTGGGGTATAGAGATCAGATAGAATGGGATGTGGGTATAGAGATTAGATAGAATGGGTTAGGGGAATAGAGATCAGATATAATGGGTTGGGGGTATAGAGATAAGATAGAATGGGATGGGGGTATAGAGATCAGATATAATGGGTTGGGGTATAGAGATAAGATAGAATGGGATGTGGGTATAGAGATAAGATAGAATGGGTTGGAGATATAGAGATCAGATAGAATGGGATGTGTGTATAGAGATAAGATAGAATGGGTTGGAGATATAGAGATCAGATAGAATGGGATGTGGGTATAGAGATAAGATAGAATGGGTTGGAGATATAGAGATCAGATATAATGGGATGTGGGTATAGAGATAAGATAGAATGGGATGTGGGTATAGAGATTAGATAGAATGGGTTAGGGGAATAGAGATCAGATATAATGGGTTGGGGGTATAGAGATAAGATAGAATGGGATGGGGGTATAGAGATCAGATATAATGGGTTGGGGTATAGAGATAAGATAGAATGGGATGTGTGTATAGAGATAAGATAGAATGGGTTGGAGATATAGAGATCAGATAGAATGGGATGTGGGTATAGAGATAAGATAGAATGGGTTGGAGATATATAGATCAGATAGAATGGGATGTGGGTATAGAGATATGATAGAATGGGTTGGAGATATATAGAGATAAGATAGAATGGGATGTGGGTATAGAGATATGATAGAATGGGTTGGGGGTATAGAGATCAGATAGAATGGGATGTGGGTATAGAGATAAGATAGAATGGGTTGAGGGTATAGAGATAAGATAAATGGGTTGGGGGTATAGAGATCAGATAGAATGGGATGTGGGTATAGAGATAAGATAGAATGGGTTGGGGGTATAGAGATAAGATAGAATGGGTTGGGGTATAGAGATAAGATAGAATGGGATGTGGGTATAGAGATAAGATAGAATGGGTTGGGGGTATAGAGATAAGATAGAATGGGTTGGGGGTATAGAGATAAGATAGAATGGGTTGGGGGTATAGAGATAAGATAGAATGGGTTGGGGTATAGAGATAAGATAGAATGGGATGTGGGTATAGAGATAAGATAGAATGGGTTGGGGGTATAGAGATAAGATAGAATGGGTTGGGGGTATAGATATCAGATATAATGGGATGTGGGTATAGAGATAAGATAGAATGGGATGGGGGTATAGAGATAAGATATAATGGGTTGGAGGTATAGAGATAGAATGGGATGGGGGTATGTAGATCAGATATAATGGGTTGGGTGTATAGAGATCAGATAGAATGGGTTGGGGGTATAGAGATCAGATATAATGGGTTGGGGTATAGAGATCAGATAGAATGGGATGTGGGTATAGAGATTAGATAGAATGGGTTAGGGGAATAGAGATCAGATATAATGGGTTGGGGGTATAGAGATAAGATAGAATGGGATGGGGGTATAGAGATCAGATATAATGGGTTGGGGTATAGAGATAAGATAGAATGGGATGTGGGTATAGAGATAAGATAGAATGGGTTGGAGATATAGAGATCAGATAGAATGGGATGTGGGTATAGAGATAAGATAGAATGGGTTGGAGATATAGAGATCAGATAGAATGGGATGTGGGTATAGAGATAAGATAGAATGGGTTGGAGATATAGAGATCAGATAGAATGGGATGTGGGTATAGAGATAAGATAGAATGGGATGTGGGTATAGAGATTAGATAGAATGGGTTAGGGGAATAGAGATCAGATATAATGGGTTGGGGGTATAGAGATAAGATAGAATGGGATGGGGGTATAGAGATCAGATATAATGGGTTGGGGTATAGAGATAAGATAGAATGGGATGTGTGTATAGAGATAAGATAGAATGGGTTGGAGATATAGAGATCAGATAGAATGGGATGTGGGTATAGAGATAAGATAGAATGGGTTGGAGATATAGAGATCAGATAGAATGGGATGTGGGTATAGAGATATGATAGAATGGGTTGGAGATATATAGAGATAAGATAGAATGGAATGTGGGTGTAGAGATAAGATAGAATGGGTTGGGGGTATAGAGATAAGATAGAATGGGTTGGGGTATAGAGATAAGATAGAATGGGATGTGGGTATAGAGATAAGATAGAATGGGTTGGGGGTATAGAGATAAGATAGAATGGGTTGGGGGTATAGAGATCAGATATAATGGGTTGGGGTATAGAGATAGAATGGGATGGGGGTATAGAGATCAGATATAATGGGTTGGGGGTATAGAGATAAGATAGAATGGGTTGGGGGTATAGAGATCGGATAGAATGGGATGTGGGTATAGAGATAAGATATAATGGGTTGGGGGTATAGAGATAAGATATAATGGGTTGGGGGTATAGAGATAAGATAGAATGGGTTGGGGGTATAGAGATCAGATATAATGGGTTGGGGTATAGAGATAGAATGGGTTGGGGGTATAGAGATCAGATATAATGGGTTGGGGTATAGAGATAGAATGGGATGGGGGTATAGAGATCAGATATAATGGGTTGGGGGTATAGAGATCAGATAGAATGGGTTGGGGGTATAGAGATCAGATAGAATGGGATGTGGGTATAGAGATAAGATAGAATGGGTTGGGGGTATAGAGATCAGATAGAATGGGTTGGGGTAAAGAGATAAGATAGAATGGGATGTGGGTATAGAGATAAGATAGAATGGGTTAGGGGTATATATTTCAGATATAATGGGTTGGGGGTATAGAGATAAGATAGAATGGGATGGGGTATAGAGATCAGATATGATGGGTTGGGGGTATAGAGATCAGATATAATGGGTTGGGGGTATAGAGATAGAATGGGATGGGGGTATAGAGATCAGATATAATGGGTTGGGGGTATAGAGATAGAATGGGTTGGGGGTATAGAGATCAGATATAATGGGTTGGGGGTATAGAGATAGAATGGGATGAGGGTATAGAGATCAGATATAATGGGTTGGGGGTATAGAGATAGAATGGGATGGGGGTATAGAGATCAGATAGAATGGGATGGGGGTATAGAGATCAGATATAATGGGTTGGGGGTATAGAGATCAGATAGAATGGGATGAGGGTATAGAGATCAGATATAATGGGTTGGGGGTATAGAGATAGAATGGGATGGGGTATAGAGATCAGATAGAATGGGATGGGGGTATAGAGATCAGATATAATGGGTTGGGGGTATAGACATAAGATAGAATGGGTTGGGGGTATAGAGATCAGATAGAATGGGATGAGGGTATAGAGATCAGATAGAATGGGTTGGGGGTATAGAGATAGAATGGGATGGGGGTATAGAGATCAGATATAATGGGTTGGGGGTATAGAGATCAGATAGAATGGGATGAGGGTATAGAGATCAGATATAATGGGTTGGGGGTATAGAGATAAGATAGAATGGGTTGGGGGTTATAGAGATCAGATAGAATGGGATGAGGGTATAGAGATCAGATATAATGGGTTGGGGGTATAGAGATAGAATGGGATGGGGGTATAGAGATCAGATATAATGGGTTGGGGGTATAGAGATCAGATGGAATGGGATGAGGGTATAGAGATCAGATATAATGGGTTGGGGGTATAGAGATAGAATGGGATGGGGTATAGAGATCAGATAGAATGGGTTGGGGGTATGGAGATAGAATGGGTTAAGGGTATAGAGATCAGATATAATGGGTTGGGGGTATAGAGATAGAATGGGATGGGGGTATAGAGATCAGATTAGTGTGTACATAACATACCCAAATAATACTAGGGACATGGTCACAGTACCAACAGGAAAGTACTGCCATAACTATGATGCAGAAATTCAGGCAATCGCGATAACAACAGAGAAACTACTAAGTACCAATCATGGTACACAGCCTGTGGTGCTATTGACAGATACAAAATCAGTACTCGGGGCGCTTCTGTCTGGGAAATTGCCAGTATTACGGACACTACTTTCTGAACTTGGCAGCCAGCGTAAGATCACCACACAGTGGATACCAGCCCACTGTGGAGTACCAAGAAACGAGACAGCTGATCGATTGGCTAAGGAAGGAGCAACAGAAGAACAACCTGATTTACCCGTTACATTTCACGAAAAGAAAAGAATGATCAAATCCATCAGAAAGCCACCAAAACCTGTTCAAGACGACTACCACCTTATGGACACACCAGAACAAACTATTATTCTGCGCCTCAGAGCAAGATATAATAGATTGATTTTTTAAATTTTGCATATACCTTACAGGACGTTGCAGTCATCACCAGCATTTTTCAGCTGCTGTTGATGTACTATGTAAGATTACTCTCAGTAGTTTGCCATTGCTTTCTGAGCGACCGGCTCACATACCCCTGTAAGTTACCAGAGCGGCGCGAACCGCTGCCGATTCTCGCGCAGCTGCGTTACTCACGATAATATACGGGATTACGGAGAAAGACGTTAATCCCTGCGCCAGTGAGGCCGATTATAATAGATTACACGACCATATGTTTACAAAATTCAAGATTGGATAATCAGCCATGTGCACATGTGGATTGGCGCCGCAGACAGCAGCTCACATACTCCAAGACTGCCCAAAATATGACGCATGTGGGCAAACCTTCTGGCCTGGAGACATAACAGTGGAAGATAAAACTCTATAGACCACTGAGTGAACTAAAAAATACAGTCATGTTAGTAGTTATAAATGTAGGATTCGGGTATTATTTGGTGGATTGACCTGTGGATTGACCTTGACCTCGGTTGATTTTCACTCCTCCTCGGTCATGATAGTTGGGTAGGGGTAAGGGGTGATATCTAGGTCATATCTAAGGGCGATAATTCTAAGATTTTATGTTTCTAAGGGCAGATAACTATTGAGTGGGTGTATAAAAATTTTAATTAATTATTAAAAAATAAAATAAAATAAATAAAAATAAAAATAAATAACGACGGGGTGCGGGGTGGTGGCGAGGG